>OV170221.1:20604111-21204111 GCA_921882275.1 Brenthis ino | reverse complement strand
CTTATACAGCTTAGTACACAACGACTTATGCACCTAATTTAGTAAAATTTGGCATGCTGATACCTTATATTGCCGGTCAAACAACAGGTTACTTTTCATCCCGGAAAAATGAACGGTTCCCGTGGGATAGATCTGTTTGTGCTTTTCTAGAGGTGAACCCGAGCGAAGCGAGGGTGAGCCGCTAGTTAATAATATATAGGTAAAGGTGTTTTTAAATAATTAAAGACAATTCTTGAACTAAAAAGATAATTCAAAATGTCTGTGTTCATATATGGAAATAACTTTGTTTATGATTCACTGAAACAAATCAACTTAATGAGCTATACAGAATTACCATAAAATCTTTATATTAAGATCGGTGCTATTCAACGCTCGTCAATTTTTAAATCCTTTAAAATTTCCAATAAGTTCCTACAAAATAGTATAGTATGCGATATTTTTATTTGTGAGAATAGGCACCTTTTAGTTCACTATTAAAGTTTAAGTCTTTACATACATTGTACAGTACATATTTGTTTCAATATATGTTGAGATGCGTTTCGAATTGGCACTTATTTTATTGTTAGTTTCTTACGAAGTATCTCATAATTAAAAATGTAAAACCTATGTACATAGTTTCTATAAAGTCCTGCACTTTGGACTGCTATTATAAATTTAAAAGTTTGTATGTGTGTATGTTTGTTACTTCTTCACGATGAAACGGATGGATTTAGATAAAATTTTGTATATAAATAAAGTACGACCTGAACACATAGGTAGTAGCAGGTATAGCGTATACACTATACTATCAGGCATTTAGGGACTAAACTAGGGAAGCACCTGAGTGGGGTGGGTAAGTCGCTGGTATATATAATATTATAATTAATATTTAATGAGTAGCTTTTGCGTACGGTTTCGGCCGTATTTATTTTTATATGTTAATAAAGGAAAACTTTAAAAAAATAAATAAAAACAGACTTCCAGGTACTGAAATGTAAAACATAACTAAACAGGGGTTTTCATTTAGAAGAGATACCTAATCAGATATTTTCGAAGTCGGTGCCAGCCGATGCAAAGCAAATCTAATATATGTATTTTGATATGTAAAATATATAGGTACCTATTTACATATTAGATATTCATATCTTAAAATATTATACCTAAGAAGTTATACCCTTTGAAACAAAAAAATATATATTTCCAAATCGGTTCAAGCGTCATCGAGTAACCGGTGAACATACATAAAAGAAAGATTCCGACGAATGGAGAACCTTCTCCTTTTTGGAAGTCGGAAAAAAAGGACAAAGTGATATCACCATTTTCGTCGTCTAAATATGGTTTATTATGGCATGTATGGCAAAGTGTACGCATCTATTATAAGATCAAAAGTGTTAAAAAAAAATTATAAATTGCAGCAGTTGAGTTTCTTGCCATTTCTCAGTAAAACTGCATTCTGACCCGGCTATAGCCTTCCTCCCGGACTTACAATACTGTTATTTATCTAATAGGTACTAGGTACATATGTTTAAATTTTTTTGAGCGGAATCTTTATTCTTTTTCTAAAATAAAAGTAGCCTATGTTACTCCCTATAACATCAGCTATCTTCCAGTGAAAGTCCCGTCAAAATCAGTCCAGCCGTTTTAGAGATTATCCGGAACAAACAAACAGACATGCAAAAATTTTAAAAATTGTGTTTTTCTTATAAGTAGGTACCGTATATAATTGCATATGCATTTAGTAAAATTCTGTTATTTTGACATTACAAACTGACACTTCAATTTTATTTATATTTAATTTAAATAAAATATATTTTATTTTTTGATAAAAATCTTTGATCTGTACCAATTTTCTATAATTGTACTTACTGCCTGGTTGATGGATATGGAGGTTTGGATCCCGAATTGGGCCAATAATTGTTATTGGGTTTTCCGTCAAGAAAATTTTAGCTGCACCCTCTTACCCTGGACAGGGACATAAAACCGTCAATTCTACGGCTTCACTATCACAGTGAAAGAAATACAGAGCGCTTGTGCTTCCACACATAAATATTTGTACACTATAATATCTCTCGCAATATCCTGATGTACCGAATTCTACCGCAGATTTTATTACTAACAAAAAAATGATCACCGAAATATCTCATCATTAGTATCCTCCCTTTTTACATCGGTTAAAATTGCGTTGCCATAGCGCATAAAGAGATCGTTTTCATTATTGGATAACGTCACAGAGCGAGGCGATTCCGCGGCATAAATTTCATTTTTGATCATAAAATTTGCACGAACGTCTCGTTTATTTTATTTTATTCAATATCGACGTCTGTTATACGTCGCTAAATCACGACTTAATTTTCATTCAGGTCTTGATGTTAATTTCCAATTCTTTCTCCTTGATGAAATTGAACGATCACTAAGCGTTCTTTTGTAAAGATCTTATATTAATTAATTTTTTAATTTAAATTTTATATTAAATGTAAATGAAGTTATTAAAGATACAAATAAAATAATGGTAAGAAGATGTAATAACGGAACGCTAAGGGGTTTGCTATTGATCCGGTCTGGACCGGTCCAATTTTTGTAACGATTGTCGCATGCTACTTACCCCTTTTTTTTGTCCGTCAGGTTTGTGCAAGATTTTTAACCGACTTCCAAAAACGAGGAGGTTCTTAGTCTTTATCATGCTATGATGGCAGCGGATTAGCTAGGGCGATATTTGTTGATTGAATGTGTCAAAAATCTTTTAATCTCTCAACGACCGCGGACACGCCGGCGGCGTTACAGTTAACAATAGATTTCTTAGAAATTTAATTAATTTCTTACAAATTTACCTGGAGATGTTAATAAAATGTACGGTTTTACAAGCATTTTTGATTAATCCATCCAATTTCTTGGATTAGTTACATTGAATAAAGAAATTTAACCAGTGGCATTCCATCCTTAAGGTTCCAGTGATCCTAATATCCTTCTGTATACTGAAATACTGTTTAGTGGGTATACTCGTATGTGCAATAACGAAAAATAGAGAGCTATCATTATTTCATTAAAATATTTTATTTATTCTGGTAGGAATGAGGTGAAAAAATGCATCTATAATTTGTATATATAGGGTCTGACTTTGAGCAAAGTGTGAGCTGGTTTCTAGTTTATTTTTTAATATTTAAAAAATTGTATCGCTACCGATGGTATCTACTTGACTAAATCTTGCATTGTGTACATCAGATTTATAGTTATTATTTAATAAGTTAATACATTATCTAATATAAGTGGGTACCAGAAAAAACTAAGAAGTTCACATTTTTTTTCATTTGCTCTTATAAATCTAAAGACACAGCATGACTTCTTACTTCTGTGTGTCCTTTTGGAAAGCAGTGGTCATATTTAGTATTATATTCACGCAATACTTAATAGCATGAACGAATTAACCACTGGACCAGACATATAAGCGGACGTACCTTTATCGGTCTTCTCAGTAACCAGGAGATTTTAGGCTTGGTCGTTTGTTTTTTGCGTCAGTCTCAAGCACTTATTTGTCAACAAAACATCTCCCAAAAATGACTAAATGTTCTGTTAAATTATGTAAAAACTATAACGGCGGAAGCAGCAGTATTTCATTTCACTTGTAAATACATTATTTTATTACATTTATTGTTATTTATCACACAATTTAATTAAATTTAAAATAAAATGTCATATTATCCAACTATGTTAAATATAGTCGATATTTCTATGTATTGTTGACATCTGACAACCATCATAAAATGGCTGGATTATACCATTCAGAACAAATGACAAAACTGTCGAGTGAGTCCATTTAACATCGACTAGTGCTTGACAATGTCGAAAAATATATCGATATTTGACGAAATAACTAAACGAATTGTGTTATTTGTACAGTACAATAACATAAAATACTTTTACCACAGTATCCTACAATCTGATGACAATAAATTTATAAAAATATTTTCTAAATCAAATAAAAATATAAATGCAAAAATTATAATTAGTATGTGTAGTTAATATTTTATTTTATTCCACATTTATATACTTTGGAATATTATTCCATTGTAATAATAATAAAGATCATTTTATTTCAACACATAAATTACACAAAATCAAACAATAATGTTTTAGCACTAAACTTCTGGGTTGGCAATTTGTAATAAAACACTTTGCCACTTGCACTAATTATTTTACTTTCACGATCCAACGAAATGACACAACACTTTCTTCTGTTGATCGTTGAAAATAAACGCTAAACCATAAACAATGCGATAAAAAGCCTTATGGGCTTTTTATTACTACACGAGTTGAACTATCAATCAAACAATAGATATAACAGGAAACACTAGTATGCAAATTGTCATCCATATTAAAATTGAGCATTAAAATATTTGATTTATCGTTTTTTATAATTTTCCAAGCTCAAAAAATTAGTTGTTTATATATTTATTTTTATTAGATGTTTATTAGGTGTTCGTCCCTAGTTACGTTTTAACGTTTAATATAGATTTCTCAGAGATAAGATATTTTCTCGCATTAAAAAATATCCCATATTTCCGGATAACCAGCTATCATCATGTCAAATTTCATCAAAATCTGTTCAGTGGTTTTCTCGTGATGTGTTCCCAGACAGACAGACAAAAAATCTAAAACTATGGATTCGGCCTCCCTCTGTATCGATAATACTCGTAATGTTTATTTCAATAAGATTTTTCAAAAAATATTTAATGTACAGATTCGATTCAGTTAGAATTTTATTATATGTATGGATAATATTATTGCCTACGATGCACCTGAGCGGGGAGCAAAAGCTGAGAGGGGCAACGAGATTCAACGCGTCGACCGGCCGCCGCTGGCACATTACTAGCGTTTAAGCAGCCAAGCCATACATACCGTACGTACAATTAATACGTAAAAGGAAATATACTTTATGGTTAAAGTTAAAATAAAGAATTCAATTGCTGTCCGCCCCAGCCATACTCAGTTAAAACCCACTTTAACATTAGGTTTAACTCATGAGTACCTGATAATGATAAATAATGTCTTTCTGATCGATTTTCGGTCACGGCGGCCGATTCTAGGCTATGCAGTATCGGGGATTTTCGCGGGCAGTCTATAGTGCACAAAAGTAAGATGGTTAAACTGTAAAAATTAGTGCGTCCATCGGCATGGCAACTATCACGCGTCACATTAACGGCTTTACGTGCTCTTACAGACACATGTAACTCTACTCAATTCTCCACTTCAGGCAGAAAGTAAGAATTTCTTAGCACCTCCAGGTAAATTTCTAAGAAATTAATTAAATTTCTAAGAAATCTATTGTTAACTGTAACGCCGGCGTGTCCGCGGTTGTTGAGGGATTAGTATACAATGAATGGGTTTTCTTAGATGGTTAACCTTTTATAACTTAGTTTTAACTTCTTATCCTGATCCAAGAATTGAACCCGGTACCATGGTCTACACAGTACAGGCTAGCTAACTGGTTACTAGTTGACTTGATAACTAATGTAACCAATACTACCGTTGCGAGAAAATAAGTGAGAAAAACAATAAAATAAATACAGTTATATCATTACTCGACCTTAAGCACGGAAGAGATCATTAAATATGGACATTAACTTGACCGAAGGCTTAGCATTCTCGTGTCTCTAGCTGCAAGTCAATGCCAAATAAAGCTAGCTACAGACGAGTCTGTTTAACTAAATGACAATAAACTTAAAATATTTATAACTATTTACACTAGTGTTAGCCGATATTTCGAAATTCGACTTTAGTTAGAAAGCTCGTCAATAACTCCTTAACAAAAAATCTGTTACAGAGGAGTTTACGATACTGAAATGTTTTGTTTTTGCTTATTTACACATCTCGCGCTGTTGTTTACTTCCGTATAATAACGTAATTCTTTTTGGTGGAAACTTTTTGGACTTCAAATAATAAAATAACACTCTAGTATTATACATGCGATAGTTTGTATATGTACGTTTGTTACTTCTTCAAGTTGACAGCTAGACGGATTTGGGCGTTTAATACACAGATAGACTATGACCTAGAGTAGTAATAAAAGTTGACAAAAGTTTGCGTTGCTTATAAACTATATGCCTATATAAGCGACTCACCCTCTCTTCGCTCGGGTCCATCGTTTTAAATATTAGTATGAAATAGATAGACTATATATTTATACATACCTACATGATGAGTTGTTGTGGGTTGTATTATAACGTGTTTTTCCATGGTAATAAGACAATCTCCCGCGGTAAAAAGTAGCCTACATCACTTTCCAGTCCTCCAACTATCTCCATACAAAAAATTTCGCCAATCCATCACCCTTTTTCGACGTGAAAGCCTTCTTTCACGTAAACAAACACACTTTGACATTTTTAATAATAAAAAATATTAGTAATAGTATGAATAGTTATAGTATAAATACTTTCCATACTAATATTATAAATGGTAGATAGAGATGCCTGAGCGAAGCGAGGGTATTTATACGATTAACCACCCGCCTGAAACAAGGTCACTCTACAAGAGACTTATTCCCGATTTCACCAACGTCACTTAAGTTTAAGGGATCCCCTAAGCATAGTTAGGGGGGCTGTTAGGAGACAGTATCTGTTTCACCGTCAGTTAGGGATCACCTAAATGTTAAAATGCCACCTAAATATAGGTACTATAAATACGGACTGATGAAATAAAGCAATATTATTGTATTAGGTGTTTTAATCACAGTATTACAATTATTACAATATTGAGATTCGAGAATGTACATGACACCGGTTTACAACGAGAACGAGAGAGAGAGGCAAAGACAAAGCAGAGTAAACGCTTAAGTGTATCATAGATTATAAATATAACGTGTAATAGACAATATGTTCTGGTTTATGGCTATATTCCAATACGGACTCTGACGATGGTAAAACGAAATTTAATTTAGGGGCTAGTTTAGGGGACTTTTAAGTTCTGCAGGGGCGTTGCAGTGAGTGCGAAAGCGATCCTGCACGCCCTATTGCACTGCGGAGAAGGGTTCCGCTGTGGGTTTTAGTGAGTAGGAGTCTCACAGTACCCTGCCCATGACGGCGGCAGGGTCCCTATGATGGGTTTCCCCAGCGAAAACAAAAAAAAAGGGGACTTTTAAGCTAGAGATACCATACATAGGCGGTAGCTTATCGGTTGTTGGTGAAATCGGGCATTAGGCTACTAAGAAAGATGCAATACTTAACGATTAAAAAAGATTATATAGGTTGTAAATATGACGTAGGTACTGCCCTTATGCAAAAATGGTCCGATAATTTGCTCCATTGCTGCGTAAAAGAAGGACAAACGAACAATTAATCTCCTTCTGCATTTATAATATAAGTTTGCGTAAATTGTTTATATAATGCTCTTGGAAATTGGTAATAACTACTTTTTACAAAAAAATGTACACCAGCTTCGAAAACACTTTCGTTTCGTCCGTTTTCTTCTTTCTTTCAATTATTCCACCCTGAGGGGTGATTTTTTTTAATTAATGTAGAACTACTCTTGAGGTATAATCTACTCATTGAAAGAATTTGACAATTAATCGATTTATAAATGGCGAAAATATCACGTAAAATACACACAAAAATAATGGGTGCGTGTAACCTTTACGCGCGGTTGAAGTAACTTCTTCTAATTCTTACTTCTTTGACAAATGCCGCAATTAAATGAAAACAAATCAATAATTAAATAAGGTATATTAGACATAAGGTATATTACAATCATAATATTTGTTATTTCTCACTTCCTGTGTAATGTATTCTATATCATTCTCTCACCGGCATAATGCTATCTATATATTTGTGTTTGTCTCTTTCTCGTGTCGCATTTCCGTTTCATCGAGTTTTAAATCACAACGATTCTAAAGAAGTCTTAATTTCAAAAATACATCCAAATAGAATCACCTGATCAAGAAATGTACAGCATAATACTTTTTGATTTGATGGTCACATTTGCATTTATATTTGGTAAAGAATTTCTTTTTCAAATAAAATATTTGTAAAAGTTTATAATTTCTCTAAAGCTTTTTTTATTCCGATTCTATAAAACAAAGTTCAAGTGCGTAATCGGACATAGGTATAAATAGCCATATGACTAATGCCTGTGTTACTAAACCCTGGTTGCCATGTGGAACTTGTCAGTCTTTTATTGTGAACGATTAAGTATTACAATTTGTAATATTCGATGTCGTTATTACCTGATTCTTAATGACTTTAAATTGTAATGTTGCACTTATTGTATGTTGGATGGTTGCTTCTTTTTCTCATTTAGATAGGTTTTTGTACGTTATGCGATATCTATGTACCTTAACTTTTATAAATTAAAAAAAAACCACTCCTATGGAAGAATGATTAATTGATTGTGAGTCGGTGTAATCAAAATTTATTTTAAAATATATCCGAAAATAACATTAAAAATTGAAGTAATAGTATAAAAAATGTTTTAAAAGACAACAAAATTGAAAGTGCATAATAAATACAAGACTTCCGCGATACCATTCAGACAAAGAGAGACAATAGCATTCCCAAGGAGGGTTGACGTCAGGCAGGCGGCCGGTCGTAAAACTTGCCAAATCTTACCAGCAGTACAGAAGAAGCACTGCGCCGACCCCAAATGATTGGGAATTGTGTTTAAATAACATTGTATGTAGTTTAAACACAACTATTTCTAAATAAATATATGTTAGGTATTATTAATACTTAGATAAATTCATGCTAATGTTTTAGAAACCGAAAAGGAATGCAAGTACACTAAGCTATTAGTAATTCTAAAATCTGTATTAATTCAATCAGAGTTGTTCAAACTACGTACCCAAAAAATGCCTAATCGACTTACTATATAGCATTGTCTTAGGTTCAGTGGAATTAATCATCATTTTTTTCTTTGGCTCTTCTCGACATAAGCGGTCTTTTGACTTAATTATATAGATAAAAAATATAATACTTTAAATAATATAATTTTTGTTGACGATCTGCGATTAACCGAGGAACTCTTAAGGAGTCCGCGTATCTCACTTTGAGAAACCCTGCTTTTGTTGGCCTAGGAATGCTTACAATACATACAGCTTCGCGCTATAATTTGCCTTACAAGTTTTAGAACACAGTTACCGCTTGCCCTCTCCCTCCTCCATCGACATTGTGTTAAGTAACGGTTCTAAAGATTTAAACATTTAGTCTTAATAAAGTTTTTTAGTAACTAATACGAAATTTGTTGTTATTTGTTAAGAATAATAGCAAATTTTTGGTTTCGCGTATGACGTTGAGAGGAAATTAATTTATGATGACTAACGATAAACAACAGCCTGCTATTCGGTGTACAACAATTATTCAAATATCTATGACGTCATTTCAGATGATCACTAAACTTAGCAGATACTAAATTACCAGTTTTGCAGCTTGCTATTTTTATTAACATGATAATTATCTCTTTTTGATATACGTATTTGGTAATCCCATAAGCAACATTTATACTGTTATTATTTTTAAGGTTTAATTCCGTGTAAGACCTTGCTAGTTTATATGGTTTAACTAAGTATATTAGTGGATATAAACAATATACAGACAGGGTTAGCTTAGTCATAACGCGCTCGTTTAGAAAACTGAGTGAAGCGGGTTCAAATCCCGAGTCTCGCACCTCTAATATTTTCATGTTCTAATTATTTCAAATACGAACATTAAATTTGTCTTACGGTGAAGGAAAATTCTATCAAGCCTTCGAAAGAATATGAAGTCCGCTAACCCTCACTGGCCCAGCGTGGTGGACTGTGCCTGATCCCCCTCGTGTTGAAGAGAGGCCCGTGCCGTTAAAAAGGGATAAATACATTAATAGATAAGCACTATACAGGCGGATCGCCTCCATTTTATATACATATGTTAGCATAGTATTCAGAACTAAAATAGACTCCTTAGCATAAGTTAACCTTTTAAAATAAATGTTGGTAGTGGATTTCACGTAGAAAGTTATCTCCATTACGAATTTCACTCAAATCCATTGAGCGATTATAGCGTGAAGAAGTAACGCACACACTGACAAACTTTAATATATAAAATTAGTCATAAATTATGTAAATATGTTTTCAGTTCCGCTCACATGGCATGTCAATCGACAGTTTAAAAAAAACAAAAAGTATCTTATAACATTTTTTTTAGAACTATGCAAATGTCAAAAATTAACCCATTCATTACATAATAATAAATATTACGTTTTGTGTTATTTTGTATGTATGTATGTATATTAATATAGAGGATGTTCTTAAGTATCAGATATAAGTTGGTTAAGTGATGGTTTTTCTTCAATTAAACTATAACCAGGCCTAGTAAACAGAAAAAAATGAGTTTATTCGGGACATTACTTGATAAATAATAAATTGTTACCCGTCATCCCCCTCTCGTATATCCTCACACATCACACCTACGTGATATCCTTTCCGCACGCCATAAAATACATTCTCGAATACATAGAGGTATTCGAGAATATATTGTAGCCCATACAAAGCAAAGCACATCGACTTCGAAAATATTTGATTAGGTATGTATAGTAAATGAAAACTACCAATCAGTTATTTTTTACTTTTTAGTGCTTTTGTTTGAAGTCGGTTTTTATTTTTTTGTTAATATCTGTTACCAAACACGTATGTGAGTTGAGCTCGATTGTAAATTTTTTGCTTTGTTTATATACTCGTATATACTTAAAAAAATAATATATTATGATAAATTTTTATATATCGTATTTATAAAAAAATTCAGGCAAACTTTAGATTAGCCTCGCGGGTGATCCTATGAAGTTTGTAGCGATCGGAAGTTGAAAACGCGGGTGAAGCTGCGGGTACTGCTAGTTTACTATAGAGCCTAGAACATAGGCATAGGGAAAAACCTGTACACACGCAGATTAGATGAGGGAATTGCTTCAGCCAACTTTTACAGACAGATGATATTATAATTTATTCATGTAACTATCATATTTAATTTAATGCTTAAATTATTTATTAAAACATTATTTTGAAAATAAATAAAACACATTTTAACAAAATGATTACTCTAAAAATATGTACCTATCTAGACAGAGAAGATGAATATTATTGAGTAGCAGTTTAAAATTAGTACGATTTAGTCCATGTACCTATCCTTACCCACACGATTATTTTTATGGCTGATACAAGTGTTTCGTAGGCCGTAAGCAATTTAAGCTTATTAGCGCTAAAACATCGTAACCAACATTTTTGCATTGAATACCTACGAAATAACTATAAAAAAAGTATCATTTATTACGCATATGCGTAATTATTTGAATATTTATTTTGCATTGCTAGTAGATGTTAATAAATTGTCTAATCGAACTACCTAGTACCTACTATTATAAATACGAAAGTTTGTATGTGTGTGTATGTTCTTTAACTCCTTCACGCTGATACGGTTGGATGAATTTTTACCCGAGAAAAGGGGGGTAAGTCGCTTGTAATGTAATAAAATTAACATGTATCATCTATATCTATCTATACTTATTATAAAAATAAGTCCCCCGGCCGCGTCTTTCTGTCCTCCTGTCTGTCCTCCTGTCTGTCTGTACGCGATAAACTCGAAAACTACTGAACGGATTTTTATACGGTTTTCAACAATAGAAAGAGTAATTCTTGAGGAAGGTTTAGGTATATAATTTATTATGCTTTTATGTAAATTAGCTGAAATACGGCGACAAATGTTGAAGAGGTCGCAAAAAATCTCGCCAAATGGGAACTTTCCACGCGAACGCCGCGTAAACTAGCAAAGATACAGTTAAGTAATGTACTAGAGAATTCAAAATCTATAAAAATGCTACAAAAAAGTCCGCGATAGCATATCTCTATCTCTTACGGTTGACTTACAATAACCACTTTTATGTTAACATTTTTAATTAAAAACATTACGTTATTTTCAAAGTTATTTTCTTTAGTTCGGTATTAATCCTTATCCAAATGAATATTTTAGTTAGCTTAGTCATTTAATGCAGATTAAAATTTCTCTTTACACTAAATCAATCAGATGAATAGTTTTTGAGATATCGTTGTTAGAAGTAATTAGTAGCGAAACATTTTTAATGCTTGGCGAGCATTGAGATGCCTACGGCGAGTCCATCCCCTCTGCCCCGCATCGCTCGACCGCCTGCTCAAGCTATATAAACCGGGCGATGTAGCGCGCGATCCTAGGATACTTTTTACCGCGGGAAAATATCTTATTTCTGAGGAAAAATACAAAAACTGCAATGTAAGAGTATACTAATATGTAACACCTAAGAATTTAGTTTTTGGTCATCTGAACGCGGGCGGAGCCGCGGGCAATGCTAGTACTTATTATAAAAATAAGTCCCCCGGCCGCGTCTTTCTGTCCTCCTGTCTGTCCTCCTGTCTGTCTGTACGCGATAAACTCGAAAACTACTGAACGGATTTTTATACGGTTTTCAACAATAGAAAGAGTAATTCTTGAGGAAGGTTTAGGTATATAATTTATTATGCTTTTATGTAAATTAGCTGAAATACGGCGACAAATGTTGAAGAGGTCGCAAAAAATCTCGCCAAATGGGAATTTTCCACGCGAACGCCGCGTAAACTAGCAAAGATACAGTTAAGTAATGTACTAGAGAATTCAAAATCTATAAAAATGCTACAAAAAAGTCCGCGATAGCATATCTCTATCTCTTACGGTTGACTTACAATAACCACTTTTATGTTAACATTTTTAATTAAAAACATTACGTTATTTTCAAAGTTATTTTCTTTAGTTCGGTATTAATCCTTATCCAAATGAATATTTTAGTTAGCTTAGTCATTTAATGCAGATTAAAATTGCTCTTTACACTAAATCAATCAGATGAATAGTTTTTGAGATATCGTTGTTAGAAGTAATTAGTAGCGAAACATTTTTAATGCTTGGCGAGCATTGAGATGCCTACGGCGAGTCCATCCCCTCTGCCCCGCATCGCTCGACCGCCTGCTCAAGCTATATAAACCGGGCGATGTAGCGCGCGATCCTAGGATACTTTTTACCGCGGGAAAATATCTTATTTCTGAGGAAAAATACAAAAACTGCAATGTAAGAGTATACTAATATGTAACACCTAAGAATTTAGTTTTTGGTCATCTGAACGCGGGCGGAGCCGCGGGCAATGCTAGTTCTATACTAATATTATAAAGAGATAAATTTTGTTTGTTCGTTTGTTTGTTTGTTTGTTTGTTTGTTTGTTTGTTTGTTTGTTTGAACGCGCTAATCTCAGGTACATACTACTAATCGATTTGAAAAATTCTTTTTGCATTAAATAGCCCGTTTATTGATATAAATAGGTACTTAATATACTTTTTACTGCGGGAAAATATCACTAATTTTTAGTAGCCGAGGATGATATTAACTTATAAAAACAATTGAGGCCAATAAATATCTCTTGAATAATTATTATAAATACCTTCAAAATAATATCTCAAGAAAATGTAGATAATTCATATCCCTATTACATATATTATGTTAATTTTAAAAATAAAAAATGACACGCACCAGTATCTTTTTAATTATGTAATAAATAAAAAAACGTTTAGACATAATTTTTCATAAAAAATAAAAGTGGATCGAAACTGCATCAAAATCATCAAAAACTCAACTCTTATCAAAATCTGCCCAGTGGTTTTCTCGTGATGCGTTCCCATATTGACAGACAGACAAAAATTCTAAAAACTATAGATTTGGCCTCTGTATCGATAATAATGACAATTTCAATAAGATTTTCCAAAAAATTTTTAATGTACAGATTCGTCTCAGTTACAATTTTATTATATGTACATAAAAGGCCATTTATTGTAGTAGCTAATGTCTTATTTAGCATGATTTTATGTCGGATAGTTCAGCATGTAAACGGACAGGCAGACAAAAACTACTTACAGTTAAATTCAAGTACATACGTTTCGGCTATTATCGTCATATATACTCGTATAAGACATGCCATTAAAAACATGGACCTTACGATGCTTCATTTGTGAGATTAGCGCGTCATTAATTAAAAAATACTTTGTTTATTTGCGTTCACGCCTCAATAACCAACACTCTTTAAAGGTTTCATAGATTATTTAGATCACGATATGACGCTGGCACCGCAAATGTACCATACTCTAAAGATATTTTTATTGGAAAAAATTAGGGCATCATTAAATTATTTTAGACTAGCTTTGCCCCGCGATTTCACCCGCGTTAAATTTGTTTGATTATAAACATCAATTTTACAGTAATGTATAGAAGTCTGTCCGAATTTTTAATATTTATGATTACTGCTCCACTCCCTTGAGTACCATGATTATATATATATACCTATATGTTGACTCGGATAACCAGCTATCATCATACCACATTTCATCAAAATCTGTCCAGCGATTTTCTCATCGGATAGACAGATAGATAAAAATCTAAAACAATAGATTCGGCCTCTGTATCGAAAATAATTACTATTTCAATAAGATTTTCCAAAAAATATTTAATGTACAGATTCGTCTCAGTTACAATTTTATTATATGTATAGATAAAATGTATGATTACCGTCGTATTAATAAATATAATTTAAAAATGTATTGAAGTTATTTTATGTATAATTAATTAAATATTGAACTATAAGTACTCGCACATATGTACATACCTACATTTAACATACTGTCTCGCTTAAGCAAAACAACTAAGGTTAAAAGCAATGAACAATGAAATGCTGGGATTGATGGCCAAGATGTCGGTATAAGTAGGCTCAGGTTGAGTATGGAATGATGAGAGGTAACTTTCTCACGGACAGACAACGCTGACATAGTTTAGATACTAATTAAATAGACATTTGTTACATAACTTTATTTATATAAAGTACAAGAGATACAGTTCGAGTGTACCTACTGTGAAAGTAATCGCTGTCTATTCCGTAAGTCCAAGCTCATTTTTAATCGACCTCCAAAAAAGAGGAGGTTCTTAATTCCTCGGTATCTTTTTTTTAAATATATGTTCACCGATTACTCGAAGACTCCTGCACCGATTTGGATATTTTTTTTGTTTCAAAGGGTATATATAGTTTCCAGGTGGTCCCATATAAATTTTATCGAAATCGGTTAAGCGGTTTTTTTAAAAAATCAACAATAATTTATTTTTAAAAATAATACTGTCATAAGTAAAGGTCTGCCCACTACACCGTCTCTTACCTTGACTGTGCTAGGACCGTGTCAGGCAAAAAAAATATTCTTTGTATTGAAAAGTATGAGACTCTGCCCACTAGATCCTTTCATCACCAGACCGGAACCGTCGCGTGTCGTGCACGGAGCGGTAACAATTGTCGGCGAGAATATTTTGCCAGTGCCGTTACACTTCGTGCCTTGCACGCGACGTTGCGGGACCGGTGCGCGCAGGCGGCGCAATGGTGAGTATACGCAGCACTAAAACCGATATGTACGGGTATGATACGCTGTTGATACGTTCTAGTGGGCATAGTAGTCCGTGCTATGTTTTTTTTCGTGCTTGATACGTTCATAGCACGGTCATGGTATGAGACGGTTTAGTGGGCAGACTCCTTAATAAGGAAACTTGATGAAAATAATATTGTCGTCGACTCACAGCGGTGGGTAGCGTCAAAAATTTGTTACAATAATTTAAAACAGATGACAAGATTTCTATTTAAAACTGTAGGGCAGAAGATTAAAAATAAAAGGCCTATTAAAACTTTTTCACAATCTTTCAATTCACCAAGATAACACTTTATTCAAAAAACCTTTATTGCAGATTGTAGTGCCTGAATGTTTAAGATAATTTTAAATATGTAATTAATAAAAACATCGATTTCAGAATTTAAATGAGCTATAAATAAGTACCTATTGTTAGACGATTATATTCATCTGACATTTAAATTTGACGCAGCATTCCTGATATTGATAGCAAATATGAGCTATTTTCTTAGCTATTTTATTTAGTTTCTAGCGGACTTATTTAATTTTTATATTTAAGTAGGTGTAGTTTAAAAGGTCTAATCGAACAGATAGTGGAAACGACTTCATTTTATAGTATGTTAATTTTTTTTGTATTGTGGCAAATCAAAGAAAGATTTTTTAAACTATTATTATTTTATCTCCTATTGTTTCTTTGCTGTAAAATATCTGAATACTAAGTTATGATAAAAATATATGCGATAGCGTTATAAAAGCTAAAAAATAGCTATTTATTACGTTTTTCTGATCTCAGAAAGTTATTTTAAGCACAGTTAATAGCTAAGTCTAACTGCAACTGGATAGAAATAAGTAAAACTGGTTTAACTTGAATTAAACCTTACTTTTTGCTTGATGAAGAGATTTTTTTAATTTATATTTACAAATACGTATATTTATTTAATTATTTTTATTGTTTATTTTACAATCACATAAAAACTTTAAGAAAGTATTTGTTTTGCTTCAACACGAGTTAAGTAATATAAAGGCATTTTATGTAAACATGATACTTGACCACGTAAAGCCATATATATTTTTTGTTATTTAACTGCCTCGGTGGTGTAGTGGCTAGCATGTACGGTTGCACACCCGGAGGTCCTGGGTTCGAGTCCCGGGTCGGGCCAAGTTTAGTTATTGAGTCTTCCTGTATAGTAAGTCTCAGTAACAGCCCGGAGTTGGGAAGTTGGCGATGTTTCACCCCCGTGCCTCGGAGAGCACGTAAAGCCGTCGGTCCTGCGCCTTAACTCTCACCGGTCGTGTCGAGTGGTCGTCCCACCGGAGTATGAGAGTGATAGGAATAGAGAGTGCACTTGTGTCTGCGCGTACACTTGAGCACTATAATATCTCCTGCGCAGTTGGCTAATCTCATTGAGATTGGCCGCCGTGGCCGGAATCGGCTAGGAGAACATCATTTTTTGTTATAAAAAATAAACTTTCAAAGTATGTAGCTATGTAGGGCTATGTGAACTTGGCACCCGACTTTGGAAAAATTGTTCTTTTTTAGGTTTATTTGAACGATTTCGGTTAGTAGTAGATAGTAGTGAAGCTAATTTCGTTTGTAGTAGTGCCAAAAAAAATATACAGACAACAAAAAAAATGTCATCTCCCGAAGTTGGTAAAAAAAAATTTTTCCGCTTAATTCGTATAGAAAAACGTTAGTAGTGGTTTGTAGTGCAATTTTTTTCGTTTGTAGTAAAACAAAAAAAAAATGTTTTTTTCGAGTATTTTTGCAGAACGATTTTTACTACATACATTCATTGTTTCGTTTGTAGTACCATTATTTCATTTGTAGTAACGTTAATTTCGTTTGTAGTACCATTACTTCGTTTGTAGTACCATTATTTCGCTTGTAGTACCATTATTTCGATTGTAGCTGTTTTTAGTAGCGTTAATTTCGTTTATAGTACCATTATTTCGTTTGTAGTTGTTTGTAGTAACGTTAATTTCGTTTGTAGTACCATTATTTCGTTTGTAGTAACGTTAATTTCGTTTGTAGTACCATTGTTACGTTTGTAGTACCATTGTCTCGTTTGTAGTACCATTATTTCATTTGTAGTTGTTTGTAGTAACGTTAATTTTGTTTGTAGTACCTTTGTTTCGTTTGTAGTAACGTTAATTTCGTTCGTAGTACCATTATTTCGTTTGTGGTACCATTTTTTCGTTTGTAGTACCATTACTTCGTTTGTAGTACCATTATTTTGTTTGTAGTTGTTTCTAGTAACATTAATTTCGTTTGTAGTACCATTCTTTCGTTTCTAGTACCATTATTTCGCTTGTAATGGTTTGTAGTAACGTTAATTTCGTTTGTAGTACCATTATTACAAACGACAACAACGAAATAATGGTACTACAAACGAAATAATGGTACTACAAACGAAATAATGGTACTACAAACGAAAAAATGGTACCACAAACGAAATAATGGTACTACAAACGAAATTAACGTTACTACAAACGAAACAATGGTACTACAAACAAAATTAACGTTACTACAAACAATTAACGTTACTACAAACCATTACAAATAAAATAATGGTACTACAAACGAAATTAAGGTTACTTTTAACAACTACAAACAAAATAATGGTACTACAAACGAAATTAACGTTACTACAAACAACTACAAACGAAATAATGGTACTACAAACGAAATTAACGTTACTACAAACGAAACAAAGGTACTACAAACAAAATTAACGTTACTACAAACAACTACAAACGAAATAATGGTACTACAAACGAAATTAACGTTACTACAAACGAAATTAACGTTACTACAAACAACTACAAACGAAATAATGGTACTACAAACGAAATAATGGTACTGCAAACGAAATTAACGTTACTACAAACGAAATTAACGTTACTTCAAACGAAGTAATGGTACTACAAACCAAAATTAACGTTACTACAAATGAAATAATGGTACTACAATGAATGTATTTAGTAAAAATCGTTCTGCAAAAATACTCGAAAAAAAAATTTTTTTTTTGTTTTACTACAAACGAAAAAAATTGCACTACAAACCACTACTAACGTTTTACTATACGAATCAAGCGGAAAAATTTTTTTTTACCAACTTCGGGGGATGACATTTTTTTTGTTCTCTGTATTTTTTTTTGGCACTACTACAAACGAAGTTAGCTTCACTAGTATCAACTACTAACCGAAATCGTTCAAATAAACCTAAAAAAGAACCATTTTTCCAAAGTCGGGTGCCAAGTTCACATAGCCGCTATGTAGAGCTCTATGTAGAGTGGTATTTATGTACGGCTGCACATCCGGAGGTCCTGGGTTCGAGTCCCGGGTCGGGCCAAGTTTAGTTGTTGAGTCTTTCTGTATAGAAAGCCTCAGTTACAGCCCGGAGTTGGGAAGTTGGCGGTGTTTCACCCCCGTGCCTCGCAGAGTACGTAAAGCCGTCGGTCCTGCGCCTTAACTCTCACCGGTCGTGTCTCGTGTCGTCCCACCGGAGTATGAGAGTGACAGGAATAGAGAGTGCACTTGTGTCTGAGCGTACACTTGTGCACTATAATATGTCCTGCGCAGTTGGCTAGTCTCAATGAGATTGGCCGCCGTGGCCGGAATAGGTCAGGAGAGCATCATCATCATCATCATCAGAGTGGTATGTGGCTGTCTCATTTGAGTAATATCTATGGAAAAATATTTTTAAATATTACACAAATAAAGCCAGAGGATCCGGCTTAATGAATGAAGTAATTAATGCAATAAACGAGTGTCACTTGTTTGTTCGTACATTATAATTAATATCGTAATAACCTGTAGACTTCATTACAAAAGCATAATGAAAATATTTCCATTGAATAGCATTCACGTTTAGATTACACTTACATACATGCATTTTTGTAATACTTTGCCAATATTCATTCTCTACCTACGACTAGTTTTGTAGTGAGACAATGATATGAACTGCTTCTGAATTAAGCGTTATATTGCTCTATACATATAATAAAATTGTAACTAAGCCGAATCTGTACATTAAATATTTTTTGGGAAATCTTATTGAAATAGACATTATTATCGATACAGTGGCCGAATCTATAGTTTTTAAAATTTTTGTCTGTCTGTCTGTTACCGCATCACAGAAAAACCACTGGAATGATTTTGATGAAATTTGGTATGGTGATAGCTGGTTATCCGGGTCAACATATAGGGTACTTTTTACCCCGGGAAAATATCTAATTTCTGAGCAAAAATACAAAACTACAATGTAGGAGTATACTAATATGTAAAATCTAAGAATTCGGGTTTTATTCATTTGAACGCGGGCGGAGCCGCGGGCAATGCTAGTTTTAATATAAAACGATATACATGAAAATATTGATAACTAAACAAAAATGTCAAACAATAACAATTCACTTACCTATTTTAATTTAAGTACCTAGTATATCTGCAGAGTTTCAGTCTACATCCATATGTTGACACAACAGTTGAAACGTTTAAAACCACGAAATCACTTCAATACATCACTATGGAAGTATTGTTTAAGCGAATGCGGCACTTTGCTTTTTGTAAACAATATCGTTCTCGGATATATATTTTTCAAATTTAGTTCGTGCGTACAACGGAATACGCGTGCTGCCTTCGCGAAGCAGCTCTACGTAATAAACTGTATAATTTATAAACTGCAAGACGGTGCTAAGAGAAGGCAGTGTTTCAGATGTTCAAGCCATTTTTTTTACCTCCGCTTAAAATTCAATTTTTCTAGTTAAATCTACGCGAATAATTTATGGTTCATCATTGCTAGTGATAAGCTATCGTTCATTTTTCCTGTTCATGTTCTTTATGCGACTTAATGAAAGATTTTATTGGAAAATACGAAATTCATATTTCATTTTAGCGTTGCTTTACTAAAAGGATTAGCACGTTTAGCGCATTAACATGTGTGTAAAATAACGAACTATTATATTAAATTGCTATGAATTAGATAAATGCGGTAATATATTATGTATATACAAGAGAAACTTTCACTGTCGGTTCCGTAGCTAGTTTTTTTTAAATCTGAGAAAATACTCATTCCTATTTTCATATATGGATTTAAGAAGGCAATGAACTAACTAATTGCATGCTATGGTGTATAGTTTCGATGAAACACGAGTTTAGTAGGTCTCCGCGGAACACTGCTATTAGAGGTTTGAGACGATAAGTATGACTCTTAATACCAATAAGATAAAAGCAAATCTCATTTTTTTTTGTGAGTGTTGTTTAATTAGAACGAATTGTCTAGAACCGATTCTATTATTTATAAATGGTCTGGTTTAGATAATTTTCATTTATTTCTATCAAAATATGTACATATATAAAATATGCTACAAAATTTATAATATAAAACTTTAAAAAAGTATACAATCTAAAATATGCGTATAAAATTAACATATAAATTAAAAAACTATAGATGTCTGTCATACACAGATTTTCTTAATACCTATGTATCTTTAGCTAATATTATAGAAATGAATTTGTTTGTTGGTTTAGATTTCTTTCAGAAAGCTACGGAATAAAGAATTGATGTATGTGCACAGATATACATAAATATCTATACATATAATAAAACTGTAGAGGTCGAATGTCTGTACATAGAAAAAAATGCTAAAAACCGAGTCAGGGGGATGTAAGAAGAGAAATAGAACTCGTCCAGATTATTTCATTTTTTTTTGTTTCTCTGTCTGTTTGTATGGGCTAGTCGCCGAAACTGTTGGACCGATTTAAATGAAATTTTGCACGGTGGTACCTTATATCCCCGGTCAACATTTTAGATACTTTTCATCCCGGAAAATTAAAGAGATCCCGTGGGATAGTTAAAAAAAACTATAGTATACAGCTTAGTACATAAACACTTCTGATTGGATTTTAATGAAACTTTACAATAATCATAGTTCATACATCAGAATAACAAATAGGCTACTTTTTGTATACCGGAAAAATATACGGTTGTAGCGAGGACGGAGGGTGAGCCGCTAGTCTATACATATAATAAAATTTTAAATAAACCGAATCCTTACATTAAATATTTTTTGGAAAATCTTATTGAAATAGACATTATTATCGATATAGATGGCCGAATCTATAGTTTTTAGATTTTTGTCTGTCTGTCTGTTACCGCAGCACGGAAAAACTATAGGAGGGATTTTGATGAAATTTAGTATGATGGTAGATAGTTATCCGGGTCAACATATAGGGTACATTTTACTGCGAGAATATACCTTATCTCTAAGAAATTTATACTAACAGCTAAAAAGTAATTAGGGACGAACCCGAGCGGAGCCAAGGTGAGTCGTTAGTAAACTATAAAGTAATACCAACAATAGCAAACAAGAGGACAATAAAAATTTGAACTACACAAATAAAGTAAAGGACCTAAAGATCCACTTCAGTAAATTGTTTCTTTCGAATTAAGAGTAAACTTGTAACTTGTTGGCCCTATCGGCCTTGATAGCGTCATCGGAGATGCGAGGCCAGCCTTACCTTACATAATAATATATGTATTATGTATATACATACCATGCACAGAACGTGTTCAAAAAACAAAAAATAATAATTGTTTACATTCCTTCTTTCCTCATTTCATAGACATTACATGTTAGGCAAAGATCACTTACGCCAGACTTCTTTCTTAATCGGATTGAAATTTTTATAAGGCCATACAAATTACATAGACATATTTTGCCCGTTTCACTGTATCATGTTATTGTCGGTCTGTAAAATCTGTTCAGTAAAATAACTAAAATTTTTATATCCCTTTTTGCTCACTCCTAATAATTAATTATTATTATTCCTCTTTTTTATAGCAGCTATAGAGACGGGTAACATTGAATTTTTTATTTCCTTAAAGATTTACATATTCGTCAAACAATTACAAGACGCTCTTTATGTTTTATTATTCTTAAAAAAACATAGATTTAGACTCGGTTCTCTCTTTGTTATACCGTACAGCAGGAATTTTGAAACTATATTTGTATATCTACCATTTCTATTGAAACTGGTAAGTTATTTTTTATGATAAACTAGCGACTCACCCTCGCTCCGCTCGGGTTCGTCCCTACTTACGTTTTAACGTTTAGTATAGATTTCTCAGAAATGAAATATTTTCCTGCAATAAAAAGTATCCTATATGTTGATCCGGATAACCATCTATCATTATACCAAATTTCATCAAAATCCCTCCAGTGGTTTTTCCCTGATGCGGTACCAGACAGACAGACAAAAATTCTAAAAACTATAGATTCGGCCTCTATATCGATAATAATGTCTATTTCAATAAGATGATCCAAAAAATATTTCATGTACAGATTCGGCTCAGTTAGAATTTTATTATATGTACCTATATAGTAGTAGAATTTTATTGTAAGTATATTAAATTGTAAAGCATTTTTAATGTAAAAAACAAACAAACTTCTCAAAACTGTTTTTCCTTTTATTTTACATATTCGTTTTTTAAATATTCTGTTGCTATATTCCGTCTTATATTAATTGTTGTTTTGTAAATATTTATAAAGATTGTAGTATAATTTATAATTTTATTTTAAAAACATGGAATGATTATTTGAAAGATTAAAAATAAGTTTTCTTCATAATTTAAAATCAACAAAGAAACTGAAATTAATTATTATATTTTTATTAACTTGTAGGTTTATAATACATAGGTACTTACCTGTGCATAAGTTATTTGTTTCTTGATACATATTATAATTCAAATAGATATCTATTTGAATTATAATATAATTGTAAGAATATATTATAACTAGCGTTACAGCTAGGTTATATACATTTACAAGCTTTCATCCCCATTTTCACTTCCTGAAGCCATGATTTCCGGGATAAAAAGTATCCTATGTCCTTCCCCGGGTCTCAAACTATCTTCTTAACAAATTTCATCTTAATCGGTTCAGTAGATCCAGAGATTACCCCCTACAACGTCACAAACTCACAAACTTACAATTCTCAAATATTACCTCTTTATAATATTAGTATAGATATTATGATTTGCCATCGTAACGTTACATGAGACACAAACTTGGATCTAATGATTTTATGAGAGAATCTGCGATTTAAGTTATTATTAAACGTATGTAAGAATAGGTAAATCTTTAAAAAACTCAAGTGGTTATGTTGTATGACTTCGATATTTGTTACCTAAGTCTCTATTTAAATAGAGAAAAAGATATCACAGATTTAATACTCCACATTTACATATATTACTATTTTCTAGCTATAATCATTACTTATTTTTTAAATATAAGAAACACGGTCATGCAGTAATTATGCTTGCTTTTCATATTTTTACAGCGTAAGTCGAGAACTATACACGCAAATAATAGTATTTAGTAATTTCATACGAACTCCTTATTTTAATGGTTTATGTGACTTATATCAATACTAGTATAACCCGCGGCTTCGCTCGTGGTAAAACTGCATAAAAACCCTAAAAAGGTAGGTTTCATACAAACTTTCATTCCCTATTTTATACCCTAACAGCATGAATTTCTGAAAATGCTAAAATACGTATTTATTCAATTATATTGAAGAGCATTAATACCAAGTTTCAAGTAGATAATGCTGATCATAAATATTTTTGGGTTGTATTATAATTTATAAAGTATTATCCCGTGGTAATGAGATAATTTCCCGAGGTGAAAAGTAGCCAGGCGTCCAACTATGTCCACACAAAAAATTACGTCAATCCGTCACTCGGTTTTGACGTGAAAGAAGGACAAACAAACAAACAAACAAACAAACAAACAAACACACTTTCACATTTATAATATTAGTAAGTATGGATTAGTAAATATTGCAATGAAAAAGTTCTAGTAAACAAATATTTAAGAAATATTTTTTTATATCTAATTTATTATTATGTAAACACTGGAAAATTCCTTTAGTTATTTTGTAATCTGTTGAAGACAATAAAGAATTAATTACTTTTCGTAATTGAAGTACAGTTTTACTCTTATTTCACACAAGGACAATTCTTAATGAAAAAATAGGCTGAAAATACGTAAATGAGGCACTTTTAATTATTTGCAAAAGAATCGGTAATTTTTAGTATAGGTACGTACATTAAGTTTTTTGTCCCGGTCACGTCCATTGCCTTGCTCACGTTTTACATAATATTATTTCATTTGCAAGACTTACTTAATAGATATTTTTATCTGTAGACTTTACAGAAAGACGTTTTCGCATAAACGTTGTGTGTAACTTGTGTATAACTCATGATTTCGATGTTTACTGCTAACTGCACTTGTATTTGGGTGCATGCACTTGTACTTGCCATTGTCAGTGAAAGGTGTCGTGGCCGAAATCGGCCGATATATCTTTATATAATATAAAGATATATCGGCCGATTCTGCCTTAATATTATTGATCTCAGTGTTGGCATTAACAACTCTATCATATAAATTAGTCTAAACATCTGTATATCTGTATAATTTAAAAAGTACTTAATCACCAGATGTTGTTATTTCCTGTTACTGTAGTTTAACAACGTCGTATAACTTCGCATCCATATAATATAATAATAATTATTTTATAATATAATGATTGTTGATGTTTTATTGATGTAATATATTTATTATTTTTTATAATTATGTATTTCAAATACATATAACAAAAACTAAGGTCTTGTACATACCCCACAAATTGTTCCAAGTATTAGCTTTGGCTGCTATCAGCTATGTATAATCTTAATAAACACTTGTCACACGATTTTTCCTTTTGTTTACTTTGTTATATTCCATAAATTGTATCAAAACAAGGTTAAAAATAAGTATGAGAAGTTTTTCTTGACAATTTCCTGTATTATTTTGAGGCAATTGTGAAACTAGAATCCCATTTATTTCCTTATTTTTAAATGACTTCGAAAAAGAAGGACTTAATTAATTCTATTAGCGATATCAGTGGTCTTTTTTTTGTTTCAGGTATATTAAATATGTTACAAGAAGATTGCATCAGCAGATTTTTCGATGACAATGACAATAATATACGAAGTCCAGATAGAATATCTTTATCATCTTTAAAAACTTTAGAAACGTCCCAAGATGTAAGTTTGACGTCACAAGAATCAGACACAGAACTAAGTTTATCCCAACTAACTATAGAAGAACCGGAGCCATTACAAATATTGCCTTTTTTCAATTTAACTCCTCGGGCCATGCCACGTTCTCCACACTATGTCATTGAAGAAGAATTTTCATCAAACCCCTGGGCTATGTTAATAGCAACCATTTTTCTTACAAAAACATCAGGCAAAATAGCCAGGCCGTATATGAAGAACTTTTTTGAGGAGTGCCCGACGCCATACCACGTACTAGAACATCCTCCTAAATATTTGGAAACGTTTTTCAAAAACTTGGGTCTAAAGAAACGGGGACAAATGATTTGGAAATTGAGTTATCAATTTGTTTCTGCCAAGTGGCGGCGAGCGAGTGATCTCTGCGGCATCGGAAAATATGGCGAAGATGCATATAGGATATTCTGCTTGGGACACACTGATTTAGACCCTGATGATAGATACCTAAAGCTCTATTTGGATTGGCTGGCGACTACCATGTTTGTGGAAGACAATAGCATGACGGATTGCGAATACGTAATCGAAGATCCGGTTTTAAACTATTATAGAATTACTTTGCGAAATGGCGCTTAGTGTATTCATACAGTCCCTAAAGACTATACGCGTAACATTTTCTATAATATGAATCAAAAAATGTTTTCTACTTCATCAGCGTGTCTCGAATAAAAGTTAACATGTGGCATGATCCGATCTATTTTTAAATGATAAGCGTAGATAAAAGATAAGCCACGCTACTTATTATATTTGACTAGTATAATATATCGCGCGAAGAATCGCTATCCAAGACAGTATAATATATTCGGCAGTATATAGGTATTGTGGTGAGTCACTAGTCACTACCTCCCTGAGATTGATAACATCACACTGTGGTCACTACGGCCAACGACAATGGACATAACGCGATTTTAGCTGTTATATAATATATTAATATTATTATTTTTTATATTAATACTATAACAAGATGAACAAGTAAATTACACATACAATCAATCCTTCACACGATTTATTAAAAGTTAATCGAATTTATGCATAGGTGCCGATAACCTGGTAATTTTTAAGTTTTTAATTAATGTAAATTGCGTAAATTATTTTAAGGCTAACATTATTATCATTGATTAGTTTTTGTACATTATTGAATATTATAAAAATATATATATATTTTATGATGCTATTGTTTAGAAAAATGTATAATAAATAATTTGGGCTGGCAACAAAAAAATTCCAAGACTCATGTATCAAATAATTTTAATAGTATAAGATTTTTATTAAATAATTAAATTAGTATTTTTATTAATGTTTATATTAAGTAATAATAAAAATTACGTTTAAAAATATGGGCATTATTAAAATATACTTAGCACATAAGAAAATATAATATGTGAAAATTATTTAGTCGTTTTCATAAAGGTATAAATTAATAAATAGGTACTTAATTTAGTTTTTTATATTAATGTTTTTAAGGTTTGCTACTTTGAACAGACCACCTCAATTAAAAATAATAGTGATGAATAATAATTATTTTTTAAATAAAATGTTAAAAAAGATTTGTTTCTTTTACTGTAAAAAATATAATTATTATCATAAATTACAGATAATACGACACAAAGATAATTAAAAAAAAGTGTTACCTTCTTTATTTTAACCTGCAGAGCTAGTCACTGCATGTCACTTCGTCCGCATATTATGTTGGATATCTAATATCTATATTTTAAATAAAACTATCTTTTCGGATTTTGTCGCGGATTTATTTGCATTTTTGTTTGGAAACAAAAATGCAAATAAATCCGCGACAAAATCCGAAAAGATAGTTTTATTTAAAATGTTAAATATTCGCGTAAATCTAAGAAAGTATAATATCTATATTATCTAGAAAAGTTAAGTTTATTATTAATTCAAACATTTTTACATTACATAAAAAATATTAAAAAGAGATCTGCTTTTCTCAAGAAATGCAACAGACAGAAAGTACATTGGTTTATATGTATATATTTGACATATTTTTTTGACATAAGCAAATATCCTCATCAAATCAAAATATACTTTATTCAAATAGACTTTTAAAAGCTTTTGACTTTTTAATCGTCAATTTTACATTTTAAATTAAAATTAAATGTCAGTGTAGTCATTCCGTGAGGAAGCTACCACAGGCTCGAAATGCTGTTTTCTGCTGAGAAGAACCGGCAATTACTAAACCGATTTAGATGAAATTTGGTAAGAAGATAGTTTGAGACCCAGAAATCATCCCTTAAGGTGGTGAAAATGAAAGTTTGTATGGGGAATCTCATACGTAGAGACGAACCTGAGCGAAGCGACAGTGAGTCGCTAGTGTATTAAATATTCAAAATACTCAAATGTTGCATTTAATTTTTAAGATTGAAGTAAATAGAAAAATAATTATAAAGCCACAATAATGTTATTATAAATGTGAAAGTAATTCTGTCGGTTTGTTACCTTTTCACGCTTAATCTGCTTATATCAATCAAATATCCTCATCATGAAACTCTCAAACTGATTTAGATGAAATTTGATATGGAGATAGTTTGAGACCCTGGAAAGGACATAGGATAGTTTTTATTCCTTAAGGGGGCGAAAACGGGGGTGGAAGTTTGTGCCAATCATTTCACAAGTAAGGGATATAAAACTTATCATATCTATGTATATAATAATAATGACAATCCATCTCATACTAAGCGTCAAATTAAGTTCTATAAAAATCCAGTCCCAGTTTCTCTAAACTATAAATTTAAGTTCAAATTACTGCAAATACTACAAATAAAACAAGTAGATACAAAGATAATCAAACTTTCAATGTTATCTCTTGTCCATTTTTATTTTGTAAAAATCGCATTAAGTAATAGATAAAATAATAAAAACCATATTATAAAGTTATGATCCTATAACCTATTTAATACATTTATACATAGATGACAAATAAATCCGCGACAAAATCCGAAAAGATAGTTTTAGTAGGGGAGCCCAAGAGGGGATTTTCCGTAGTTACTCGAGCGCGGCAGATTAACATAAAAGAGGTTACCTTGCACTCTATTGAGTACTTTCACCATAATATAAGTCTTCTATATAAAGGGGCGCGTCTAGGGAAGCCGATTAAAATATTTAAAAAATGTTTTGATAAGGTAGAAATACTTGAAACCGTCAGATTAAGGTGTGGTAGGCTAGTTACATCCTGAAAAGTGTCCAATTTAATAATCTGCCGATTTGCACAAGCCTAAGAGGCAAAAATCATCATAAACTTTATAGTCGATTTTTGCCTCTTCGGCTTATGCAAATCGGCAGATTATTGAATTGGACACTTTTCAGGATGTGACTAGCCTACCACACCTTAATCTGACGGTTTTAAGTATTTCTACCTTATCAAAACATCTTTTAAATATTTTAATCGGCTTCCCTAGACGCGCCCCTTTATATAGAAGACTTATATTATGGTGAAAGTACTCAATAGAGTGCAAGGTAACCTCTTTTATGTTAATCTGCCGCGCTCGAGTAACTACAGAAAATCCCCTCTTGGGCTCCCCTACTATTTTATTTAAAATGTCAAATATTCGCGTAAATCTAAGAAAGTATTATAGTCTGATTTGCTTTAAAAAAAGGTGAAATTATTCTAAAACCTAAAAACTCAACAAAAATATATTATCTCATACAATTAATATTTAATATAACAAAACGATATAAATATTAAATTGGAAATTTACAAATGAACTTTTTTTCGGCGGGTAGACACAAAAGAGTTTAGACGTGATTTAATAGCTCCACATTATTTAAAACTTTAAAAATAATTATAGAACATATGTATTAAAGTTTACATTACCAGTGCTTAAGTTGACTGTAAACTCACTTTCACACAAAATCACCACACTGAATTATGGACTCTCCAATTGAGCAGCTTGTGAAGAGCATGGACGAGCTATCGTCTATGTTTAATACAAGAATGGTCGAATTTGAAAAGAACTTGCAACCACCTGGTTCTACTGCTTCTAATCCTACGGTAAAAGCTTTGGCCGCAGAATTTTGTACTTTCAAGACTTTCATATGGAAGTCCCTTGGCATACTCAAATCTCAGGTGGAGCTTGTTGCCCTTGGTTTGGATCGCTTGGAGACTCAATCACGAAGGAAGGTTCTTCTCTTTCATGGCATTAAAGAAGATAAGGAGGAAGATGTCTTGAAGAAAATCATGTATGTGTTAACCAGCCAAATGAAATTGTCAGACTCAAAGCCAGATTCAATTGAATCCTGCCACAGGTTAGGTGTAAAGAGGGAATCAGCCAGGCCCATTCTTGTGCGGTTCACAGATATGCAAGCACGTTCCATTGTTTGGAAGGCTAAAACTTCTTTGAAAGGCACTAAAACAACTGTGACTGAGTTTTTAACAAAGTCCCGGCAAGATGTGTTTGTTGCTGCTCGTGGCCACTTTGGGATGAAGAAGTGCTGGTCTGCAGATGGTGTAATAGTAATTCTTCTCCCTGATAAGTCCCGCAAAAAAGTTACTTCCTTGTCCGAGCTCAAAAAACTGATGACACAATATACTAAAACTGACAATAACTAGCACGGTTGTATTTGTTTATAACTTTTTCATATGGTCGGTTTATAGTGTGTATGTGAACTATTGTGACTTAATATATTTTTTTACGCAGGGTATCCACAATATTCAAATTATTCTTCGCTATATTTTGTAGTTCAAAACACATTATTTTTCTAATATGTCACATTTTGTCAACTAATAATTAAGTGTTTAATGTCAATTGTCATTTGTCATAAATATCATTGACACAAAATTATTCACAGATACAAAATTAATATTTTAAAATGATGTCTTTGTACAGCGTTCAATACTTTGTGGTTGCTCTGAGTTTTATTTTTTTTAATTGTTGTTTAACCTGCTTATCACTGTCTGTTTCTTTTTGTTTTTTTTTGTTGTTATATTATTTAGAAATGTTTTTTCTTTTGCAGTCAACTTATGCATGAGTATAGTATAATATTAATCTTAATCATATATTTTTTTTTATAGTATTTTTATTGTATATTTGGTTGTCTTTATATATATTTATATATTTTCTATATTTATATTAATATTTAAGTATTATGTATGATATCGAATATATTTCTTGTTCTTCTTCGGATGATTTTGAAAGTGCTGAAAATAGTTTAAACGCTTCTATTTCGGATGAAGGTACACTTGAACAAAAACTGTCAAAGGTATTTCCAAATAATTCTAAATTCCTTACCCTAGTGCATATTAACGCGCAGAGCATTCCTGCTCACTATTCAGATCTTCTCGCATCTTTTAGTACCGGCGTAGTCGATTGTATACTTGTGTCTGAAACCTGGCTTAAACCCTCACTCCCATCGACTAGTTATTCTCTTCCAGGATATCAGCTTTTTCGGAATGACCGTACTGGTCAGGGTGGTGGCGGCGTGGGTATTTATCTGCGCAGCAATTTACCCGCCTGTGTTGTTAAACAGTCCATCTCACTCTCAACAGGCTCTCTTGAATATATTTTTTTGGAATTAGTTATTCACGGCAAAAAAATTCTTCTTGGTGTTTTGTATTGCCCAAGCGACAAAGTTAATTATTTTCAGGAATTAGGAGATATTCTTGAGAACCTTGTTCCCTGCTACGATCATGTAATTTACATGGGTGATCTAAATACTTGTTTAATAAAAAATGACTCCAGGACTGAAGCATTAAAAGATTTAAATACCTCAGTCAATTTACATATTCTCCCTTTGATTTCCCCTACTCATTATTTTCCTAATTCTCGCCCATCTCTCATAGATATAATCTCTGTCTCTCAACCTTCTCTCACTGTTTCGCATGGTCAAATGACTGCACCTTTCTCACACCATGACTTAATCTACCTCGCTTACAAATTGCGTCCTCCTAAGGTGAGAGGCAAGATTATACTTCAGCGCAACTTTAAGCATATGGATCTGGACCGCTTGAGAGAGGATGTTAGAAATATTGACTGGTCTCCGATACTGTCAACAAATAACATCGATAGCATGGTTGACTCTTTAACTGCTGAGCTGATTAGGTTGTATGACAAGCACGCTCCGGTCCGACCGGTACGAATGAAACACGCTCCCGCCCCATGGCTATCACCTGCGATCAAGAGGACTATGGCCAAGCGTGATAAGGCCAAATCTAAGAACAAAAAGCATCCATCTGCCGAGAATCTTGATGCATACAAAAAATTACGTAACATCTGCAACAGAATGTGTAGGGATGCCAAACGCCGTTATATTCACTCAACGATTCAGGATCTTTGTCAAGCGCAAGTTTGGAGATTCCTATTGTCACTGGGTGTGGGCAAGGCCGCAGAAACTTGTCAAAGTTCTGTGGATCTCAATGCTTTAAATTATAATTTTACCACTCCACCCATCACTCTAGATTCGCATACTAAGACTCAAACTCTTTCATTTTTATTAAACCTCGCCCCCCCTGACATACCACCATTCGTCTTTGAAACAGTCTCAGTAGATGATATAAAGAAGTGTGTCCGCTCTATTTCCACAAAAGCCATTGGTAGTGACGACCTCAGCCGCGACATGATTCTTCCGGTACTGGAAGATATTGCACCTGTGATCACTCACATTCTAAACTTCTCATTCACACGCAATGTCTTCCCGTCTTTATGGAAAAAAGCTTTCGTCATACCCCTACCTAAATCCCCGAATCCTAAGTATCTCACTCAATACCGTCCTATATCAATTCTTCCTATCCTATCCAAAGTCATAGAATCATTGGCACACAATCAACTTTACTCCTATCTATCTCACAATAACCTCTTATGTCCCTATCAATCCGGTTTCCGCTCCTCCCATAGTACAGTTGGTGCACTGCTGAATATCACAGAGGATATTCGTGGTGCTATGGATAAAACCAAGCTCACTGTGATGGTTTTACTTGATTTTAGCAGCGCTTTCAGCTCTGTGGATCTCGACATCCTTATGGGAACTCTTCGTGCGGTCAACATTTCTAGTACTGTTATAGACTGGTTTCACTCTTATCTCTTCGGACGCCAGCAGTGCGTGAAGACCAACGATGCATCATCGGATTGGCTAGATCTTACTGCTGGTGTACCTCAAGGCGGCGTACTTTCTCCCTTACTTTTTTCAATATTTATTAATAACATATCAAAAGTCATTTCTTCTCCCTTCCATCTGTATGCAGATGACTTACAATTATATCGACATTGTGAGCTGACCGAGTTACATGAAGCTATTGATGCATTGAACTCGGATCTTGTCCGGGTCCAAACGTGGGCAGAGTCCTTTGGCCTCCTTGTGAATCCCTGCAAGTCACAATCCATAATTTTTGGCAGTAGTCGACTGAGGTGCAAAATCGATTGGACCTCGACACCTACAGTCCAGTTCTCGGGTGTTCCAATCCCGTACTGTAATAAAGTAAAAAACTTGGGCTTAATTATGGATTGTAACATGACTTGGGCGGCTCATGTTAACGAGGTCAGCAAACGAATGCATTATACTCTTCACTCTCTCAAGCGTCTCCAATTCTTCCTCCCTTTCACAACCAAGATTATGCTTGCTCAGTCCCTTCTTCTCCCCATACTCGACTACGCTGATGTGTGCTATTTAGATGTGACTGAGGAGCAACTCAACAAATTAGAGCGTCTTCAAAATCTCGCTATTCGTTTTATTTTTGGCTTGCGTAAGCATGACCATATATCAAACTTTCGTGCTCAACTTAAATGGCTCCCAATCCGCCTTCGCCGTGATATGCATATCCTTTCATTCCTCTTCAATATTCTTAATGATCCCAATTCTCCTTCATACCTTCGTTCTCGCTTCCAAATTCTCTCTACTCCTACTCGTTCCAGGCGGCCTTGCATTACTGCGATGCTTGACATACCCAAGAGCAACACTAAGTTCTCTCTACAATCTTTTTCGGTGTATGCCGCATTGCTCTGGAACAAACTTCCGAAAGACATCCAATTAAGCCCCTCTATAACTGCCTTTAAAAAGAAAATAAAACAGCACTTTCTCACCCAAGTTATTCCACAATAATTATATTAACTACTATTATTATGCATTATATTATATAGATATGTATTTGTGTATGTAGTAGTATGTACATATATTTATGTATATAATATGTATAATGTTTTGTTATATGTATATATAATATATATTTATTTAAGTATTTACATTTGAGTTACTGCACTTTAGCCTGCATTTTAATACTATCTCTCTAACTCACTTAGGTTGACTGGAAGAGATCTCTTCTAGAGATAAGTCCACCTTTGCTAACTAATTTTGTTTGTTACTCTCTGTATTTTACATATAAGTGCAATAAAGAATAGTATATATGAACGGCTCACAATGTCACAAAATAAAATTAAAGCCAATGTAAGGAATATTTTTTAGTTTCAAAAATAATATAGCAATAGCTTAACTAAACTTATTGCATTTATATTTGCTTGCTAAAACAAAACGCCTTGAGAAAAATTTAACTAAATATTTGTGTATGTAATTGTATATGATAGAATTTATGTTTTGTTATTTATGATGTTTTATAAAAATGGTGAGTACTGAGTATGTCACTTGTATCAGCGAATATACATACATACTTCGTTTCAGAGAACCAACTTGATTTGGATGTTTTGGGATACCGTAGGTATCTATATGGTTTATGATAATGTTCATCTAAACAACATTAACAATAGGTTAATGTCGTTAACAATAGGTACAATAACAACGAAATTTTTGGTGAATGGTGACCGTACATTTTTTTTTTACAGAAATTGAATCCAATCACTGGGGTCAAGTAGGTATTCAATATTTTATTTGAAAAATGGTGGTGTTACAAAAATAAAATGAAATAATTATAAATTATTAGAATCTATACATATAATAAAATTTTAATTTAGTCGAATCTGTACGTTAAATATTTTTTTGGAAAATCTTATTGAAATAGTAATTACTCATTATTATCAATACCTACAGAGGTCGAATCTATAGGTTTTAGAATTTTTGTCTGTCTGAAAACCACTGTTGAAAACTACTGGACAGATTTTGATGAAATTTGGTATGATGATAGCTGGAATTCTCTGTGTCAAATTATAGGATAATTTTTACTGCGGGAAAATATCTCATTTCTGATAAATCTATACATATAATGAAATTGTAACTAAGCCAAATCTGTACACTAAATATTTTTTGGAAAATCTTATTGAAATAGACATTATTATCGATACAGAGGCCGAATCTATAGTTTTTAGAATTTTTGTCCGTCTGTCTGTTACCGCATCACGAAAACCACTGGACAGACTTTGATGAAATTTGGTATGATGATAGCTGGTTATCCAGATCAACATATAGGATACTTTATACTGCGGGAAAATATCTCATCTCTGAGAAATCTATACTAAACGTAAAAACGTATCTAGGGACGAACCCGAGCGAAGCGAGGGTGAGTCGCTAGTCTATACTAAATGTCAAAACGTAGGACGAACCCGAACGGAGCGAGGGTGAGTCTCTAGTTAATGAAATATTTTTATATAGTCTATGATTTTTGAAATGGTAACTAAAACTAGTATTGTAGTTATTTTTAGAATAAATTTAATATTCACAATCAAAATTAAAAAAAATATATATAGTGTAGTAAATTTAAATTACCCATTATATATTAATATTATGCAAGAGTCAGTTTATCTTCATTACTATTTTAGTTAAAAATATGAATATTTAAAGTATAATTTACTAAAACTACATTAGGTACCTACATATTACATATATGAATTATGAAAGCTCTATCTGTAAACATTACATTTTTCCAAAATGGCTTGGAATTGTGTTATCAGGCGCAAGACATTCTGTCAGTGTATCGTAATATTTTAAAATAATAATTAGGTACGCCTTTACAATCTTTACAAAACTTAACCTATTTTATTGACATTAAATTACATTTCCGCTTTACGAGCATAGACAATTAATAAATTACCTTTTTTCCGTTATTAGCAAAATATTTTCACCTGCCGTAGAAGCCACTGAAGAAAAGATTGAATTGAAATATTTTCATAGTGACCATCGTTATATTATCATAATATAAAACATTCTAAACAGTTTACAATGTCAAATAATTAATCAAATAACATGAAAAACTTCAAAAATCGTTATATAAACTAAAACACATGTACCTACCAACTATTCTTGTGGGTTTTTATAGTTAATATTCTTTAAAAATGTTTAGTTTGCTAGATTTATCAATGAATATTATCCATGTACCTATATATATTTTATAAAAATAATCATTATTAATATTCATTCTTAAGTTATATCTATTTAAAATTCAAAATCAAAATATACAACTGTGTAATACAAGTTGTCTACAATTGCAATTTTTTATTTTTTTTTACTTCATACAAGAATTTAACAGGCAATGAAAATATGTCATATGAAAAGTTAATTAAATATATATATAAAATAATATATTTTAGTTAAAATAAATCAAAAACGAACCTTAAAATTAGGTTTGGTAATTTTTTACACGATGTTTTGATATCTCCCGCCTTTTTCTTTCATAAATAAACCAATAGAGCGCTACACGTAGTGCCAACTTTTAGTAAGTTGCCAGAGTGATAGCTCGCCGCATTGTTGGCAGCAGTGTCGACTGTTGCAAATGGTAGATTGCGTTACTTTTTCTCGTGCTCCGTGTAAAATATTTACGTAAAATAGTGCAAATCTTGTGGTGCAGTGTTTCTGACTCACAGAAACATGTCGGAAACACTGCCGAATAACAAAAAACAACTTCAAAGGCAACTGGTGAGTGTTTATTGTTAGAATTTTACGTATTTAGACCCGGGTGACGCCATGGTGGCTTTATCTGGGATCACGTAAACATGAAATGGTGCATCGCTGCATCGTGTATCGATTTATGTAAGTTACAGGAGTGTTTTAGAAAATGTATTTTGATCATTTAATTTGAAAACGTTAATGCTTAGTGAGGGTCATCGGACTTAATTTTTTGTGATCACGCCGCCAGCAAGTTCAAAACGCGGCGGCCGTATGTATTCGCGCATGCGAGAAGGTGTCAAAATCTATAATAGTTTCGAAGATCACAGCATTGCGATGTAGCGGCGTTGACAATGAGCGATACGTAAATTGCGCACGGCAGCGACGTCGTGATCGGAGCATACCTAGTGGGCATCTGGTAGGGACGAAGACGTACACTCCCGCGGGCTGGCGGAGGGCAGGCGGTCAGGGGCGTGCGCGGTGCGACCACACGTCGAGTTCGCTCGTAATCTAGTTGATTACTTAAATAATCATATGTCGAACAATTATACGCTGACTGCGAGACGAATGTCCAAAACATTGTTTTACATTGATTACTATGAATACTAATCTAGAAGTTCTGCATAAGATTGAATTCTTTGTCGAATTGCGACTCGAGCAATCCTAACTCGAAAGTTTTTATTGTTATGCGATAGGTACGCAGCAGCTTATGCGGCTACTTATTATTGCTTATAGTTTTTCATTTGGCCTTGAAATTACTTAAAAAATGTAACCTACTTGATATAACAGAAACAATTATCATATATGTACTATATTTTTATTTAAAATAACACTTCTGTAAAAAACAGTTAAATACAAATTTACATTTCTCCTCACATTAAATTACATAGTACAGACTTTAGGGTGATATAACACAAGTTTAAAAAAAAGTACTTATATTCAATCAATTTATTATTTACACTCATAAATAGATATTATAATATATTGGTACTTCAATTTATATCAGCTTATAAAAAATTATATATTATGAACACATATTAATTAAATCTAGTATTATTTTAACTGTTATTTTCTCAACAGACGGGCTTAATTCCTTCATAATTTAGAAAGAAACTTAACTTAGACTAAACATACAAATGTTTAGTCTAGTTTCTTATTTATCAATTCAATAAACATTAGTATAATAAAAATATTTAAAAAAGAACAATAAAATAATTATTTATTTTGTCTATCTTTATATATATAATTCTTCTGTGAGTGTGTATGTCACTGAACTTCTCTCAAACTACTGGACTGATTTTGATGAAATTTTTTGTGTGTGTTCAAGGGGATCTGGGAATGGTTTAGATTCACAATTTGAATAATAATTTTCATCAAAATGTTTTAGCTTATTAAAAAAGTTTGAAATTTTCAAATTAAAGACGTGTAGACAGGACAACGTCTGTCGGGTCCGCTAGTACTCTATAATATTTAAAACAGACTCTATTAATTATAGTTTGTTTTTTTTCTTTATTGTGATTACAAATATCATTGATATTAAAACTTTTATTTTTTAACAGCGGGAACGCAAGCATCGTAAGCTTTACTCTGATGAGTGGGCTCTTGGAGACGATGAAGCTGAAGGTGGACGGGGTTTTTCCCTTGCTGATAAGCTGGAAAGCTCTCGCTTTGAACATGCAGGAGCTGTCTTGGAGATGGTTGGTTCAGATCTCACCGTATCATATTTGCAAAAGAATGGATTCACCACTCCATTACTTTTTAAAGAAAAAATTGGATTGGGGTTAAGGTAAGTTCGTCTTCAAATATTTAAAAAATGTTCCAGCCACAATTTGTTATGAAATGTGTTGTCACATATTACATAACATGCTATGAGTAAAATCTTTTGTCTTTTAGTTTCTAAATTAGATCTAATATTATTCTAAATTATTAATTAATTTATAGTAGTATTCTAAATTATTTGGTAAATATGTTTTAAAAAACATTGCTTTACTTGCACAGTAGTTCAAATAAAGGTGAACTAAACATACTGTTGCAAATGCTAATAGCATCAAGTCAAAATCATTGAAAGAAGTAAGTATACTGTCAGGACTTTATACAATGATTGGTTTATTTGAGTTACTATCTTCCTAATATTACAAATGTGAAAGTTTAGATGTGAGTTTGGATGTTTGTTACTCAATCACGTCTGAACAGGCTGAACGGATCTAGATAAATTTGGCACAGAGATAGATTATAGTCTGGAATAAGCATATAGGTTACTTTTTATTCCGGAAAAATGTACGGTTCCCGTGGGATCGATTTGTTTTTGTTTTTCTAAAGGCTAACCCGCGCAAAGCGAGGGTGATCCGCTAGTTGATTATTCTTTAGGCTCGCCATGAGAGGGAAAAAAGGATTGGATTGGCGTTTCGATTTTTGTAATGTAAACGGTTGTCACGGAAGTGAATAAATATTAAATAGTAGAGATGTACCGACTAGTGGCCGACTAGTCGGGAAAGTCGACTATCCGGCCATATTTATAGTCGGCGACTAGTCAGCCAGAAGCACCGACTAGTCGGCCCACTACTTTATTCATATTACTATTCTTAAAAAAGGGGGATTATTTTTATTATTAATGAATAATATTGTTTTCATCAAATTTCATTTTGTAATTTTGTAGGTACTGGGTAGGCACCGTCTGTAACAACTATATAATGCCTTTAAGACGTCTAAAACCATAGTCTCTCCCGTGACCATGATTGTTGTAAAGCATTCGAAATGTCGGGAACCAAAAATTAAAATAAATCTGCTACAAAATCCGAAAAGATACTTTAATAAAACTACCGATTTACTCTCGCTTCGCTCGAGTGCCTCACTAGGTATGGTTTTGTTTACAATTTCATGGGTTTTATTTTTTTGTGTGGAACCCAGATTGTTTTTCTTCAGTAAAAGTAATCTAAGTTCCTCCTTATAACATCAGCTATATGCCAGTGAAAGTCCCGTCAAAATCGATCCAGTAGTTTTTTTAGATATTATCCGGAACAAACAAACCTATGACAGACATTTTAACAATTGTTTTATTTTTATTAGAACCGTATATAATTTCTTATACATTTAGTAAAAAACTGTTATTTTGACATTAAAAACAGATGCTTTAATTTAATTTATCTGTTTATTAGATTTGAAATATTCGCGTGAATCTAAGAAAGTATGATATGACTTGATTTCAATTATATAGGTACTTTTACTATAATACAAACTGTTTTTGCTATACAATTCACTGACTGTTTTATTTTGCAAAAGAAAACCACAAATAACAAAATGAAAAATATTTTAAATAAAACACTGTGTGTAACAAGTATATGTGTGAGACATCTATAACCTCAGTCTCTCCCGTGACCATGATTGCTGTAAAGCATTCGAAGCGTCGCGTCGGGAACCAAAAATAAAAATAAATCCGAAAAGATTTAATTGTGTTAAAATTGATTTAAAATGTCAAATATTAGCGTGAATCTGAGCATTAAAATGAATAAAAACTTCTTAACAAAAAAATAAAACCGACTTCAAACAAAAGCACTAAAAAGTAAAAAATAACTGATTGGTAGTTTTCATTTACTATACATACCTAATCAAATATTTTCGAAGTCGGTGTGCTTTGCTTTGTATTGGCTGGCAATTTTTTTTTACATGTTTGTTTATAACCTACAAACTTTCCAAGTTTTTGTGGTTCCTACAAAGTTGATATAACCTGAAATTTACCTTATGGTGTTTTATATCCTATAGTTTTATGGTGCAATCAACACAACAATTGTTGAATATATAATGACACTTGAGGTTTCATGATAAAGACCATATGGTGTGTTTCTTTTTAACCAATTTTAAAATGAGTTATTATAGTATTTTTGCTATATTTTCGCAGGCTGTTGCGAGTTTTTATAATAATTTTTTTTTAAATATGCTTTACTATAAAAGGACTTATTTTATTTCGAACAAAAGACTCCTTTTTATAGTATATTTATTCGTGCAAGCTTGCATTTTTATTTTTGAATGTTATGTTAGGGCAACTTAAGAATGCACTGTGCATACCAAAAATTATTGCATGAGGTTTAGTCATATATGTATTATGTACGTACTTCTGGTTACGATCTATGTAATTGACTTAATACGTACCCATCTTAGGAAGCGTGCGAATGTGGACAATATTACGTGAGAAGTCTAACTATATTTGTATGAGAAGAATTTCATCTAATCACAGCATTTTAATATGAAATACTGGCTTTTTAGTTACGCTTTAAGAATCATACCTTATAATTGTGTCTTATACATAGTACGTCTCATTAGTATTATATATGTGAAAGTTTAGATGTTTGGATGGATGTTTGTTACTCAATCACGCGAGAACGGCTGAACGGATCTGGGTAAATTTTGGCATACTGATAGACAATGGGCTCCAGAGAGTGGACTACTTTTTATCCCGAAAAATATACGGTTCTCGCGGGATAGATTTGTTTTTGTTTTTCGCTAGTAGTACATAAAACAAAACTTAATGGTCAAATATAAAAATAAACTGGTAATTTGGCCCTTATTAAATTACGCTACATACAAGTATCCATAAAGGTATCTATGTGAAGAGTAAAAAACTTATATACTTATATAGTATAGTAGGTATTTATATTCCTCTATGGTCCATAAAGTATCTTTAAGCAAAACATCTCTTCGTTACACCGTTGTTACTTGTTACGTGAAAGAGGGATAATAAATACAACATAATGTGTATAGATATATGTACTTTCGCATTCATATCATATGACTACAATATCAAAAAGTTATAATCAATAACATACATTTGCTAAAACGACACGTTTCATAATCACACATTTATATTAATTATACAACCGTTGGTGGTAGAATTTTTTTTGAAAATATATGGGAACTTCCCTATAGTATAGTTAGGTCCTATTCATTAAAAAAAAACATTTCACAATAAGTAAGATATTGGTAATATGTATAAGATAATGTGAATTAAGTACTTCCTCTTTATTTGAGTCGGTCAAAAAGGTCTTTATTATCTTCTATTTATTTCTTTATAGCTTCTTTATATTAAGTAGTATTTATTTACATTTATTTTCAAAACTCTATATATATTTCTGTGTCTATGTGTTTGTATGAAAATATGAAATAAAAGTTATTAGTCTGAATCTAATCTACTTCAGATAAAGCAGGAAATGTCCCGATGTGCTTACAGTGTGTTTGTGTTGGGTGAATCATTTTCGATCACGTACGCCTAAAGACGCGCACTATGTGAATTACACCAATGTAAACTTTTCATCCGATGGTATTGTACAATACAGACAAAGGCCTTATATTATTGTCTTACAAAATATTATTAGAGATCGGGTCATACAAACTTTGTATGGCATTCATAATAGTAAAAACTTATAAAAATGTAAAACGCCTTCAAGGCACTAGAATGTGTGAAGTTTGTAGACAGGGCTAATTTAATTGTAATAATTATACTTTTAAAAATATGTGTCGACCGAATCAAGGCAAAAGAAATATATTTAAATGTATTTAACTAAATATCACAAATAGACGTACATATACTAATTTAATTTCGAATAAGGTCTTATATATTCATAATAGATATTATCTAAAATATGAATTTATTTCAGTTTGCCTAGTATTGGCTGGAAGCAGACTCCACAAAAATCTGATAAGTGATTAGATACTTTTTGTAAATAAAAAAACTCCGTTTAATTAATTTACACTTTTTAGGACCTTGAGGTTGATTTGTTTTTGTTATTGTAAGCATACTAAGAACGATTATGTAGGAAGAAACCTATATTATTTTATATAAATTGTAGCGACTCACCCTTGCTTCGCTCGGGTTCGTCCCTAGGTTGCTTCCCAATACAAACTTTTATAACCATTTTCGGACCCTTAAGGGATGATTCCCGGGATAAAAAGTATCCTATGACCTTACTACAACGTCACAAACTCACAAACTTTACCTCTTTATAATATTACTCGTAGTATAGATAGTAGGTATGTATATGAAAGCTATTAAAACGGCAAAATTATAATACTGCTTTTTTGCTATTAAGTAATGTGTGCTAAGTGCAATCTAATCCCACCACGTCCTTGACCTCAGGGATCAACCTTGTTTAGGAGATTGTTATAAGGAGTTTCCTGAATTATTCTTAAGGCATAATATATAACCACAGACTAAGGAATATATAGACAGTACCATAGAACTGAACATGAAATCAAACAATATTTTTTCTAAATTTGTATACAAATGCAACAATATAAAAAATATTCTGTGATATGTAAATAAAGGTAATAAATAAAAATAGTTAACGAATTTTTATGTATGGAGAAAAAATTTAAGTAAGCTAAATTTTATGCTATCTCTCGTTCCAGGTAGAACTAATGCATAAAAAATACAAAAGAATAATTATAGTATTATTTTTATTATTCATATTTTAATCTCAGAAATTGTATATTAATTTAACTAATACACATAATATACAATTTACTGAATGGAAAAATTGAGAATAGTAGCATAAACAGCAAATCACGCCACTATTTTTGACTTTGACATTTATTTAGGCGGACTTCGTCTATATTTGAGTATATGTATAACTTGGAGCTATTCTGAACCTAACGCATAAAGAAATAATTAAAATCAGTTATTAAACGAATAAGTTATGTCCACAATTTCCTTAAAAAATATATTCTAAGAAAACAAATTGAGAACTCCTCGTTTTTTATTTAATTAAGAATTATGTAATGTTTCTCTATCGGGTACAATAAATTAATTTTTCTTTAATTAAAGATAAACATATTTTACAAATAATAAAAAAGATTTTTTTTTGTTCACTTTTGATTTCGATCCCAATTTTTTTATTACTTAAAATACATATACATATGTTAAGCGATTTTTTAGGACCCCTTTATGATAATTTCACTAGTTTGAAATTTATATTGTTGTACTATAAGAGATGTGCCTTTTAACTGTTAATATAGCGTTAATAGTTGTTAAAAAAATATCTCATACTAGCATTGCCCGCGGCCCCGCCCGCGTTCAGATGACCAAAAACCTAATTCTTAGGCTTTACATATTAGTATACTCTTACATTGCAGTTTTTGTATTTTTTCTCAGAAATGAGATAATTTCCCGCGTAAAAAGTATCCTATATAGTAATGTTGACCCGGATAACCAGCTATCATTGTACCAAATTTCATCAAAATCCCTCCAGCGGTTTTTCTGTGATGCGGTAACAGACAGGCAGACAATAATTCTAAAAACTATAGATGCGGCCTCTGTGTCTATAATAAAAAAAATTTAATAAGATTTTTCAAAAAATATTTAATATACAGATTCGGCTTCGTTACAATTATGTATACTCGTATAGATGACTGGTAGAAAACATATCATCATAATTTTCAATATATTACGAATAGTTAATTTTACTATATAGAGTTCAAGATCAAATGGGCAATAACTAGTTAACATTGTAGTTTGTGCTTACTAACTAATCTACATTGCTAACTTGACGTTTCATGACATAAGTGGTTATTCAAGTTGCTTTTCCCAGTGTAGAGTCCCATTTAAAGCTACTTAGAGCTAACACTACAATAACTGTATCTATTAAGATTGGAATGTAACAATATTTGAGTTTATATTATAACCTACGTTTAACTAGCGGTTTACCTACGCTTCGCTCGGGTGCATCTTTAGGTGCCTTTTGTATTAATAACTAGCAACTTACCCTCGCTTCGCTTGGGTGCTCGGGTGTCTATAGGTACGCGGATTTTGTTCACAATTTCATGGCTTATAATTTTTTTTTTTGCGCGCAACCGTGATTTTTTTTAATAAAAAAAAGTAAGTTACACCTGATAACCGTGAGTCCCGTCAATATGGGTCTGTTTCGGAGATTAGCCGGAACTTAAAGACAGACAAACAAAAAATTTAAAAAAACATAGTTGTAAGAACATATACATATACATATTTACATATATTTTCATATTTTCATTTAGATACATTTTCATATGCATTTAGTAAAAAAGCTGTTATTTTGACGTTACAAACAGACGTGCCTCAATTTTATTTATTTGTATAGATATTATTAACAATATATTATACAAGTAGCGTCAGCAATTCTTTTGGAAATTTTTATTACTAACAGTAGACTGTTATACTCCATGTGTATACTTAATTTTATTCAAATCTGCCTAGATGTTTCAGCTTGAAGGATTAACGAACAAAACACGTACACGCACACACACACACAAACTTTCGCATTTATAATAGAAGTGTGATTAGCAAAAACGAAATGATTATTTCGTGCCGCGCAATCCTTTCTTTGCGAAGCTCTTTTCTCCTGTAGTATGTTATAACTTTATAGTACGTGTCCCTTAAAACTTAATAATTCAACAAACTCAATTTTGAACATTTAACTAAATCTATTTATAACACGAATGTGAATGTTTGAAGAAGGTTTGTTTATAAGTATAATTTGTTCATATTTCAGTCGTGTTGACAAAATAGCTATGACGGAAAGTATGACGGTGTTTTGTCAAAAAACGGTTTTCACCGCTTTTTCGCAACGTTAACACCGCTCCACTGGCTAAGAGATACATCAAAACAATGTACTAGAAAATTGTAGGTTTTATTAGAGGCCTACAGAAAAGTCCGCAATAGCATGTTTGTATCTCCTACGGTACACTCACAATAACTTTTTTATATATATTTAAAACGTACCTAGTAGACGTACCTACATTAGGGAAGCACCCGAGCGAGAGTAAGTCGGTAGTACTGAATAAATAAAATACTTCACCTCATGCCTAAGCTACGCTGATTTATGTAGGTACATTGTACAAACTTGGCCGCTTTATTAATTATTGTTATTGTGTTAGTGGCTTCGCTTTGATATTTACTTTTGATAAGACCGAAAAATATTCTTTTCCATAAAAACATTACCACATCAGTTATTTTCCATAAAATTTTATCAAAAAGTTTGATACGGGGCTACAAAAAAAAACAAATAATACTTTCGTAGTTACCTATTTCATTAAAGGAATAGGTCCTCCGCTTTTTAAGTCTAGCTATAAACATAGATAGAACATAGAGAAAAAAAATGCTAAAAACCGAGTCGGGGGGATGTAAGAAGTGAAATAGAACAAATCCAGATTTTTTAAATTTTTTTGTTTGTCTGTTTACGAGTACGAGCTAATCTCCGAAACTGTTGGACCGATTCAAATGAAATTTTACATGGTGGTACCTTATGTCCCCGAACATTTTAGATACTTTTCATCCCGGAAAATTAAAGAGTTCCCGTGGGATAGGTAAAAAACTATAGTAACTTATACAGCTTAGTACCTACACAGCTTAGTACCTACACAACAACTTATGCACCTAATATAGTAAAATTTGGCATGCTGTACCTTATATTGACGGTCAAACACCAGGTTACTTTTTATCCGGAAAAAATGAACGGTTCCCGTGGGATAGATCTGTTTGTGCTTATCTAGAGGCGAACCCGAGCGCAGCGAGGGTGAGCCGCTAGTAATAAATATTAGGCAACACTTACCTATAGAAACCTTTACAACTTAAATATGTTCTAATGTATTAAAATAACTTCTAGGATTTGTCATGCTCACAATAAATAAAAGAGTAAGTTTTACGAATTCGAGTACAACTTTAATTAATTCTCGAACTACAAATACTTCTCGTTTTCATTATTTTATTTGAGAGTGAAAGCGCATAGAATAGTCTATTGGGCTGTAACAGCACTCCGCAAAATATGTTGACATTTCAATTTTAAAACTTTAATGTACTTTTTGTCCATTATTTCTTATTTTTGAATATGTTTCTTTACACATAAGTACCTACTTTATGTTGTAAAATGTGAGTTTTTTGTAGAAGAAACTACAAACACCAACAAGCGTGCTTTTAAGAAAAAATTGTATCAACCGATAATGAATTGCGATATTAAAAAAAAAACTTGAGGCGCGAAACTTAACTTGAGGCTGCGAAGTGCACTAAAGTCCTGAGTTCACATCCCCGTGAATTGTGATGTAGTGTTCATAATCAATTTTCAATTTTTAAATCAGTATATAAGTAGTTATAAAATAAAGATAGTTTATTTATTCGAAAATCTTACCTATTTACACGATCTATACACATTTACTTTTCACAGTGACGAATAATGGTTTATGCAATAAACAAAATTTAATTATTTTTACTAACATTTTTAAATTGTATACATATATAAATCACTCAGGTGGTATAAGATCCCTTTAAATATATAATGTGCTTTTGCGACATTAAAAAACTTGTTTTGTTTATCTTGGTCAAATGGATGAAGGTTCTTTAGGTCTCTGACATTAATATTTTATGACCACTGGTTAATCCATAAGGAACGTACAACACAATCGCGTTTTTTTTTGTTTGGAAAATAACCACATTGAATTATATTATATTAACAGCCGTTTTTGGCCGACTTCGAAATTATGGAGGTTCGCAATCGGCTGTAATTTTTGTGTACCCTAAAGTCTATTTATAGTCTACATATATATGGAGGTTTACAATAAGTAAAGCGACTTTTATAACACAAGGGCGATATTATATAAAAATTACCTCTATATATTTTGCTTTGATTGAAAACTCACTACCTTTATTGACCCGACTCGGGACTTGAACCCTAGATCTCTTCGTATTATGCAGCCATACTTGCGAGTTGCGAGCCACTAGGCTAAAAGGCCACGTACGCATCCTAGAGAACTTTTTTTTTATTTATCCTCCTTAGTTGTTGATTATATATGTTCGCTTCGCCTATACCTACTTTAAAAAAAAATGATAACCTAAAGGTGTCCTTAGACGTGCCAACGCAGCTTAGCTTGATAATTATGGTATCGTATTTTTAATTGCTGAAAATGTGAAAATGAAATATTTGTACCTAATGCAATGCATAATAATTGATGCATGAATAGGTCACCTAGTAGTAGTTCACCATGTTCTTTCTACATGTCTTCTTGTTAGTTTCTTGTTAGCCTCTCTAGATTCGAATTCTAGTTATGTTTAAAGTTTTTTAAGGTCTCAAGAATGTAGTTTAAAGTCGGGAAGGTACTTTAAAACCGGTATGTTTGTAGTTAATAAACAAACAATAAGAGAAAGATTAATAATAATGACTTTTTATTAAAAAAAGATAAATGTAATTAAAAATTTAAATCACAGTGAAATTTAAAATTAGGTATATAGGACTACCCTTGAGATATAACATACATTCATTTTAAATAACTGCCTTGTGGCCAGTATGTACGGTTGCAAATCCGGAGGTCCACGGTTCGAGTGCTAGGTCTGGCCGAGTGTGGCTATTGGGGTTTTCTTCTGAGAAATTTTCAGTAACAGCCCGGAGTTGAGAGCACTATCTATCGTCCGACCGAAGTTAGAGTGTGAAAGTAATAGAGTGGACTTACGTTTGCGCGTTTACTGTGCACTAAAATATCTCCTATATGGCTAGTCTCATTGAGATTAGTCACTGTGGCCGAAATCGGTCAGGAGGACATAATTGAGAAAAAAACATACATCTGAATTAACTATCTAGTGTTGCTTAAGATTGATCAAAAACACGTAAAAGCTGTTTTGTTTTAGTAGGTACCTTCCTATACTTTGTCCCAAACGTCTACTACTCTTAATATTAAAAAAAAATTGGCATGTCTTGCTACTCATACATACATAGGTATATCATGTAGATTTGTACGTGTTTAGATTTTATGGATGACTCTATATTTCGTTCGGAATTTTGATCGAAAGCTTAGAACAAGCGGTACTAGCGTATGATATGACGTCTGTACATTATATTTAAAGTTATAACTCCTCAAAGTTTGCCTATGTTTTAATATATATTAACATGACCTATAAACAAATAAAATTAATTTAACTTAAATATAGGGCGATAACCGCGAGCTTATCAATCGATGTCATTGTTAACACTCTCAAATCCCTCGAGTATTAGATTTGTAGAGGTAAACGTTATTAATAATAGTCTTGTTATTTTGTTCTGTTATTAAATATATATATATATATATAACATAGTCGGGTTTTTTACAACACTTATAATTCGAGAACTGCTCGACCGATTTTATGATCTTTGTTTTGTTGGATTTGTCTTCACCTGCTACTCGAGCAGAATGACTATTAAAATATCGGAAATGTTCACGAAAAAATATTAAAAAAAAATTTATTCCATACTAAGTGTCAACACGTACGAACCTGAGCGAAGCGAGGGTGAGTTGCTAGTAGTTGTATAAAAAGCAAGCAAGCTCGATTTTTAAGATAACTGCAATATACTTTTGTCTTCATTAGAATTGCCATTACAAAGAAGAGCCTACTAATGTATTTTTCATTATTTTTTTTATAAATTTTCCCTTGTCATAGAATCTTTTGAATATATAGTATTATTTAACATTAAACAGGTGGTATATTTTTATTTTTACTATCTTGTAGTCTGAAGGATATATAAAATATTTTGAGGAAAGTTTCATAGACGTTTCCTCATAAATTGATGAACTACATATTACATTTTGTGTGTCAAATCTAATTCATTTCTTCATCTAATGTTTTTTAAAGTAAATTTAGGCTGAAAATGAGTAAAGTGTATAAGTTGCTTTGTTTAATATTTAAATTCAATTGGCAATTTAACTTAAAAATTTCCTCCTGGGTAACTCTCAAAGGTAAAATTATATCGATATTTCATAGAAATAAAATTGTATTATAAAATCTTGTTCCATGAAAATGTCGTTACGGGGTGCACGGGCGAGCCTTTTAACCTACCTACGCAGTTTGCGCTCGTTTCGAGCCTTTTCCCGGAATTACCGGGTCCAGTGCAATTAGTGCTCGTCCGCATATATGCAGATCGTATCCTGTATATATATATATTCTGTAAATGTGTTAGCATCGATCGTGGGTTGACTATAAATGTGTAGAGTTTATTAAGAACCCGTTCTAGCTTTTAAATATCGTAATAAAATGCATGCATATAACTTCATCAGTTACCTGTTAATTTGAGCTAATTTTACAACGGGTGGACTGATTTTGACGATATTTTTTTGTTATTGTTTAAGAAATAAGAATGAGTATCAATATTTTAAACAAATGTCTATAAGTTTTAGTCAATATTTTTAAATATTTAGTAACTGTTAGAAAAAGGTAACTATTGGTTATGCAGTAATTGTTATACTCACATAATTCTTCACAACACTATTTAAATTTTTGACGAAACACATCGTTATAATGCTTTCAATTTTATATTCTAGTCTAAGATGAGAATTGAGAATCAATTGAATTCCCGACTGTTGATTTCCTATTCATTCCTCGGCCCATTTTTTGTTATCAAAAACATAGGTACTATAAACTTCATCACTTGGCATAGTTTAGAAAATTACGTAACATAGATTAAGGTAATTTTTTGGAATGTTTTCGTCTATTCTGATTTGTTATTTTAATTATGTATAAAATTCCGGTGTGCTTTTGTTCAAAATGCTTTCCTCCTAAACGGCTTGACCGATTTTGATGTTTATTTGGATCTTTTTAAGTTATACTTCTTTTGGCGCGCTTGGAAAAAATATGAGTGTAAAATTTTTATACACACACATACACATCGACAGCCAAAAAGCGACATGATGAAGTTAGTTGCATTCCTTTTACAAACAGAGAGTTGTGACATACGAGATGAAATCTTTAGCTATTTTTGTTCAGTTACGCCAAAGAAGTATAACTTCTTACGTACGTACATAAGTTCACACATATGTCTTTTTTTAACTATAGTTGGACCCAGTACAGTTTTGTTGTCGAAATTCAGATTTTTTTAATTTTCCAACCAAGTAAAGTATGGCAGGAGAACGTCTGCGCTAGTTTTATGATAATAAGAATAATTATTATGACTCTTACAATATTGTTATCTGCTTATATTGCTTATATTTTTATTCTATAACTATTACATTTAAATTTTTTTAACTGTTTTATGTACGAAAGTTATGCGTTATGACTTTCATTGATACTTATTGTTAGTATCTCGTAGGAGTACCTCTAAGTCAATAAAAACAGTATATTAATCTCTTCCAATAACACTCCTACAGTGCAAGTATAATTTCAATTGTGTTTAGTTTCCATCGCAGTAAGCTCTGTCGTTAGCGTCGTATATGGGCTTTTAATATAAACATTTCTCTTGATTGTTTAATTTATCTAATGTAGTTTATTTCTAAACAGCTTTTACTTTTATTTTTGAGTTTTAAATATAATACAATTGTAATAAATTTGGTAATTATTATTTAATAAAATATAAATTTAGATACGTCTTTCTTAACAGTTAGTTGTTACTTGTTAGTCGTTTTCGACATTTATTAATCCGGTTTTTATATGTAGTAACTAAGTGGATTCGTCAAATTGACCGAAAGATACAGTTTCTTCCCAGTCTTGTGCGTTACTGTACATAACAGAAGCCATATTTAATGGATAAAGGCCAAACATACACGCGGACGCGGCCGCAGAAATTAGATAGCAAGAATTACTAACTTGTGTAATTTAGAAAGAAATAAAACATCGGACCCTAATGAATCTGGAAGAAATCTCTTAAAGAGATAAGTTATCCTTTGAAGACATTCTGTTACTTTGTTTTGTATAACATATATTTTATGGCACATAAATAAATAATAAAAAAGGAAGTAAGTTTTATGTGTGTATATTCGTTAGGTACTCCTTCAGGCCGAAATGGCTGAACAGATTTTGATTAAATTAAGTAAAGAGATAGACTATGACCTGGATAACACATACGCTAATGTTAGACACCTAGGAAAGCACCCGTGTAAAACGATGTTCAGTCGTTATATTAAGTAATTAAATAACAATTTAAAATAATTGTTTTCTGAATCCGAAATATTTATTACATTTAATCACTTAAGTTATCATTGCGGATAGCAATTATTGTACTCCGAAAGCGATGGTATGAACAACAAACATCCTAGCAACTGCCTATCGCCATAGCAGGTGCAGCGCAATGTGCTTTTAGACCGGTTACTAATAGAAGACCAATGCATTATTTAGTATTTAGATCCTTATAAGTTTATTTTACTTTAGGTCACAATAATTCTTTTAATAACGGAAAATGCTCTATTATAACCAGTTATTTTGCGATTACTGGAAATTTAACGTAATATGTTGTGGTAATGGATATCCTGGCAGGGTCGCCATGTAGTGATGGGATCAATACAAAGAAGTGTCTCGTTACAATATCTCTTTATTACTGCTTTTAAACCTAAGATCACATATATTTATTATACTACTGGTAGAAGGGAGGCACAGTACCTACAATGTTACTAGGTATATTTTTGCAATAGATTAATGATAATTATAATACCCAATTGATGCTTGGTTCATCAAGTGGGAACATATTATGTACGGATATAAGAAAAGTTTATGTTACTTTCCCGCCAACAAACTATGTTAATGCATAGATAGTAGATACGTCTATCGTTTGCTCCGACTGAGTGAACAAACCTACAAACATATTTTCGCATTATATAGTATTCTTTGAGAGATTCATTGTAATAAGGTACCTATTACCTATTTAGATTACTAGATCCGTGTCAGTATTCACTAATTAGTATGCCAAGATTGCACCGCCCTAAGATCATTAACGACTATCCGTCTAGTAAAAATAAAAAAATATATATTTCGATTGAGATATGAACTTATATTTTATTCTTGATGTTCAAAATAACTAATTTTGAAGCAAAAACCTCTTTTGTTGAGTATCAAATTATTAGTAAGTAGTATTTTCATTCAACGTGTTGTAAATAAATTAGTATAAGTAAAAAATAAACAGTTTGTATTGTATACAATATACCTATATGACGCACCCTCGGCTTGCTTGGTTTCGTCCCTAGGTATATAGCTTCATAACTACATAATATGTCACTTTCGAGGCCTCAAGCTATTTCCGTACAGAAATCTATAGCAATTGAAATGCTCTATTGTATATGAGTTAAAGTATAACATATTTTCCCGCGAAAAAGATATTTTACTGCTGTTCAAAAATAAAAACCTTTTAACAAAAAAATTAAAACCGACTTCAAACAAAAGCACTAAAAAGTTAAAAATAACTGATTGGTAGTTTTCATTTACTATACATACCTAATCAAATATTTTCGAAGTCGGTGTGCTTTGGCTAAGTAATTACCTACCTATTAAATACATACCTAATCAAATATTTTCGAAATCGGTGCCAGCCCATACAAAGCAAAGCACACCGACTTCGAAAATATTTGATTAGGTATGTATAGTAAATGAAAACTACCAATCAGTTATTTTTAACTTTTTAGTGCTTTTGTTTGAAGTCGGTTTTTATTTTTTTGTTAAAAGGTTTTTATTTTTCCCTTTTTAGTGTAGACAGTAGTAGCAAAGTACGAATTTAAAGTGTTAGGCTTGTTGAATCAAACAAAATAAGCCCAAACTCAAAGTATCTACTATTAGCCGTTGAAGAGTTCCACCTATCCACCTTCTGGCCTTACCATCAAATCAGGTCAACAATACCGAACCACTGTACTATCAACGGAAATAGAAACACTTGCAAAGTTTCAAGTCAATATGACAATTAGAAGTAGGTTAAATTCATTATTAGCTATTTTTCCACCCTTAGGGGTGGTATTTTTTTTTGAAATTTAAATGGGACCAATCTGGAAGTATACTCTTTCAAACAAAACAAAAATTGTCCAAATCGGTTCATAAATGACGAAGTTCTGAGGTAACAAACATAAAAAAAAAATACAGTCGAATTGAGAACCTCCTCCTTTTTGAAGTCGGTTGAAAATAGCTTATATTACCCCTATTACTCGGCTTGTTATCTTCATACAGAAAAAAAAACAACAATCCGTTTCACCGTTTCGGCTTAAAAGAAGGACAAACAAACACTTTTTCACATAAATATAACATCGTTATGGATTAAGTCTCTTTTTACCCTATTCAAAAATGTACTGCGGCCTACTGCTATACACCTATAGGTAGTTTTTATGTACATACTGACAAAAGGCTATGGTCAATGGGTAGAGTAACTTCATTAAATATTTGCTTGTTTGTCGAACAGGTTTCATTCGCCCGTGTTTCACTATAAGGGAGTTTAGATGTTATATATTTAATTTATAATTATAATATTATACAATATGATAAACGATATTAATTATTATTAATGTAATCTTTATTAATTAATATAATAAATACAAAGTTGGTCTGTCCGTTTTAATATTTTGACAACATTGATTTGATTTTTTTCGAAAATATGTATGTCGTGAGTGACATAGTGGGGTCCTGTATTGTTATCTCGGCATAAAAGTGGTTCCCATAAGAAATTAAAAAAGTTATTTCGGTAGTATAATCATAAAAGATTTTTAAAAATAAGATTAATGATCAAGTTATTATTAAAATAATAAAAAGCTCTACGTGAAATAAAGTACAGAAGTTATTTTGGAAAGACGTACCTATACATAAGCAGTTTTATTGCTAACCTTTCATTATATACCAGGTTAAGCATTTATATAATGGTCAGTACAAACACATGTTCAAAAGTCGAACCCACGTAATGTAATGCAATTCGATCCTGTCACATTTCGTCCCAAATATAGGTTAAATTATAAATTAAATGGATGGTATGTTTAAAGCTACAATTATTAAATAATAAAGCCGCGTTCGAACAGTTTAGTACGACCGGAAATATGTCTTGATTGTAGAGTCGTAACATGTGCAACGATATAGAGTTCTTTATTTTCAACCAGACAAAACTACTGGCAATTGCTGAGTATTGAAAAAAATATCTATTGTCTTATACGTTTGAAATATATATTATGAATTCGTAAAACAAAATGGTAGTCGCTTTAGCTTTCGTGAGGAAATGTAAGAGTTCTTTTTAGTTGTACATGTTTATATTTTCTGAGTATTTGTTTAGACCTAAAAACCCAAAGTTAGTTGTAGTAAAATGGGAAAAGGGTTTAAAATTTACTGCGACATTGTGATTTGTGAAGCGAAACTGAAACTGGAAAGTTGAAATGAGACCTCGTAACACGTCTGCTCTCAAACGCTGAAAGCGGCCGACTGAGGAAACCTTAAGCGGGTGGTTATACTGAATGATTTAGGAGGTGTAAAAGCCAAGAGCTATGACGAATAATTTTAAGATTTGCCACATTCAATTTTATTTTTCATTTAAATAATTCTTTCAAATAAATATTCTTATCATTGCAGTAATTTTATAATTATTAAGGTAATTCCTTTGTTTGTAGGGTGCCAACCAGTAACTTTACCGTGAACGACGTGCGCATGTGCGTCGGCTCTAGGCGCTTACTTGACGTCATGGATGTAAACACGCAGAAAAATATTGAGATGACCATGAAGGTAAATATTAATCAGAAATTTATATTTAATTAGTACATAAAAGTGGAATAAAAATGCAAGTACTTTAGTAATAAGTTGAAAAAAATAATAATAATAAAATATAATAAAGCATATTTAATGCGAATGTATTGCATTTTAAAATTAACAAATAATTCATACCTTAAGAATTAAAGAAATGAAAGAACAAAGCAGGATTTTTTATAATTTTACTAAACATTTTAGTTTATTATATGGCGAAGGATATTAATGAAAAGTATATTTCGTTAATATAAAATTAAATACATAATAATTTGGAATTCTGCAATTGGTTCGAGTCCTACTCTGGGTAAATAGAATATCAAGCTCAAGGTCCTCTGTAAGGATTGTTATATGTCAGGTTAGCTACACACGTAACAGCAGGCTTGAAAAATCTTAAAAACTTAAAAAGATATGCTGTGTGATTTGTGCTTCCACAGTCCAAACAGTCAAACGAACACGTTTACTTAATCATGCGTGCCGGTCGAAAGTATAGAATGTAAATGTACCAATGTCGTGTATTATATTTAGCCCTTTTTAACGTCCCAACACGCTGGCCAAGTGTGGGTTGGCGGATTTCACATATCTTTCTAAAACTTGCTAGGCTTTCTCAGACATGCAGGTTTCCTAACGATGTTTTCCTTCACCGTAAGACGAATGGTAATAATGTTGGAGATGATTCGCACATCAAAACATCAGAGATGCGAGACCCGGGATTTGAACCCGCTTCACTCGGTTTCCCAAGCGAGCGCGTTATCACTGGGCTACCACTGCCTTATAACGTGTATAGGTGTCTTTATTTAAATTTGCTATGTAACTAGGATTGGCAACGTTACTACGATGATCCCAACAAAGAGCGGCTGCTAAACGTGATTTCGCTAGAGTTCTCTCACACTCGCCTAGAGAACTACGTGCAGGCACCACGCATAGTGCGTCTCATAGACTGGGTCGACACCGTGTGGCCGAGGCACTTGAAGGATCAACAGGTAAAAAGATTATTTCTTTTGTATTTATTTTAATTTGAGTTGTTAATTGTTATTAATATGGCATTAGTAGAGCCAGATTTCATAAGTGTATCTTTATACTCCTTTACGCTGTAACGGCTGTACGGATTTGGATGAAATTCAATTCAAAGATGGACTACGACCTGGAATAACACATATACTATTGCTAGTAATAAATTTTTAGAGGTTAAAAAAAGTTGGCGCTACCTGTATTTATAATGTTATAACTACAAAAGACCACTAAAGAATGCACCACAGTGAAGCGAGAGTGAGTTGCTAGTATAACTTTTGAAATAAATTTATATGATGACGTGTATAATGTGTATAAATAATTTCAAAACTTTTTTGTGTTAGAAAAAAATAAAAAATATGAAACGAGAAAGTCATTAATCTTTTTCAGACTGAATCAACAAATGCTTTAGATGATATGATGTACCCGAAGGTGCAAAAGTACTGCCTCATGTCTGTGAAGGGCTGCTACACAGATTTCCACATCGATTTTGGTGGTACTTCAGTGTGGTACCACATTTTGAGAGGTAAATAAATTATGAATATTTTTTATGTAGAGATCGTCCATTCATAAATTAAAAGTAATTTTTTTTAATCTTCTTTTCGTCCTTTCCCTTTTTATCATGATAGGTACATCAGTTTCTTGAATACCTTAAAATTCTTATAACGTCACGAAAAGTAGAGATTATAATTTTTGTTTATATGAATCTATTAAAAGCAAACTTAGAGAAGAAAATTGAAAGAATGCTCATTGAAAGATAATATAATCTTTAATGCATTACCATTAGGCCTAAACAATTTGTATGAACCATCTTTCATTTCTACAGGTGCAAAAGTATTCTGGCTTATCCCACCGACAGAAAAAAATCTCCAGTTGTATGAAAAGTGGGTGCTCTCTGGCAAGCAGTCGGATGTTTTCTTTGGAGATACGGTTGAGAAATGTATTAGAGTCCATGTAAGTATGTTATAGATGTCAGTAATAAACAAAAATATCTTGGATTTACTATTCATCAGGGCATCATGGGAATTTTGAATGAAAATACTTAAAGTTGGCTCTAAATATCTATCTATATACTTATAATAAATCTGTAGAGAGGTCAATTCTTTACATGAAATATATTTCCAAAATAACTATCAGGGGGTGATTAGGGATCGATACTGATGCCAAAAATGCAATCAGTAAAATTTTTGTCTGTCTGTCTGTATAACCGTTATAGAAACAAAAACTACTAGACGGATTTTAACGAAACTTGGTACAAGTATTTTTCATACTCCTGAGCTGGTTAAAGTATACTTTTTATCACGCTACAATCAATAGGAGCAGAGCAGTGAAGGGAAATGTTGGGAAAACGGGAGACGTTACTCCATTTTTTAAGCTTCCGTCGCGTGCAACCTAAATGGTTAAAGCTACACAGAAATCATGTATGACGGAAATGTTCTCCTTAAAATTATATAAAAAATATCCCACGACAGCATATGTCTATCTTTTATGGTTGATTCACAATAACACGTGTAACTACCGATAGCTTAGCAGTTCGAAGCTTTCTGATTTATATTTGTCTACTCTTACGTTTATAACACTCTCAGTCATCCCTAATTAAAAAAGTTAACATTATAAACTATTCCATAAAAAAGAATCATAGAAATCGGTATAGAAACACCAAAGTTATACATGAAATACGCTAATAATAAGCCATCGCGAGTCAGGGGGATGTAAGAAGACAAATAGAACAAATCCTGATTTTTTCAAAGTTTTGCTTCTCTGTCTGTTTGTCTGTTTGTACGGGCTAATCTTCGAACCTATTGGACCGATTTAAATGAAATTTTGCATGGTGGTACCTTATATCCCCGGACAACGTCTTAGATATTTTTTATCCCGGAAAATTAAATGGTTCCCGTGGGATAGTTAAAAAACTATTATAACTTATACAACTTATGCACCTAATTTAGTAAAATTTAACATTCTGATACCTTATATTGCCGGTCAAACAACAGGTTACTTTTCATCCGGGAAAAATGAACGGTTCCCGTGGGAACTAATAGATTTCTATTAGTGTTTTTCTAGAGGCGAACCCGAGCGAAGCGAGGGTGAGCCGCTAGTATGTAAATATTTAGTTGTTGATAGTATACTGAAAAAAGTGAATATATATATTACGTTTTACTAAATGTATTTGAAATTATATTCGGTACTTATAAGAAAAACACGATTTTTAAAATGTTTGTCTGTCTGTCTGTTTGTTTATTTGTCATGTTTGTTCTGGATAATCTCTGAAACAGCTAGACTGATTTTGACGGGACTTTCACTAGAAGATAGCTGATGTTATAGGGAGTAGTAATATAGGCTACTTTTATTTTAGAAAAAGAATTAGGGTTCCGCTCAAAAAAAATAAAGCGTACCTAGAGACGAACCCGAGCGAAGCGAGAATGAGTCGCTAGTTCACATGTAAAATTATTATATTTTACAAACTTTTTTTTTAAATGAAAAGAAAGTTTATACGTAATAAGATTTCTTTCTATGATCATAGTATCAAAATGTCATAACGGCATTTCATTAATGTTGAATTAGGTACTCAAAAAATGATAATAAATGATTTATTTATAATTTCAGTTGCAATCGGGGTATACATTCTTTATCCCGACTGGTTGGATCCACGCCGTGTATACGCCAAGTGACTCTTTAGTATTTGGTGGGAACTTTTTACATCAGTTTGGCATTGAGAAGCAACTGAAAATTGCACAGGTTGAAGATGTTACAAAGGTAATGTACATGTGGTTACTGTTATTGTGTATGTCCAATAATAATTAAATACAAATATTCATTCATTCATCCATTTATTGATTCAATAAAAATCATGCGAGTACATAATGAGTGAGTTAATACAATCTACATAATTAATACTTTTAATATTGTTTTCAATGATAATATTGTTACACTAACCTTTTTTTTTGTTGATCACAAATTTGGTTTAGAGTTACTCATGCATTAATTTTATGAAAAATGTAATTTCTAAGAGAGAGTCTGCAATTACATTTTTCATAGTATGTATAGTAATTATTTTTTGTTATTCAAGTGAAAAAAAACCAGACATCAACCTTCATAAAATATTATAATCTTTATTATATCACAATTGTATTTTTTGAGTGTGCATTAACTTTGTGGAAAATGTAACTTTAATATAATTTTGAAGAAACTTGTGTTAAAAATGCAAATTGCATTGTAATTAATATTATTTTTAATCGTATATTATCTTATTTAATTTACAGGTGCCACAGAAATTTCGTTACCCGTTCTTCACAGAGATGCTATGGTACGTGCTAGACAGGTACGTGAGCGCGCTGCTCGGGCGCTCCCACCTCGCGCCCGAGGGCCAGGCGCCGCCCGCGCTGCCGCCCCCGCCCAAGGAACACGTGCACTTGACACAGAATGAGTTGCATGGTTTGAAGGTTAATATATTAACGATATTTGAGGTATATAGAAAAAAACTCTACCTATAAACTGAATAAAAGAAATGCTTACTTTACGAATCTTTACTTTTGCTTTGAACTTAAGGAAATCTTTAGTATTGCTATATTGCGAATTGATTTGTCTTTTTATGCAACAAAAGAACAATTAATTTACGTGCTTTTCACCTAGTAAGAGAGAGAGAGAGAGAGAGAAGGGGAGAAAGATAGATAGTGAGAAAAATTTTAAAGGCTGGTAATTGACGTATATAAATCTATACTATATATAAAAAAACACGACGTGTAATTAAATTAAGACATGATAAAAACAAATGACTATTGAAGGCTTTGTAGCATTGGAAAATATTAGTTTACTACAATAATATAATTTCAAACATTCCAGGCCATAGTGGTATATCTCCACCAGCTCCCTGCGGCTCGTAAGTCGGTGCCCGAGTTATTGACGGATCCCATAGCTCTCGTACGCGATGTACGGACTTTGGTCGAGCAACATAGACATGATAAGCAGCACCTCGCTGTCACTGGCGTACCTGTATTGAAAGGTAAAGACTAAAGTATCATTTTTAAATAGTTTTCGTGGTAATTTCGTGCTTGACAATGTTTTTACGCCTTAACATAGAAATGCTAAAATGATTAACATGAACATGACAAACAACACAACATAAACGCTTGGCTAGATGGAAAAAGTGTAAAACTTCGAACGTCACGACACTTTATTATTTACTAAGAACATGTGACGTCATTATAAGTACCAGCCGATAAGTGTTAAGGAATGTGCATAGTAAGTAGTTTGTATGCACTCTTATGACGGGATCCTACATCTATACATATAATAAAATTGTAACTAAGCCGAATCTGTACATTAAATATTTTTTGGAAAATCTTATTGAAATAGACATTATTATCGATACAGAGGCCGAATCTATAGCTTTTAGAATTTTTGTCTGTCTGTCTGTCTGTAACCGCATCACGGAAAAACCAATGGAGGAATTTTGATGAAATTTGGTATGGTGATAGCTTATTATCCGGTCAACGTATAGGATACTTTTTACCACGATAAAATGTCTCACTTCTAAGAAAAAGTGCAAAAACTGCAATGTACTCTAAAAGTATACTAATCTGTAAAAGCTTAAGAATTTGGTTTTTGGTCATCTGAACGCGGGCGGAGCCGCGGGCAATGCTAGTATGATATATTTAGTACATTCCTTGATGTTCGTAGTCCCCTATTACTCGTGACAATTTTTGTCACCAGATATCATGAGTTAAGGGCAGCCCATAATTGTGACGTTATCATACATCTCTCAACTTATTTATACTGTGGTATTATTTTGTAGGCAGTGGTAGCCCAGTGGTAACGCGCTCACTTGGGAAACCGAGTACGAGCTCAAATCTCGGGTCTCGCACCTCTGATATTTTCATGTGCGAATTATTTTCAACATGATTACCACTTGTCTTAACGGTGAAGGAAAACATCGTGAGGAAACCGTGATGTCTGAGAGAACCTAGCAAGTTTTCAAAAGACATGTGAAGTCCGCTAATCCGCACGTGGTGGACTATGGCCTGATTCCCCTCGTACTGAAGGGAGGCCTGTGCCCAGCAGTGGAACGTTAAAAAGGGCTGAATACATTATTTTATATGAAGTAAATATGTACAATTTCCAGGGCCAGATGAAGTCACATCGGGAGAACGGAGGCAGTCAAGCGGTCGCGGCGGTCGTGGCGGCCACCGCGGCGGCCCGGCGCGGCCTCGCCCCGAACATGCCAATAGCGCACCGCGTAGACGACGTACTAGGTACATATTTTTATACAGTGTAAAAATTATATGGTGTTGTATATTTTAGGCTAGTTTGTAGGGTCCTACTGGGACGTTAAATAAAAGTGGACATAATAAATTTGCTTTAATGTTGTTAGGTATTTTCAAATAAATATCAGATGGATATTCTTTGTTCTCTGATAGGAAATTGCAGGATTTCTGTCTGTATAAGAAACAAAGATCAGGATGCTAAAATCTAAAAGTGCCACCATACTAAATTATTTAAATATAACTTCATGTAAAATGTAATTAAAAATATACAATTAATTTTCCAGGTGCAAGAAATGTGAGGCATGCCAGCGCACTGATTGCGGTGATTGCGTTTTCTGCCACGACATGGTAAAGTTCGGTGGGCTTGGACGCGCCAAACAGACCTGTATCATGCGACAGTGTTTGCAAGTGAGTTTCTGTTTGTTTGTATAAAAATAAATGTAACATGATAGTTATGGTGCGAATTTTAATATATTTTTATTTTGTTGTTTACTAGTGAATTTCTCTCGTTTGTTCGTTTTTGTATTTATAACGTTATATACAGACAACACCACCTTTTGGTAAAACTTATTACTAATGTCTTTGTTACTCTAGGTTATAGTATAGCGTGAAGGAGTAATAAACATACATATACAAATGATTGAGTGATTAATATTACCTATAAAACTTAAATAATTACATTATTACATTACAAAAATAATAACAGATCTATCCCACGGGAAGCGTACATTTTTCCGAATAAAAAGTAACCTATGTGCTATTCCAGACTGTAATCTATCTTTGTACCAAATTTTATCCAGATCTGTTCAGCCGCTCTGGCGTGAAGAAGTAAAAAACATCCGTCCATCCATCCTCACAAATTTTCACATGTATAATATTAGTATCGAATAGTAGTAACGATACAGTGAGTGCGTGTAAATTTTATTTGTATTCAATATTTTACAAAAAAATAATTATATCTTTTCTTTTTAGCCCATGTTGCCTGTAACGGCGTCGTGTGCAGTGTGTCACCTCGACGGCTGGATGCAGACGCCGGTCGCGCCTCAGGCTAAGGGTAACTCGGGTAATTTACTTGTATACTAAGATGTAGTTCGTTTTCTTTTTATTTTGCTAATTTATTATTTTTAATTTTAAGTAATAAAATGAGAAAAAATTACATTCGTTAAGCAAAATGACAAGGAATATTTATATCATCAAAGCAAAGCGTTTTACTATGCACCCTTTAATTTTTTAATTAACGCGCTTATCACGCGTTTGTACAAACAAACCCAAGTAATCTTAAGCTGCAGACGATATACGTTCGTTCATGTGTCAAATGTGTTGAGCCCTTTCTAAGTTATCAGCGAAGAATACGCGCAAACGAATTGCGGTGCCTGAATATAAAACGCGGTGTGCATATATATGCCCTAAGGAATGGTTTTTTAGAGTACCGTACCCAAAGGGTATAACGGGACTCTATTACTTAGACTCCGTTGTCCGTCTGTCTATCTATCTGTCTGTCCGTCCGTCTGTCACCAGGCTGTATCTCATGAACCGTGATAGTTAGAACTTTAGAAAAGACTTTAGAAATTTTCACAGATGATGTATTTCTGTTGCCGCTATAACAACAAATACGAAGAAACTATAAAATAAATATTTAAGGGGTTCCCAATTCCCATACAACAAATGTGATTTGCCGTTTTTATAGATAATGGTACGGAAACCTTCGTGCGCGAGTCCGACTCGCACTTGGCCGGTTTTAATTTACTCTGTTTTCCACTGTTTACCTTTTATTATATGAACGCGACTATTCGCCCGATTTACGGCTCGACGGAAGCTTTCCCATTCACAGTCCCTGTGGCCGAGTTCCATCATTTGATCTCATACAAAAATAATGAACGCAAAATAAAAGAGAATTTATAATCATTTACCATTTTGACATACTAAAAATAAAAAAAATACCCCAAATTAAAACAAATATTACATAATTTGTTTTTGAGAACTTATTCATTGGTAAATATAAAAAAAATTATATACATGTATACTTTATTGCACTAAACAAGTAATAAAAAAAATACATAGAAAATGACGTGGACAAAGGTGGAATTTTGAGAAGTATAAGAAATTTTCCCGTGGATCTTAAAGCTTGAATTAAATTGAATCGATCCACGGGTCAGCTACGGGAAAGCTTCCCGTAGACCCGTACATCGAGCGGATAGTCCCTTCGTTTAGTTCGTTTTTATATAGACATGATAATCAAAAGTTTTATTAAAGAGAAAAATAAGCTTCGTAATTATTTTATTTATACACATATATTTTAATAACACATACAACGTATTGAAATAATGTTTTTATTATTTCGTCAGGTCGCAATGGTCCATCGTCACTACGCGAGTGCTCAGTGTGCTACAGCATCGTGCACCCCGCGTGCGTGCCTCCCGGCGGTCAGATCAATGAAGATTTGCCCAACTCATGGGAATGCCCCACTTGTACTACTATGGGATTGAATCATGATTATAAAGTAATTATACTGTTTGATGGTTACATATGGAATGTTTGTAATAAGTGCTGGTATGTAGCGTTTGAAAGTTAAATTTAAAACTTTAATGTATAGAGACTAAAAAATTAAACTGTTCATTCAGAAATACTGAATTTGGTAGCTCTATTTATTTTGATCTGACATATCAAATTAACGTTTCGATCGTTTTTTACATATTAGAATATCATAAACAAACCATATTATATTATATTTTTTTAATTATCATTTATTTACAGCCTCGTCATTTCCGTGCTCGCCAAAAGTCTTCGGACCTGCGCCGCATGAGCGTGGGCTCGGACGCCAGTCAACTCAGTCAGCATCATAATAACGTTCAGGTAAATATAAACCATACACATAGAGGTATGGACTGAACAATATTCTCATATCATTGACCACTCTCTAGAAAGAGAGAAAGCGAATGTGCGGCCAATACCTTTCTTTTATTCTAATTAGAGCTTATAAATAGTATGTAAAAAATTTATAATAACAACAAAGAAACACTCAGTCGACTCTCTGTGTCTATGATAAAAACCAACATTTAGAGGATAAGATATCTGTCTGACATCCTGAATTCGATTAACTAATGTTTTTTATGTAACATGCAAATAAATTTTGATATCGAATAATTTGTATGATACAAATATTTCATTTAAATTAATAATAATACTTGTATTACGGCTCTAAACGAGCTTGATTTAATATTACATGTATTTATATTTTCAGAATAAATTACCAGTACCACCACCTCCAGTAACTGTTAAAACAGAGGCTGGATCTGACACGGAAAATAAAACGGACGTTGGACAAATTAAATCTGAAGAAGGTAGCTGTTATCATATGTTTATTTAAAAAAAAACATAGAAAATATTTTTTATGATTATTGGTGTACTGGAAAATTATAATTATAATATTATGTCATTTATTTACCATTTGTGGTCCTAGTCGTCTTTTACCATGAACTAAAATCTCATAGGAATCATTTGATGTACTTATTTATAAAGCATTTATGTGCCGAGTTATATTACAGGTTTCAGGTTTTATTGCATTGGTACACATTATTAAACAAAAAATATTTGAACATACATATTTGCAAACTTAGGAAAGTACGATTTAGAACTCTTTAGTCAATCTATTTAAATAAAAATGAATGTCCGTATGTTTGTCCTAAACTATTGATCCGATTGTTATGAAACTCTTATGGTAACTCAACCCTGTATACGCCTGCGAAGGTTCCTGGTGCAAAAAGTAAAGACATTTTTTTTTGGATGTTTCTTTTATGCGTTCGTAAACTATTCAAGCTTAGCGACGCACTCGAGCGTAGCGACGGTAAGTCGCTAGTCTACTAATATTATAAAGAGGTGAAGTTTGTGAGTTTGTGACGTTGTAGGAGGTAATCTCGGGATCTACTGAACCGATTTAGAAGAAATTTGGTAAGAAGATAGTTTGAGACCCTGGAAAGGACATAGGATACTTTTTATCCCGAAAATCATCCCTGAAGGGGATCAAAATGGGGATGAAAGTTTGTATTGGGCAATACAAATACAAGCCAGGGACGAACCCGAGCGAAGTGAGGGTGAGTCGCTATTATTAAATAATAATACGAATACAAAAATTCTCCATCAGAAATCAAACGTGAAGAGGAAGATAATGAAGACGGCAATGGCGTTGCAGAGGGCGAGCGCGAGGGCGAGTGGGAGCCGGCAGCTAAGAAGCGACGTTCGAGCGATGAAGACGAAGCGCCCAAGAAGCAAGCGTTACGAGCTCACCTTGCTTTGCAACTGACACATCATTCAGCAAAGGCAACTTGATTAAATACTGAAAATTAGATTATTTATTTATTGATAAGTTTATAAAAAGACAGAGCTTTAAAGTGAAGAACATTATACATTATAACCTTAAATTAAATTTTATACTACTAAATGTTATAAGAAAGGGTAGTATTATCGAAAAATTAACAATATTTACTAGATTCTTATGTGTATTATTTGTATGGGAATGCGTTGAATGGAAAATATTAAGCTATATATAATCCATTGAAAATATGAAAGTTAGCAATATTTTTAATTCAGAGTATTAAGTTGACTTTACAATAAAAAAAGGTTTGTAGAAATTCTTTCCAAAATAATACACAAAAGCATAAAGACGAAACATTTTCAAGAAACATTTTATTTAATTAAAGAAGCTTAAAAATAATTTATGTATTTATTTACCAAGGGATAACCAACAAAAGATACATTAATATAGTGTGATACTCATATGCCAACAATTAGTAAATGGTCTTTTAATTACAGATTATCGCAACATACTCTAATCACCAAGTACAAAATTAATATGTGTACTTATGTACGCACGTAAGAAGTTATACTTCTTTGGCGTAACAGAATAAAAATAGCTAAAGATTTCATCCCGTATGTCACAATTCTGTTTATAAAAGGAATGCAGCCAACTTCATCATGTCGCTTTCAGCTAACTTCATCATGTCGTTTTTTGGCTGTCGTTGTGCGCGCGTATCGTAAAAATTTCACTATCATATTTTTTTCCAAACGTGCCAAAAGAAGTATAACTTTAAAAAAATATCCTTATTATTTTTGTATTACACAAATAGATTATTACTTAAACATTCTATACAATAGTGCAGTCAACAAAAACATTAATAGATAATTGAAATTGTTAATAAATAATGTTTGACAGGTGCTAAAGAAACCGCTGTACCCAGTGCGACCGGCCCCGTTCACGCAAGTGCCGAACGCCGGCTGCCCGTGGCTGGACCGCGAGGCAATTCTATGCGTCTTCGCCAAGCTGACGCCCCACGAGCTGGCCACTTGCGCGCTCGTGTGCAAGACCTGGGCTGAGTATTCCGTATGAATTAACCAGATTTTCTTATTACATATATCTAAATGTCCATTTTATTGAGCAATGCAGCTTTAAATCTTGACAGGTTTTGCATCGAGTTATTTGATAAAATTTTGGGCGTATTCAGGGTATGATCGTCAATATTGGTTGCATCGTTTATTTTTATAAATGAAGAATTAACTTTATTGGCATAGTAATAGACTTTATTTACAATAAAGAAAATGACAAATATATTTAATTATATATACAAAACAAAAATACACTTAATTATGACTGTATATGCCATGTCCGCGCGGAATAGTGGCAAAAATGCTAGCCGCATCCTAATGCGGAATTAGCTCATGTCAATCTACTTTGATTCCCCATATTTTCATCTTAGTGGAACTCACTAGGAATATGTACATTTTAATTGTAGAAATGCTAATTTTAAAACAGTTAATGATATATAACATTATGTTCTTTACTTAAATGATATTCTATAAATATATATATGATTGTAACATGCCTAATATGCGTTATTTTTAGTATTTCACCTATCCTAATTATTTAAAACATATATCGAATTTCATAAAAAGTACCGATAATCTACAGAAGTTTTACTTCTTGCGCGTGTACACATTCATAAACGCACTCTTTAATTTTTTTTATACTTATTTGTTACAGATGGACCCGTCCCTATGGCGCAGCATGTCGTTCGTGCAAGTGCGCGTGTCGGCGGCGCAGCTGGCCGGAATCGCGCGCCGCCAGCCGCTCAGCCTGGGGCTCGAGTGGTGCCATCTGGCGAGACGGCAGCTTGCTTGGTATGCATGTGTTTTATTAGTAGTCTCATATAAGTAAATATCTATGTGATTTAATCTCGAAAGTTCTACCTACTTCTATTATTGTCGTAATGATTTGTATGGTGGTGATATATGTAAAAGATGGTTCGAGCATAGAGTAAAATGACTCATTAAACAATATTAATAATATGTACAGTTATGGTTTTTGTTAGTATTTAACCAGTGAGTTCTGTCAATTTTATATGCTACTAGCAATTTACCCTCGTTTTAATCTTTTTTAATGGAATTCTAATACTTAAAATTTTTTTTGCATAAGTTACTCCTTATAATATCGGTTAACTACCAGTAAAAGACCCGTTACAATCAGTCCAACCGTTTCAATCAGTCCAATCAAAACAAACTCGCAAACTTTTCTTATAGGTAACATACATAATTTCACATGCATTTAGTCAAAAGCTGTTTTGACATTACAAACAGACACTTTAATTTTATTTATCTGTATAAATTACCTTTATGTAGTCTCAGAATTGGTCATCTATAGATTAAGCGCTCCATTCCTCCTTGAATTGATAGTGCTAAATACAAAAATTGTACACTTTCAGGTTACTGGCTCGTCTCCCTGCTCTTCGGTCTCTCTCTCTAGCCGGGTCACCAGCGGAGGCTGCATTGGCGCTCCGATCCAGCTCTTGTCCACCCCTCACAGCCCTGGACCTCTCCTTTGCCAGGTGTCTAGACGACTCCAAGCTGAGGGGTATACTCGCACCACCAGAGAACTCGAGACCAGGTGGTGGAGCACGATCTGGCACTGAGCCGTCCAGGCTGGCTGCTCTGGCTGTCCTGCGTTTACCCGGCACCGATATTACTGATGTCGCCATGCTGTATATTGTGCAGGTAATTGGGTTTTCCTATATTATTATTAGAGCTATAATTTTATATATAACTTTTGTATATAAAATGTGAAACTTTTTAATTTGCATGTGTAATGTGTATCAAATCACTATGATAAATTATTTTTTTAGTAAATTACGATGTACGATTTTTTTTTATTTCTGTGATGCTTTCGTTTAATACAATAGAAAATAATCAATTATACGATATATGTTCAGGCTACAATATTTTAAGATATGAATATCTAATAGGTAAATATGTATTTTATGTATCGAAATATATTAGATTTGCTTTGCATCGGCTGGCACGGACTTCGAAAATATCTAATTAGGTATCTATTCTAAATGAAAACCTCCGTTTAGTTATTTTTTAAATTTTAGTGCCTGGAAGTCGGTTTTTATATTTTGTTAAAAAGTTGTTTTTATATACATATAATATATAGATATAAGTATTTTTTTTTTTAATTCAAAACCTTACAGGCACTTCCAAAGCTATGCGAGCTAGACGCATCATCGTGCGCGCGTCTCACGGACGCGGGCGCGGCGCAGCTCGCACACCACGGCCTGCAGCGGCTGTCGCTGGCTGGCTGTCGGCTGCTCACTGAGGCCACTCTCGATCATCTCGCCAGGTGTCCGAATCTTGTTAGGTGGGGTGCTATGTTCTATTTTGTTTACTTTTATGGTTGTACCTAAAATAAAAGGTATATTATATAGCATCACTATGTTATCCGTCTGTCTATCAAGACTTTTTCTCAGGAACGCATCGAGATATTAAATTAATATTAATATCGAATACTCAGGCTTATAATATCTTGGAGCTGTGAAAAAATCAAACTTCTAAGTCAATGCAATCAAAAGATATGGCCGTTAATAAAAATAATATAATAATAATAAACAGGATACTTCCCGTTAACCAAAAATCATTAGGGAAGAAGCAACGTGTGCAAGCACAAAGCCCGAAAATGGTAAATTTTTAGTTACATCACAAAAAGAATGTATTTTTTTGCGTTTATTAACTTATTTTAAGGTTTCATGTTTCGGAACCCTCAGTGTGGGAGTCAGACTCGCATTTGTTTGTTTTTTTTTCTAATCTTCATATAGTCATTGTTTAACTGAAAGGTATGCTGAATTCTAAATTACATATATATATTAAGTAGTATAATTACTACTCTCGGGGTGGTTTTATTTCTTGAAATGTATGAGGGTTGTCCTACATACCTATTCATTAAAAAAAGTACGACCGAATTGTGCACTGTTTTTTGATGTTAGTCAAAAGTGAAGGAGTAAAAAAATATAATTTAAATTGGTTAGGCGTTTTTAAATAGTAATTTGAGTGATTATTGGGTACAAATAGACCGAGAATAGATGCGACAGACGGTAGTTTTGGAGTGGTTGGTTACTTCATACTAGAGTGCATATACATTTGCTTGTTGAAATAGTAAGTAGTAAATAGTAGAATGGAAGAGAAAATATATGCTCGTTATAAATATAGATAAGCGAGTCTGTTAACATATTTACGTACGTATTCGCAGTGCACCAAAAAATTGACAACTGCGCAATGACTTTTGCCTATATTCAGACCAGATAAAGTGAAGTTTAAGTTAGTAATAATGATATGTTGTAATGACAGCACCTAACATTGACCTTAATATTTGTTTTATAGATTGGATCTCAGGCACGTACCTCTCGTGTCTACGCAAGCTGTTATCAAATTCGCCGCTAAGTCCAAACATAATTTACATGTTAAGGATGTGAAGCTTGTTGAGTTACGGAACACCTGATCCGAGGCCGAGCCCGAAACCGGGCCTGAAGACACAAGTGAAGAAGTGAGTGAGTCAGTAAATGAATCTTTGAATGAGTCTGTTGATGAATAAACGTTGTACGTAAGTGAGTGAATGAAACGTGATATAGGGTAGTGATGTGTTGGTGGCATAGTGAAGTGAATACAAACAAGACTATCAAATGATAGTGATGTAGTAGTGTCTAAGTCTATTGGTGAACACTAACACTTAGTGTACATTGCATTATATTATTGTTTTATCTTTCTAACTTTTTAAACTAGTTAACACTCGAAATGATTGAATTATTTTTCTTCACTTGTAATTGAAACTTGAAAGAAACACATGTTTTTTGTAATTATTAAAAATATTTACAACGCTTTTTAACTAAATAGCATTCACAATGTAGTTGGTGGCAGAGCTTAGTATTTAAGTTTGTCTAATTTTATCATATTGACTATTTGCCAAAAAGTAAATGAATGCTGTGAAAAAAATATATAATCTGTGTATTTGGCAGGACATATCATTATCTATGCTATCAACATGTGAAATGCGAAGTGAAAAGACTTGTTAAGTGTTGAAAGTAATTTTATTATGTATAGACAGTTTGGATCTCCTGTCATGTAAATAATAAGCAATGTCTTAAATTTTATTAGTTTCGACTATAACGAAGAAATTATACGGTTTCAGTACTACTGCGGACATTAATCACAAAACACCAAATAATAGATTGTAGAATGGATACATTAGAGAATGTTGATTGTGAGTGATATTATAAAATTTATTTTTTTAATATCAATATTAAAGTAATGTGTATAGCATTATGATTGTTATATAGGTATTAAATATATACTTTACAATAAGACATTGATTCGTAAATTTAACGATCGATTAATTGAATCAGTCATAATCCACAATCTCTATATGGCATTACAGTAAATTCTCATGTACAATAAGTATTACAAATATACACACTGTACACTTGCTTTGGACTCATTTATTTCTTTATCATTTCGGATGCCAATATTTCTGTGAAATTCTGATACTTCCCTAACTAGAATTTTTGCGCAAAACTTTATTTTAATGCCATAATTTGGCAAAAGCAACAAATACTAAGTGCATTTAATATGATATCACAAAAAGACGTAAATACCAACCAAGTACTAAATTGTTCTACACGTTTTAAAAAAAAAATTAATTAGTTTTTATTAATTTAATATAAACAGAAGGAACACTTGTGTAAAATTTGTTTGTAAGACTCAGAAGTTCACAGACGATATGGTTTCTTATCATTAGCACAATGATGACCTATTTAAAAGTTAAAAATTATGATTTTATTGCATGCTGTTGCATCGGTATATATTTTATTGTTATTACTCAACTTGATCGAAAGGCAAATTTACTTTTACTCAAGCAACAGAACGGTTATTATTTAAAATGTTTGTTTAGTTCATATTTTATACCTTTTGGGCCCAATTTACCTGTATATTATAATATCAAAATAAAATCTATGTAACATTTGATATGGTAGTTAAAATTAATGTGTAGGTATTAATTTTTGCTTTGTAGAAAAAAAATTATTTGAGATTAAGTCTACTCATTAGTGAAATTTTAAAACTCATGCAGAAGTTAAAAATGTGTTAATTATGACGAAAAATATATTGAATTTTATCATTTCTCTTCCATGTTAATGTATATTTTTTTTATTATTTAGAAAATTATCATATTTTTTAATCAACTTACATTTAAAAACGAACAATCAAAAGTTTGGTCTGTATGAGGTTTGCTGAGAGATTGAATACCATAAGATATATTAATTAAGGATTGATAATCGCAACATTTCTGTAAATACTACAATATTTATTGTTGCACATAAAGTTTTTAGTTTCATGACAATTTCCGATTGCTTGTATTCTATTTAGTTCTAGTCGCTTATTAGATTTAGACATTTGTTAATTATAATTATACATGTAATACATACAGATAACTGGTTTGATTCGAACATATAACTAACACTACTATATTGCTAGTGTCACAATAAGTGACAGTTACGGAGTGAGGGAGACAGCAAATGGCTATTAGTCATGGAGTGAGGGAGACAGCAAATGGCTATTAGTCATGGAGTAAGGAAGACAGCAAATGGATATTTCTATCTTTTACTACGGGACAGTTAGGGGATGTAGCACTTGTTTATACATATTTGTAATGCGCAACGTGTATCTAACTCACCTAAAGGGTTTATTTGTGCGCACGCGCAAGATTAAAAATAGGAAACAGAGAGAGTATCTATATAAACTAGAAGTATAGTAGTATTAAATATATGGATTCAAAATATTTTGAGGCTATATCACTCGTCTTATTGATCAAAATGTATGAAAATCACATTATTATACAATAATATAAAAAGTTTGAAAGTGAAATTTCAATGAGTAGATTGTGATTTTGTATATGGTTGCAGAATAATTTGTGTAAATGTTTAATGAAGTTTAAATTTAATTAATATTAGATATTGTACATATTAATTCGTTTCTCCCACACCAAACCTGGCCTGTAGAAATAAACAGATTTATTCTAAATGTATTATTGATTTCTTCTCTGAGGGATGTTTTATACATCAGTAAGTAGTCTGTAAGTTAACCGACTCTGGTCACAGAATGCGAGGTCGGAGGGCCGCCTATAGTATTAGATTAGAAAAATATGAACATTAAACGATTTTCTTTACAAGTATTTCACGCGAAAATGTATATCTGACAATTTTTTGAGCAGATTAAATCTTGTCGTTTATACAATTTTGTATTGGATTCGAGTGAATTTGGATATCACAATGAAAGATTAGTTGTAAGCAATGTGTGCCTCCGTGTATAGAATAGAAACGTTTATATAATACACAGTTGCTTATAATTTGAATGATTGGGATGATGTTAAATAAATGATTTAGTATTAATCGTTCGGTTTGTAAATGGTGTCATTTCCTTTCTTGATTATTTGATTTTTCAGACAAAATAGATAATTATATATTAGTATTTAGTATATTATTGACGACCTCGCTTTTGCTACATAAGCAAAAGTGCGGGTTTGATTCTCGCATGAGGCAAATTTATATATAAATAGTAGTTTTGTTTTGCATAAGTTGATTATAATAAAGGAAGCGCTACCGTCAGTTAACCGAATGACTGATACTAAATAAATTAAATTCATTTATTAAATGTAATATAAATAGATGATATTATATAGTTTTGTAAGGGTCGTTTAAGAGTTGTTTTGTATTGGCTAGCCCCGCACTGGCGACTCGAGGTGGTGATACTACAGCTAGGCAAGGCTTACGATGTGAGAGACGGTTGAGTCGTAACATTGTATCATTGGTTACCATAAGCACTTATAGTATTTGAAATAAATATTTACATTGACATCTCTTGGTTTTATTTTTTGTGCTGAGATTATATACATACAATGTCCAACAACCACGATATTATAGTGCGTAAATACACTTTTCATTTCCTTAAGTCTTAAAAGTCCAGTGGGATGAACACTTACAAGTTCGGTGAGAGGTGATGTTAACGTGCGTCCATTATAATAGTGCCAACTTTACCAACTGCATATTTCTTGATAAATACCCTATAGGCTACTCGGCCTGACCCGGGACTCGAACTCAGGATCTCTGGAAGTGCAGCTTCGATCGATAAAAAAATCTTTATATCAGAAAACTTTTGTTACGCGCTGCTATTTTATTCGAAGACATCTAGTACGCCTTCATACAACCTCTGTGGTTTTCGTCTACGCAGGTGCCAGGCAGGCAGGAAAAGTATGACGGAAGATATTGATTGACGTTTGGGCGGGACGTATGATTTTCTGTTGTGTATATAAATTTTATTAATTACTGTCAATATAACGATTATATTAGAAAAAGTGTTTCATTGTTTCTTGTTCTTCATCTTCAGTCATCTTGTTATCTTCAATCTTCATCTTCTTGTTTCTTCATCTTCAGGCTTGCTAATATCATAGATCACAATACTTCTAGTACAGATGCCCCATACCATACCAAAGAAATTGGACGGCGCTAGTTTAGGCTATTTTCGGCTATTTTTGCTTGCTTGAATAGAAAATAGATATTGATTTTCTGTTTCGCAAATAGTTGAACTGTGCAATCTAACGTATGGTAAACATTGTAAAATTCATCCTGCATTCGACGGACAGGAGTGGTTTTTTAATTAGCGAAATTCTAACCAGGATAAGTGTTGCATTTGGATAGATTTCTCAAAAACTAGCAATTGTCCAAATAAATCATGCTTTTTTAAACGACTCCGATTGTTAGAAATATAGATTTCTTTTTTAAATTGATACTTAAAATGAACAAAGCTTTACAATTTATAACAAGTGTAAGTAATGCGAACGTACCTTAAAAATAGTAAAAAGTTCAAAATTTAAATGTCTGTTGTCAATGTTGTTCAAGATTTAATCTATACTTAAAATAAAATTGTAACTTAGCCGAATCTGTACATTAAATATTTTTTGGAATATCTTATTGAAATAAACAATATCGATACAGAGGGCGAATCTATAGTTTTTAGAATTTTTGTCTGCCTGTGACCGTATCACGGAAAAATCACAGGAGTGTTTTTGATAAAATTTGGTATGGTGATAGCTGGTTATCCGGGTCAACATATACGATACTTTTTACCGCGGGAAAATATCTCGTCTATGAGAAATCTATACTAAACTTTAAAACGTAATTCTAGGGACGAACCCGAGCGCAGCGAGGATGAGTCGCTATTATTCTATTTTAACATAAATATGAAATAATTACAAAAATGTAGGGTACCTACTGCTTTTTTCATTCAAATTGAAAGATTATTATTATATTGTTGACTTGAATGTTCACGTGCAATTTGCAACATTTTACTAAGAACAGTGTGTCAAGAAGTGAAGGCATTACTATAATGTTCTGGCAGGGCAAATAAGCAGGAAAAAATAATTATACAAGTACTATCTATTAAAGCGAGGCACACGTATTTTGATTTTAGATTTGAGTGCAAAACTTTTTTTCAACAAATATTATTTACAATATGAATGAACATTAGTTATCTTGATCTAACTGTAATGCAGTCAGTTATAATGAAATAAAACTAAGTTTTCTTATTAATAACCATTTTAAATGTCCACCCATTTAAAAATATTGTCAAAGAATTGAGAATAGGGGCATCATTTTGTTAATGCGTCGTTCCAAGATACCATACAATTATCATCACATTAACAACATTCCCACAGTTCTTATTCCAATAGAGGTTAGGGTTATAAAGTTCTAAATAGGTTCCTACTTCTACATTTTTACGCTTTCATGAATATGAATATAGTTTTATGCTATTTAGATTTTTGATAATAAAAAACCAGCGTTCATATAGAAAAAGGTCATATCTTTTCGTAATTTGAACAATTTTAAATCGTGATAACGCCTAAGAAGTAAAAGCGCCATCTGTGAATATGCACTACAAACCAATGACTGATTCATGATTGCTGATTTTTCTATAATAAATAAAGCGAATTTGATTTACGAGCACATTATTTCATTTTTCTTCACGTAGAATATTGTTTAAAATTATAATATATGGTATATTTTGGATTTAACTTTTATCTTTTGTTAATTTGACGCAAACATCAATAACAAATCGGTGCATATAATGCCATCTATTAACCTTTATTTGAACTATTTTTTCTTTATTTCTGATGCGATTCATGTATAATATAAATCTCGCCTTCAGAGACCGCTTTTTAAATCTACTCTACAAAACTAGCTTTCTACTGTATTGAGTCCGGCAAACAGGTGAAGTAAAAATATTTAAGGGCGGTTTCAATAGTAGTCATGACTTTTCGAACCTATATATCTGATCTGTGATATTACTTAGATTCTTATATCATATTTACTTTGATTGGCATGTACAGATATGATTCAAAAGAAAATCAATTTCCGGCTGGAGTTTCAAAAATAATAGTAGGTATCTCATAGCTGTCATACGCATATAAAAATCTTGATAATAAATGAAGCCAAATAAATGAAAGAAAAGAATTATGTCAGTCCCATATTACTATACTAGCGACTCACCCTCGCTTCACTCGGATTCGTCCCTATGTAATTCTTTAAATTGACATAACTTATTTATGAACCGATTGAAATAAAACAAATACTAAATGTTATGTGAAGCTTATCACGATACATTAGAGAAAAAAGTTTCTGAGATTAGCGCGCACAAACGCACAGACAAACAGCCAAAAATTTAAATTCATTGTTTTGGATTCTATTGCGTTAATAAAGACCCCCAATAATAGTTTTTCTCAAACGTCTTCCATGTACAGACAGCGATCAGTTACAATTTTATTGTTATATAATGTACTAGCGGACCCGACAGACGTTGTCCTGTCTACACGTCTTTAATTTGAAAATTTCAAACTTTTTTTAATAATGTTTTTGATGACAATTATTATTCAAATTGTGAATCTAAACCATTCCCAGATCCCCTTGAACACACACAAAAAATTTCATCAAAATCGGTCCAGTCGTTTGAGAGAAGTTCAGTGACATACACACTCACAGAAGAATTATTTATATATATAAAGATGTAAGGAACACACGAATGAGATTGAGCGGTAATTTCAAAATTGCCGCTCAATCTCATTTGTGTGTTTCTCACAAAACGTGACACTGGCAGAATGGAGTGCGTCTGTTAACGCAACTATAAGCCATATAAAAAAATGTATGTATAGATGAGTTTTACATTCCCGATCATTTTTTCAATATTGCAGATGCAATAGCGGAAGTACTATCTAGTATCTAGTATAAAAAAATTCTTGTTAAATAATATCCAATATAATAATTTTAATCACATTGACATACGCGTTAATTTTTCTAAATGGTAATTTTTATTTATATTTAAAATTTAAATATATGCAATAATTCATCTGGTGCAAGTTTGTATATATAAGGTATAATTAAAATCCCAATTAATTTGTAAGGACCGGTAAATAGGTATTTCTATTTCAACACGCACTCCCCCTAAAAAAACGAGAGGCGTCGAGATTAGTCGAGAATCCAATTACATTTTCCAAATACCCATTTTTCCCCGCTGCGGGTTCAAAGCTCACAGAAAATTATTTTCTTCGCCCTCAAGAGATGAAAAATAAACGCGTCCCCGAGAAAAATGGTGGCCTCGCCCAAGAGAGATAAGAAGCTAGAAAATTGTGCAGGAACGAAAAAGATAATAAAACGGTTCGGAGTTCACACCCGTCTTGTGGGGTTTTGTCAAATGAGTCGAGTAGTGTACGTCCTTCGCTGACTTCATTTCAATTTGCAAATGAAGCGTGTTTTGATAAGGATTTAAATATTGGTTTATTTTAATGACTCTATTTATACCTACTGTTTGATATTATATTAAAAAAAATCGACTTAGTATATTAACTCTATTTTGTGGTTTATTTTGTTGTGTACGTTTTAGGGAAGTTTACGGTGTATTCGATTGAACTGTATTTATTGATTATGGCCAACGATGTAAAATAGCAAAAAAAACTTTGGAGAAACACGAACAGTAATACATACAAATATAATTAGTTGAAATACAGTGCAAACTCTAAAGTTAAACTATCCATACTTAATATTATAAATGTGAGTGTGTTTGTTTGTTTCTTTGTTTGTTGTCCTTCTTTCACGTCGAAACAGAGTAACAGATTGACGTGATTTTACGAGTATGTGTGGAGATAGTTGGAGGGCTGGACATAGGATTATCTCATTCCCACGGGAGAACACGTTATACCTAATACAACCCAAAAAATATTTATGGTCAGAATTACTTGAAACTTGGTATTAATACTCTTCATAACAATTAAATAAATATGTATTTTAGCATTTTTTTTAAATTCATCCTATAAGAGGGTAAAATAAGGGGATGAAATTTTGTATGAAACATAGTTTTTTAGAGTTTTTTTGTAGTTTTAGCGCGAGCGAAGCCGCGGGTTCTGGTAGTAAATAAATAAATATTGTTCAAGTCAGCTATCTTTCAATGATTTTGTAATCATAATTGTATAAACCATCACTTAGAAATCAAATTCACAAGCTCCCCAACTTAATTACATAAATTACCATGTTATCCAAAATGTCATTGCGTCCCCTCGAGCAGGTGGCGAGTCAATACGAACTAATCTATTCCCTTATACCGCAATTGACATAAAAGTGGAAAAATAGTGGGTAATAACACAATAACAAAAGCTATTTACCAAATCGAATTCCGATTAATCGTTACTTTTTGCTGGAATACAGAAATGGACGATACTCGATTATTTTATAGTTATACAGTAATATCTATTAGGTAAATGATGAGTAAATAATGAAACACCTGCTAATAATAAAATAATGTTCTACGAAGTCTCTTTTATATTCTACAGGTATTTGCATAAAGATCATTAGGATAATTTAAATTGTCGGTGGAATTGATTTGCAGAAAAGAATATTATTAAAGATAAATTGCTTTATAATTGTAAATATAAATGTAGTTTAATATGCCAGTAGTTTACCAGAAGATAGAGGAGACAGAGGACTTACTAGAAGGCATATATAGTCGTACTGTGTATTCGATATAGGTATTATTTTTAAGTTACGGTGATATTTGAAGTATGTATGTAGGTATGATATTATAGCATTGTAGATATCTGATTTAAGTATATCTTCCTTTTCTGTAGATTTAATGTTATGTGTATGTTGCTTCTCGTAACTAGAACTGGGGTGAATTATAACTGTTCATAGGTATTTCTCGACTATAATTAAGATAATACTACTTGCTAGAGCCTACCTTCTGTATATCTTATAGCATCTCATGTATTATTCATCAGATATATTAGCAATATGATGTTCTCCTGACCGATTCCGGCTACGGCGGCCTATCTCATTGAGACTCACCAACTGTGCAGGAGATATTGTAGTGCACAAGTGTACGCGCAGACACAACGTGCACTCTCTATTCCTGTCACTCTCATACTCTGGTGGGACGACCACTCGACACGACCAGTGAGAGTTAAGGCGCAGGACCGGCGGCTTTACGTGCTCTCCGAGGCACCGGGGTGAAATATCGCCAACTTCCCAACTCCAGGCTGTTACTGAGGCTTACTATACAGAAAGACTCAATAACTAAACTTGGCCCAATCCGGGACTCGAACCCAAGACCTCCGGGTGTGCAGCCGTACATGCTAGCCAATTATCCATCTTTAGCAATATATCTATCCACCTACTAATTTCGTCATGAATTTATATTACATATGATCTGGGCCAAGGAAAATGTGACTACTTTTTCGGGGCTTAAAATGGAATCATGAAAATAAAACTTTTTCCTTAACAATATTAATAATTAATATTATATATAGTTAATTAGGTTGGTGTGTAGTTATTTCCTAATATATACATTTGTCTGTTCAGTGTGCTAGGCAATGTAGATATCGATCGCATTCGAACTTGCACGCGCACGCGATGTTGCTCCTAACCACTGATTCTCGCGTCCCGTTGACAACTGACGTATGTCTAGCAGCTGACTCCGGTACTTTTAGTAGGAAAACTGTTTTATCACACGTTTTAGAAAATAAATTTTCTCTTATATTTTTAGAGGGCTAGCGGAAATAGTAAAGGAAATGAATAAAATGGATTTATTACAATTAAAAAAAATATTAGAAAAAATATATCTGACATTGATTTTTTAAGGAATTCTTATATAGTTTGATGTTGGTTGAACTACAATTATAAATGCGAAGCGCAACTCTAAGCCACTAAGGAAAAAGATAAATGAATAAATGCGAAAGTTTATATTTATGTACGTATGTTTGTTTGTTTGTTTCTTTTCTGTGATGAAATTTAGTCCACTGATAGACTGTGATTTGGAGACTGGAGTCATACATAGGCTACTGTTAGGCAAATAAGGACACAAATAAGGCAAATGAGTGAAGTCGCTACAGTACATATCTATATATTTTGAATATAGAATCGTTGGAAATACAACTACGTTACGATTATTTACTTGAGTAGAACAATGTGTAGTTAATAAATTGTCGTCGCTTTATTAGGATTTTATCACCAACACATCCTTGCTAACCACTAAAACCTACGAACTTGGTTTTTGGTCATCCGAACGCGAACGGAGCCGCGGGCAATGCTAGTATTATAATAACAAAAAGTACATTCCCTAAGGTGTTATGGGAGAACAAACATATAAACTCAGTCTCGCAATTTTATCATTATTTCCTATAATAGAAAAATCCCAAAGAAATATTTCTGCGCTCAATGATACATTAAAACCTGAGGTCGGCGTGAGTGGCGTGCACGCGACGCGGTGGCGGCCGTCCCCGAGCTGCACGCATCACCACTGTTCTAAAACATTGCCTTGTTAGACTTAGGCTTACACGAAAATTAGAAGTTAAATTAGTGGGAAATGGTAATTTGTCGCGAAAATATTTGATTTTTAAAAGTATTTAAAAAAAATTGTTTCGGACTATAATATATTTTGTGAAAGTAACTACTATTATAATGTTAGTACTAAATTGTATAAGGTGCTGACGAATGATACGGTTTCGAACTTTCTAGTTTATCTAAAATTATTTCCCCAAATTATATTCTTTACTTGTTCGTCTAATTATTTAAAAATAGGGTGAACATATTTTCATTCAGAATGATGTAGATTTCATAAACAATTTAAGATATTAATCAATATGGATGCGGTTAAATTAACGATTGAATTTAATACAAAGTAAGTTTTTTTACATTACAGTGGTGACCAAGTGGTAACGCGTTAACTTGGAACATCAAAAAAAATTAATTCAAATCCAGATATCGCATTGCTAAGATTTTCATGTGGATCATTATTATTTGCTTGACAAATACTTGAAGTTTGCCAGCATGCGTATCACCAGCGTGGTGGGCTCTAGCCTGATCCCATTGAGGAAGGGGTTCTTCTATAACTGAAGTTTTATATGTAAAATTCTTATAATAAAAGTTCATATATTTTTATTTTACGAGTTAATATAATAAATAGGTACCAGTCATATACAGTATGGGAGGTGAGCGGCTCTGAGTCTGTAATCGGCACATGTGTCGCAGGATGATAGATGTAGCGGCAACACTACTACGATCTAACGCTATTATACGTACGCCGATATTATGTGCCGCTTTTTTTAATATATATTTTCAATTTAATTCAATTTTCTTGTTGATGTCTTCAAAACTTCGATAATGTAACGTAGAAATTGAGTATCTTATGTAAACGTCAAAATATCGATAAATAATAGCAAGACTGTGTAAATACCATGTAGGGGAGAGCGGGGCTGGAAGTTACCGGGGTAAGTTGTTCCGACGGTAATAACTTTGTAAGGGAAAGACATAGCAATAGATGTGAAGTGCGCCGTTAAAGCATCAGGTAACGCGCTGCGCCGTCAGCCATTTTAGTTACTCCAGCGACGAAGGTTGAGTGGCTGTGTGCACGTAGCTGTCAAAACGTCACGTAAGTAAATTTTTTCGTGCTTAAACTATTTGGTCTATCTATGTTTATTATGGACCGATTCATACGTAACTTTCCGAAATTGTAGTGATATTGGTAAGGTATATTATCGCATAAGTATTTTTATAATTTATTATATAAGTTTGCCAGTATGTCAGTCTTCGTATATAAAAGTAATTTGGGGTAATAAGTTCCTTCCTGACGGGGCTGGTTGTTCCCCGGAACAACTTACCCCAATTTACCTTCGTCGTATACCTAAAATACTTTAGACCATTTTTTTCATTTTAAGGATGCGAAATTACAAGCATAAGATAGAGGAAGGTAAACCCTCGAGACTCTTCCGAGATTCTTTTAAACTGTGGCAAGAGAACCTGAAATTTGCTGGAGCTGACTGTTTCACTGGATATAAGAAAAAAATCTATTTTAACTGACACGCTAGATAAAATGCGTTAGTCGAAGAACAGACAAAGAAGAAGACAAAAAAGAATGACGACATTATACATATTGACATTATACATATGACATAAGGATAAGGAAAAAACAAACAAAATAGTAAAGGAAAAGATAAAACCAACGGGAAAGGGAAGGGAAAATCTCAAGGAAAAGCTAAACGAAGAGTGTACAAGAAAAGGAGACTGACATGTTAGTATGATCTAGAATGGTACGGCATAATTTGTTGTGATGCATATTCAAATTTTCGTCCAAGAGAACAGTGGATAGAATGTATCATGTGTAAAAATTGGGCTCGTATTAAATGTTTAGAGGCGTACTTATGTGTGTCCCAACTGTGAGTCAGATAAAGAAATGAGTGTCGAATAAGATTCCTGATGAGTGAGAATGGAGATTGCCAAATTTAATTACACCTGATTAAAGTAAGACTGATAATTAATAATTTAAACAAATAAAAATAAGTTTCTTTGGAGATTATGTTTTGTTGTTTCTTGAAGTCAAGTTATGCATCTGAAAAGATTTATAAGTTGATAGATCTCCATTATATGTTAACTAAGTAAAGAAACGTTTATCTGGAGCTCACCATTTAGGATTTGTTGTTTTTTAAAGTTACAAAAAGTTTATCTGGACCAGTAATGTTTTGTACCAGTAATAGTTTGTTGTTTTTTTAAGTTTATTTTTGCATAACTTAAACATTACATCATAAATATATAGAAATGGTTATTTTATTTTATAAAACCTATGTTATTCGGACAGATTATTGTTATAATCTAAGTGGAACAATTTGCCCCAACGATGGAACAACTCGCCCCAAAGCGGGGCTGAATGTTCCGCTCCGAAATTTGACAAAAAATTGCTTCTGTAAAAAAAACTATTGAGATATTAGTATAAATGACTATAATATTACAAAAACCAATAAACATCCATTCAATATTTTCACATGTTAAAAATGAATGTCTTCATTTTTATAATAAAATTTAATGTTATTTGAAAATCGGAACTTCCAACCCCGCTCTCCCCTAAGATATGTAGTGTTGTAACACTTTTTAGTTAGAGTATTACATACCCTAGACTAGTGTATCTTCTAATATTCTACTACTTGTACGTTTTCATCTAGGTATGTGTTGTCAGCTACTAACATATAGCTACGATCAATTATCAATCAATATAATATAAATGAGCTTCACTAACATAAAGTTAAATAAATTATCATTAATCTATATTTCCGTCGCAAGCTTAAAAAAAAAACGATGAATTATATTTATAATTTAATGCAAACATATAATTTAATAGCAAATATCGCATAATAATTTAGAATAATATGATAATTGAGATGTTGTATAAGTTTTTTTAAGATATTTATTTATATTTTAATTTCATTTTGAACATAAAAACATCATTTTTAAATAGTGACTCCTTATTAAGAAATTAAAATATTTAACATTTGTATTAAATTATTTCAATATTTACGAGTATATTCAAAACGCGCTACAATTGAGCGTACGTACCACACACGGGTGTTAGTAGCAGCGCGCCGCGTATTCCCTCAAGTTATTACGAGCAGTGAGGCAAATAACGAACCACACTGTAAATAATACATCGCTATCAAGCGCGAGGCATCCGCTTATTATACAAGCTATGGAAATCAGGAAAATCTTACTTATACCTACTGCTATACACTAAATTAACAAGAATTTTGTGTAGGTACGTTTTTACTTTTGCATCATTAAGAGTTTATTCAGAATTGTTATCATATTTATGATATAAAACTCATAAGCACATGTATTTCTAAATATTATAAAATAAATGTTTGAAATAGTAAATAGCGAAGCTTTTTCATCGACTTCAAAAATGGAGATACTCCATTCGATTGTTTTCATGTGTGTACGACTATATCACGCGATAACTGCGGCTTTTTTTTTTTTTTTTTAACGTTGGGAAATGCATTTACGCACGAAGTGTGGGACTCACCGGCGAAGCCAGTACTACCCACTAAAACCCAACAAAACCTTCCCCCGTCTTAATGGGGCGTCGCAGGATCGCTTACGCATTCAACTACGACGCCCCGACGGCAGGTCTGCCGAAGCAGACCACAACAACCATGGGGTTGCTCCACGGTCCACTCTGCTATCAGAGAAGTACCAGGAGCAACCCGCATGGTACACCACCCTCCGAAGAAGGCCGCCTCCTACCGCCCACCGAAGCGGGCCACCTCCCTGTGCGTTTCTTGGCTTCGCGAGTACACTACTGAGCCCCCCCACCACGACAAGGTGAACGCACGTTGGGGGGGGCGATAACTGCGCCTAGTGTGACTTGATTTTCGAAAATTATTTTTTAATAACTACGTGTCTCAAGGATATGGTTCCATATAAATTTAAAATGAAAGAGCACCTCTTATCTCTTAATTTGAAATTTAAAATCTTTAAATGCTTTATATAATCATAAATATCTATAAAATTAAAAGAATTTTCTTAAAATAATAGGTGTTTAATCATTTCATAGTTCAGTTAAGTATTTTAACGTTGGTCTTACCCTAAGTACCCGCTATAAATTAAACAAAGCAACCCTTGACATGATAGATGTCATCGCTGTCCCGAACTGCTTATGATTTATGAAATCCCCATAGGAATCGCTTCTTGCTAACGGAGACTAGACTTTGTGAACTTAATAATAAGTTTCAATATCTATAATTAAATAGATGATAATGTGGGGCATATTTATTTATTACACTTTTGAAGCATGACTGCACTATTTTAATTTCCTTTGTGACATTAATTTGAGGCGTTGTTAAGGCATACCAACAGGGGCGTAGCTACCGCCGTATTTGCCGTATCAATTATACGGGGCCCCCGGGCCACGGGGGCCCCCAAAGTGTGTAAGGAAAAAGAATAAAAACTTTCTAATTTATTTTATTTTACAAATGACAAAATTCTATAAAGCAATTCCTTTTTTTCCCGCCTTAAGCGTGCGTTCAAAAGTTGGCAACACTACATCGTTATGGCGGGCTGCGGGACTTCCCCGTTTTACTTATTTCATCTTCAACTCAGCGGGGAATCCCCGGGAATCCTTCATCGATATCGCGATGTACGTGTACGTTGTTGTACTTTGCATTAGATGTTAAACCACGGAGTGCAGTGCACTGTTTATTTACGCGCTTTATATAAATGTGCATTACATTGTAATTCAGTACAAACAATATTGTTCTTCTGGTTTAGCAGTATTAGTAACGATTTGTAAAAGAAATGAGTGAAAGGAAAAGAGATTATCCCAGCGGCGCTGAGAAAAGAAAAATTAAACAGAAAAGGGACGAGGTTATAAAAAAAGTGCCCAAAATTTCTTCATTTTTTCAGAGACAAGATACTGTGAGTGATTTAGATTGGAAAGGTAAGTACTACACTACTACCCAACCCATTTATTAGGGGCCCGTAGTGATAAACAAGGAAATCTTTTAATTTCGGTCTGTCCATCTGTCCGTCACAAAAAGTTGTCTCCCCCCTCGATTTTCACAATTATACTGTTTTTAGGGTTCCGTGCCTTGATTAAAAAAAACAAAATTCTAACTTATCTATAGGATCGATTTGTTTTGTTGTTTGTTTATCAGTCCGTATCGTATCGTTAATTGCGTGTTGAGAACTTCAGATGTGCAGACTCGCTTTCGGGTTCTCGTTTTGTATGGCCACTACACTACGCGCTGCGTTTAAATAGCACGCAGGTGTATAGTAATGCACGGACGGGCTGCAGGTGATTTTGTATCTACTAATAGGTACGAGCACAATCCGCGTAGAATCTGTGTGCGTCTGAACTGAACACTCTCTAACTGTGACCCTTAGTAACGTTATTTATTTATATATAACTCTTTTTAGTTTAGTATCAAAGCATTCGTATTTATTTTTTAACAATTACTCGTTTATTTTTAGATTCTTCTGAAGCATGTTCTTCGTCACATATCCATCCGGAAATAGAAGAAAGCCAAGCACATACTTTATCGGATGTCCATCCAGAAATCGAGGAACCCCAAGTCAACGATTCTGATATATCTGCAGATAATGCAGATTGTAATATAATTTCATCAGATAGAGGAAATTTTGGTGACAATTTAACTGAATGCGAACGAAAAATAATTTTTAAATTGGGTCCATTTAAACCACAAGGACCATTTCCAAAAGTTTCAGAAAATAACCGACCTTTTTCAGCTTATTATTATTCATATTTCAATCAGGCAGGCATAAAAATTATAAGACCATGGTTATGTTATTCTAACGTTTTAAACAAACCGTACTGTCACTTGGTTATTAGCAGATCGTCAAAACAAATCGTACTCCTCTGCTTGGGTTAACGGTGTTTCGGTTAGAAGCAATTTCACACAAACTATTCTTGACCATGAAAAGTCACAGCAGCATATTAGTGCCTCACTCTCTTATAATAATTGGTTGCAAGGAAATACCATCGATACTCTATTGAAAAGTGAAATCGATAGTAAAATTACATTCTGGAGAGATGTACTGCATCGTATAATTAATGTTATAATTACTTTAGTATCTTGTAATCTACCTTTGAGGGGGCATGATTCTGATTCTGGCAATTTTATGGCAATTTCACGTCTGCTATCTAACTATGATGCAACTTTAAAAGAACTTTTTCTAAAACCGAAAGGTGAAATAAATTATTTAAGCCCTACGATTCAAAACGAAATTATTAGTTTGCTTGGTACTAACGTTAGGAACAGTATTATCTCAGAAATTAAAAAAGCTCCATTTCTGACAATAATTCTGGATACAACACAAGACTTGTCAAAAATTGACCAACTATCTGTAGTTTTTCGATATATCTCGGTTACAGAAAATGATGATAATGTGCCTAAAGAAATAAAAATCTGTGAGTCCTTTTTAGGATTCATAGCAGTAACCGATTGCAGTGCTGCAGGTCTGAAAACTGTCATTTTAAATTTGACTAAAGAATATGGAATTGATTTGACTAAATGTAGAGGACAGGGATACGATGGAGCAAATGTTATGTCGGGTGTGTATGGAGGATTACAAACCCTAATAAAAGAGCATGCTCCAAATGCCGATTATGTTCATTGTGCTGCGCACGCTTTAAACTTGGTTTTGAACGATGCTGCGAGACATGTTCGTGAAGTATCGACTTTTTTCGATAATTTAGAAAAAATATATACTTTTTTTGGCAATAGTATAAAACGCTGGGCTATGCTAAGTGACGATTCATCTGAAAAATATTTGATTACCCTTAAAAAGGTATGTCCTACCAGATGGTCTTCTAGGAACGACGCTTTATTAGCAGTAAAGAAAAATTTTTTACTAATCATGAAAACTTTGTACCAACTAAATTTAATTTCAAATAAAAAAGATGAACGTGAAGAATGTAAAAGTATAATTAATATTTTAGAGAGTTTTGATTTCTTAGTGCTCGTTACATTTATTTCTTCACTATTTGAAATTATTAATCCTGTTTCTAAAGCTCTACAGCATGATAATAATGACTTACAGAAATCTAGTATTTTATTAAGTAATCTTTTAAATAGACTGTGCCAATTAAGAAATCAGAATTCATTTAATAGTTTTCTAAATGAATCCAAAGATTTAGCAAAAAAGTGGGGGGTAACAACTGTTTTTAAAAACAGTAGGCGAAAGATAACGAAGCGTTTTTTTGATGAGTTATCACAAGATGAGAGAATTTCCGACCCGGAATCCTATTTTAAAGTCAATGTATACTATTGCTGTTTAGATATATTAATTTCTCAAACTAAAGAAAGATTTCAGAGCCTTTGCAACCTGAGTAGTATATTCGAAATATTACAACCGGAGAAACTCCTATCTTCTTCAAGCGAAGAGATATTAAACGCTTCCGGAAAACTGTCTGCTAAATACAGTAAAGACATCTCACTTAATCTTTGTGACCAATTAAAGGCTCTAAAAACATGCTTAAATTCTGAAATTAAAAAATTTATTCCATTAAAGAACTCATTGAATTATTGCTAGTAAAATTCAATAGTCTTGCATCCAGTTTTCCCGAGGTAATCACAGCATGCTTTTTATTCTTGACCCTTCCAGTTACAACCGCAACGGCAGAAAGAAGTTTTTTAAAATTAAGACTAATAAAAAATTACTTAAGAACTTCGATGGGACAAGAACGGCTGTCAGACATCTCACTATTGTCCATAGAGGCAGAAACTTTAGAAAAACTAAAATCATCATCAGCCATAAATGATTTAATAAATCAGTTTGCCGATAAAAAGGCAAGGAGAGTGAATATTTAAAATTCTATTTTTATTTGTAAAATGGGTAAATTATGTGATAAATAAATATTACTTCTCACAATATTTTTTTTCTTTTGTGAAAAATCTTTACCTCCATATAAGGGCCTCCAAAAAAATTTTTATACGGGGCCCCGACAAGGCACGCTACGCCACTGCATACCAATGAAATGTCGCTAATTCTCTTCTGTATGCAGTGACGATATTTAATTAACATTGATATTTATTGAACGATCTGTAACCAAAATTATGTTGGGACGTTAACACATATCACCATCTAGTTCCATGGTCAGCTGCGAGGCTATTGTTATGGATACCAGATAGTTGATACACATATAACTTCAAAGTACATACGTATTATTAATATAAACACCTGTGACTGGAGTACAAACATTAGTGCGCATCACACTAATGAATACCCCTAGCGGGATTCGAATCTATCTAGACCGCCGCGCTGGCACGGCAAGTAGGGTCACTATAAATTGGGCTAAACGTGTCATCAATATTGCTAAATCATTTTGATAATGCAGTAGAAACCTCTATCTAACACTAAGCACATTAAACATTAATTGAAGAAATGAAAAGAATGTAGAGTGCTGGAGTCACTCTTATTAAGGTTATAGCTCAGACTAAGCCTAAGGAATACTATAGACAGAGTGTCTAGAACTAAAAATGAAACGTACCAATAATGTTTTTAAATAGTACACTTATGATAATTTTGTATACCGAGTGGTAAGTAAGTGTTAATAAATAGAAATAGTTACGGACTTTATTATAAGAGTACAATGAAAAAAGATTGAGCTAATATTATGTTATCTCTCTTTCAAGGGGAAGAGTACTAATACTTCAAAACAACAAAAGAATATAGTACTTTCTTAGATTTACGCGAATGTTTGAAACGTCGGGAACCAAAAATCAAAATAAATCCGCGAAATAATCCGATAAAAGAATATACTATTATCATTATTCATATTTTATTTAAATTGTATTATCTATTCATATAATAAAATTATAACTAAGCCGAATCTGTACATTAAATATTTTTTGGAAAATCTTATTGAAATAGACATTATTATCGATACAGAGGCCGAATCCATAGTTTTTGGAATTTTTGTCTGTAGAAGAAGTAGAAGAGTATACTAATATGTAAAACCTAAGAATTTGGTTTTTGGTCATCTGAACGCGGGCGGAGCCGCGGGCAATGCTAGTATAATGTATAAAATTGTATAAAATGTAACTAATGTGTAAAAATTCCCTTATTCTTTAGAAAAAGTAAATGATTTGTAGAGCAAAATCGAGAATAGTATGTATGATAAACAGCAAATCACCAAAATCTCCGCTCTATAATTCTTTAGTGTGAATGTAATCAATCATACACGTATTAATTTTGAAGACTTATGACCACTGTTCCTAATTTAATTATTTTATATTGTGCTAAAAAGCGCTTAAATATATTTTACGTAGATTCGCAAAATCTACTGTATGTTTTATAACACTAACACATTTTTCTGTACACAGAAGTACCTATTTTTTTAAATGAGTATGCTTATAAAGTTTTAATTTTGAGGTTCATCACAATAGGGATCAATCGTGAAAAGAAAAACAAAAAAAAAATAAAAATACATTTCATTAAAATTTTCTGTGCTTTATTATTTTATACTGTAGTCTATAATATGTAGTATAACATTTTTAATTTTTAAAACATACTGTTAAATTATAGCAGAGTGTACAAACGTACATTTCAATACGTATTTTATTACATGTCATTCTTCCAGTAAGTGCTATCACCACACAATCAAACTTAAATCTAGAGCCATCTGTACATATAGATTGTCCCCGATCGTAATCGTATGTACATAATGAAATGAGTGCAATATGCGTCCCCGTCTCGAGAGACTTCGCGCTTCAACAATACATACAACATGTTGTGTGGATGTGGCATTTTTTAAATTAGTAAACTTTAGAATTACCTATAAGTTTTATAGTTTTTAAGATTTAGCCTATAGAGTTATAAATATGTTGTGACATTAACACACAGCACCATCTAGTTCCATGGTAAGCTACGAGGCCTGTGTTATGGATACCAGATAGTTGATATACTATACATATATAACTTTAAATACATACATATTATAAATTTTAACACCCATAACTGGAGTACAAACCTTCCTGCTTATCACACAAATGAATGCCACCAACGACCGCTGGCACAGCAAGTAGGGTCACTACTAACTGAGCCAAACGTGTCGTCACATAGTTAAAAGTTTGTATGTCTAATGTATGTATAACGGCTTTGGATGAAAAATACACTAATGGACTACAATCTGAGGTGAAAAATATACATACTTATATGTAGTCTACTGTTACCAATAAAATTTGCCAAAATGTGACACGGCCTGTATTTAATATTATAAATACAAAAGTCGTTAGTAGCCAATATTTTTTAAAATAATAGACAAGAACAAAATAGGTAAGAGAGATTGGATTTTTATATAATACAAAAGATCACAGAATATTATTTACTAGCATTGCCCGCGGCTCCGCCCGCGTTCAGATGACCAAAAACTAAATTCTTAGGTGTTACATATTAGTATACTCTTACATTGCAGTTTTTGTATTTTTCCTCAGAAATAAGATATTTTCCCGCGGTAAAAAGTATCCTAGGATCGCGCGCTACATCGCCCGGTTTATATAGCTTGAGCAGGCGGTCGAGCGATGCGGGGCAGAGGGGATGGACTCGCCGTAGGCATCTCAATGCTCGCCAAGCATTAAAAATGTTTCGCTACTAATTACTTCTAACAACGATATCTCAAAAACTATTCATCTGATTGATTTAGTGTAAAGAGCAATTTTAATCTGCATTAAATGACTAAGCTAACTAAAATATTCATTTGGATAAGGATTAATACCGAACTAAAGAAAATAACTTTGAAAATAACGTAATGTTTTTAATTAAAAATGTTAACATAAAAGTGGTTATTGTAAGTCAACCGTAAGAGATAGAGATATGCTATCGCGGACTTTTTTGTAGCATTTTTATAGATTTTGAATTCTCTAGTACATTACTTAACTGTATCTTTGCTAGTTTACGCGGCGTTCGCGTGGAAAGTTCCCATTTGGCGAGATTTTTTGCGACCTCTTCAACATTTGTCGCCGTATTTCAGCTAATTTACATAAAAGCATAATAAATTATATACCTAAACCTTCCTCAAGAATTACTCTTTCTATTGTTGAAAACCGTATAAAAATCCGTTCAGTAGTTTTCGAGTTTATCGCGTACAGACAGACAGGAGGACAGACAGGAGGACAGAAAGACGCGGCCGGGGGACTTATTTTTATAATAAGTATAGATATATAAGACACTGTCTAGATATATTTTTTGTGCGTTTTATTATAATATTTTAGTAACGTTTCATAAATTGATGATCTTCTTAGTCTAGGTCCCATGAGGCCGAGTCCCTGGACAGGACGATCAAGTCCTGATTTATTTGTCCCCCGAACACTCGCTGATGGGCGCAAGTGTGTTTACTTGCTTCGCTTTTGTTTACTGATCATTTATTTTTTACGCCGTGTTGGAAATTGAGGGCGACTGGTTATTTCGTAATTTAAAATTTATCGTCGATTTTAAAATACTTCATATATGTAATTTTGTAATATTTATTATCTTATTAATTATGACAGCTTTGTTTTTAAAAATATTAAAGCTTTTAATGTTAACTAGCAATTTACCCTCGCTCCGCTCGAGTGTGTAGGGACCTACAGCTACATTTTATAAATTCTGTCGCCTTTTGATAAATTCTGTCTTTACGACTTACAAACATACACAATATACATTTATACTAATATTATAAAGAGGTAAAGTTTGTGAGTTTGTGACGTTGTAGGGGGTAATCTCTGAATCTACTGAACCGATTTAGATTAAATTTGGTAAGAAGATAGTTTGAGGCCCTGGAAAGGACATAGGATACTTTTTATATCGGAAATCATCCCTTAAGGGGGTGAAAATGGGGATGAATTAATAAAGTTAAATGACAAAAATGAAAAATATAATAAAAAAATAATGTTCTATTTATATAGGTAATAGCAAATTTCATCGATCTCACTGCTTGTTATATTTCACTTTAAGTAATAACTAATATGCATTTCTTTTACTGTACATATTTATACAAAATTGAACATACTTAAGGTATGACAAAAGATATCAAAACATGATACACTCGTGGGATATGCAAATAGAATCTGTACGATTTCGCATTTATAATTTAAATCTAACCTAGCTTAGCGAATTTTCTCCCCCAAGCCGCACACAATTGACGTTTCGCCCGCGCACCCCGCGTTTTGTGCGCGCGACATGAATGCACCGCCTAATCTTGTTCACGTGCCCGCCACGCGGCGGTCCTGCACACGACAACCAGTGGACACCCAACTTTATAAAAGATTTTCTAGTCTGTATTCAACAACCTGCAACTAGCCTTAAACCGTACAAATAAAGTTTATTTTTAATCTATCAAATTTTGGCGCTTAAATCTATGTCTAAGTGACGTTTTTAAAAAAGCGTGTCCTTTATCTTAACTGATTGGATAATCTGTGCTCAAACGCTATAGTATATCGTATCGGAAACAGAAATGTAAGCCCCAACGTCCTGATTAAGTTTTCTGTTATGGTGCATATTTGGGTGTAGAAAATTACAGTTATTTGACACATGTATTGAATTTCTTTTGTATTCGTAATTTTTGTAGAATCTGTCAAAAACGTCGGTCAAGTAATTATTGGTTTTGTTCTGGACGGACGGGATTCCAGCTTATTTATGATGCTTTATAGAAAAGATTACTTTTTAATTTTAGTGATGTATAATTCCTTAGAAACTTTGAATATAAAATATCAATAATGCTGTAAAAGAAATTTTGTGTGTTTATGTGAAGGAATTTTGATTTTCTTAGAAAAATATTATTTGATATTATTTTAAGAAAGAAGGAAACAATAATCAATAGCGGGGTGAAAATACGCAATAGTAGTCTTTTGGAAACTACTGGGGTTTATCTACTATACTCCACTCAAATAAATAGATATAAGAGGACCCTTATTCTAAAGTCCTTCCTAATATATTTTTTCATAAATTCTATATTCACATATATTTATTATTACTGTAAGAATTATGATTAGAGCCTTTAAAAATCGAAAAATGCCCGGTGTTGTTTATGTTATTAAACTAACATCTATCAACCAAATTATCCAAATAATAAAAAAAGTATTTATGAAGAAAAAAAAATTGGTACACTTCTAGTGGCAATGGACTGCGAAATGATGTCATCAATTTTTGTAATTATTGTCTGTTATTTCGAATTGCAATTATTTCTTTTAATTTCTACAGGAGAAGCTTTAGGGTAACGCAAAAGCAACTGATCCAACAATTAGTTATTTCTCAATTCTTTAACGTCTAGTCTTTCATATTAATTGTGTAGGTATGAAATAAATTAAAAGGAAACACACAGAGCCAGATCAAGTCACTAGTAGTAAATAAGTCTATTATAGTTTCATTCATATTTAATAGAAATCCCACTGTTAAACAAAGTATTATCTTCCTCTTCCATGCGTACGTCAATCCCCAATGAATACGTAATCAGGTGCACATTGGCGAAGCCAGTGTGCCAAATACTCCATCTACATGCGTAGTTGCGAGGGTCAAATGCCTAATATTTGCCTAGGTTACCCATTGAAAGAATGTAACTTTGAATATAGATAGAAAACTTAAATCCTTACTAATATTATATACTCCTAATATTATATAGACGCTTTTTTCACATTTATGTACGTATAATGTTACGAAAACTTTCAGAAGGGACGATTTTTTGCAATTTAATTCACAATTCTGAAATTCTGGCAGGGCCGCCATGTAATGTAGGAACCAAATTAGACAACTGTTTGACTCCACGATCCGTTTATTACTCTTTAATAATAGCAGGTAGTACAATATATACGTACCGGGGAGGCTTACACACATACACACTACAACTTTCCTATAGTAGACCAGGGTAGAAGCCTTTAAAAATAATAAAAAGTGAAAAAAATAATAGTAGGATGCAACCCATTAGAAAAGAAGGGGAATATTATAAAAATGAAAGGAAAAATAATTTACGGGCGATCTGAGGTCGGGAAGGGGATGGGGGTGAGTTTTTAAGGGTAAAAAACGGTTTTTCTCGATTTCCGACAAAACTAAAAGTCCTATCGAAAAAAGTCAAATGGCAAAGTTGTAGGTAATCAAAAGATCTAAAACTTTTGTACCAACAAAAACAACACCAAGTACAAAAACCAAGTTTTTGGTTTTTTATTTTTATCTTTTACAAAAAAAAATTTTTTTTTACGAAATTTGGTGAAAACTTACCTTTTTATGTGCCAAATACGCTGTAATTTATTTGATTAAAACATATTTTTTTTCACCTTATTTTGAATTAATATCGAAAAAGCACCCTAATTTTCAATCGATAATTCACCCGTCAAAATATCAGTTTTTTTCAAAAATTTGGTATGTTTTCTGTTCGTTGAAATCTCTACTTTCCGATGGTGAAAAAAAATATATGTTACTATAGTAAATCTTCTGAGAAAATGCAAAAAACAAAAAAACCTTTTTATTTCATACACTTGCTTATCAGCCTTAATGCAGATGATACAAACAGATTCATCCATACTGATAATCTGAAAAGACAAAATCGAATTTATAATGCCTTCACTATTTAATCATGAGTATACCCCCATGAAAAAAATATATTAAAGAAATAAATGTCAAAATGTATAAAAATATATTATAAATATATTAAAAATCTATAATAAAATATATGAAATATACATGAAAATCGGCCAAAAGTTAGTTATTAAAAATATATTTACTATACATATTTTTTATATATTTATACATTTATTTCTTTAATATATTTTTTTTCTTGGGGGTATAATCATAGTCATATAACATAGTCATATCACATAGTCAAGGCATTATTAATTCGATTTTGTCTTTTCAGATTATCAGTATGGATGAATCTGTTTGTATTATCTGCAATAAGGCAGATGATAAGCAAGTGTATGAAATAAAAAAGGTTTTTTGTTTTTTGCATTTTCTTAGAAGATTTACTATAGTAACATATATATTTTTTTCACCATCGGAAAGTAGAGATTTCAACGAACAGAAAACATACCAACTTTTTGAAAAAAGCTGATATTTTGACGGGTGAATTTTCGATTGAAAATTAGGGTGCTTTTTCGATATTAATTCAAAATAAGGTGAAAAAATAAATATTTTTAATCAAATAAATTACAGCGTATTTGGTACATAAAAGGTAACTTTTCACCACATTTCGTTAAAAAAATTTTTTTTTGTAAAAGATAAAAATAAAAAACCAAAAACTTGGATTTTTGAATTTTTCACATAAATTTTGAGGTTATGTGAAAAAAGTGTAAATACAAAAGTTTTAGATCTTTTTATTACCTACAACTTTGCCATTTGACTTTTTTCGATAGGACTTTTAGTTTTGCCGGAAATCGAGAAAAACCGTTTTTTACCCTTAAAAACTCACCCCCATCCCCTTCCCGACCTTAGATCGCCCGTAAATTATTTTTCCTTTCATTTTTATAATATTCCCCTTCTTTTCTAATGGGTTTCATCCTACTATTATTTTTTTTGGTTTTAAAAATTATCGACCCTGGTCTATAGATACGTAGTTTATTTTCGCAACATGATAAGCACTACTATTTGTGAAAACCATGTAAAAGTCAGTAGGTAGCTTGGTACAGTAGTTTTGAGATCAGGCCAAATAAACGCAAACTCAGCGTGACAGGGGACTTTAATTTATACGTATAATATAATATAGTATTGTAAATCCGGAAGAGTGCTCGTTGATTTCAGGCAGGCTTCTTTTTTAAAAACATTTACCATATAATATACGAGTACCTGCAGAGATTTATCCAATCAACGTAAAAACGTTTAAGTATTTTAGAGACGTTGCAAAAATTTCAATAATCCCGTTGCCAAGGGTGGCTTATTTATTTAGGATTTGAATCGCAAATTGTGATATGATACCTTAAATATTTGCCAATCCATCTGCATAAAGATCTAAATAAATATACTGTATTGAGGAAAAATAAATTGATCTAAGGATTACAGTCGTTTATAAATAATATCGGGTGTATTTGTAAGAGTATGTCGCGTATAAGTAGGAAGGTATATGTTGCACAAACAGGTACAAGTATGTTCGATTAATTTATGATGTATTAACTATTTAGTTACCACTAGCGACTCATCCTCGCTCCGCTCGGGTTCGTCCCTGCTTACCTTTTAATGTTTAGTATAGATTTCTCAGAGATGAGATATTTTCCTGCAATAAAAAGTATCCGGACAACCAGCTATTATCATACCAAATTTCATCAAAATCCTTCCAGTGGATTTTCCGTGACGCGGTCACAGACAGACAACCAGACAGACAGACAAAAATTCTAAAAACTATAGATCGGCCTCTGTATTGATAATAATGTCTATTTTAATAAGATTTTCCAAAAAATATTTAGTGTACAGATTCGGCTTACAATTTTTATTATTATATGTATTCAATTCAATTCTTTTTTTTCGTGGCGACTACATATTATCATATGTATAGATGTAAATCAACAATGTCATGGAGAAGATAGAAGATGGGAAAGGTTATTTAAAAAATAAATTTTCGAATGGCAAATTAAAAAAAGGTGCCGCGTGAAGACGGGACTGGTTGCTAGTTTTACTTAAATTTATATTGTATGTACAGAAAATCCAAATTTATAATCCTTTTGATCACAATTTGCTGAAGTGCTATAAAAATTATCGGCACACGTTAGAGAGCACTTGAGAGCCCCTTACAATATTTTGGCCCAAAGCTACATGCTGCTCTACTGGATTAAAGTAGAGTCAGATGGTAAAAATAGAACGCTGAAAAAGTTACGTTGTTAAACTGATTGTGTATTCATTTTTTGCTTAGTTTTATAACGTACGTAATATAGGTCCAAACTAAAATGTGTTATACTAAAAATAATATAAATTATATATTAATTATATAAAATAGGATTTATATGTATTATTGTAGATTCATTATTTAATTGTTTATGTTTTAATTCTGATATAAAATACTTATTTGAGTTTTCTGACGTTGTCATCTTGAGTGGAAAAAGGGCGGGAGCAGCGTTATATTTTGTTTCACGACTTTTAAATAATGCGTCATGCGTCATTCCTTTTTGTCATGTCGTTTGAGGCGTTACTCTGACTCTATATAAAATAATAAAAACTGTGTGCTGTTACACTGAATTTTACTTGGCCTACCTGACCTACTTTTGAGATAGACTGTTAATAAATGGCTTTTTAGTGAAGGAATAAATATTTTGAATAAAAGAGTATACGTATTTTATTGTGTAATATCTAGTACTCAAAATTACTTTGAATAATATTTAATTTAAGTATGGTTATATAATATTGCACTTCCTAGCTTGATTCCCAATACAAACTTTCATCACCATTTTCACCCCCTTAAGGGACGATTTCCGGGATAAATAGTATCCTATGTCCTTCCCAGGGTCTCAAACTATCTTCTTACAAAATTTCATCTAAATCAGTTCAGTAGGTCCAGAGATTACCCCCTACAACGTCACAAACTTACAACTCATAATTTCACAAACTTTAGATACCTCTTTATAATATTAGTATAGATAATATATAATTTTGTCATTATATACGAGTATATTTATACTAATATTATAAAGAGGTAAAGTTAAATGACTTATATAATTCTATAAAATTCAATCTCTCAACTTAAAATCAAAACCACTATTATAACTTAGATACTAATCTAAAAATAAATCGTTCAGCGACAAAAATAAAGTAAATTTATGCAAAAAAAATTAAAAAAATGTTAATTTTATAAAATATTACGTCAGAATTTGATACATGAGTAATTTGTTTTCAATTTTTATTTACCACAGCTCATTTTTGTTGACAGTATGTTCTGTGCCTGCATTAAAGGAAAGTGAAAAAATTTTATTTCCTTAACTAGTTAACTTAGTGAAGAAGGAAATTGTACACTATCGAACTGTTAAGTAATATGTATACATATGGATAATAATATGTATACATCCATGAGTAATATTTTTTATTTATCGCAAAATCTCCGTTATTTAATAACGAAATTTTAAGACATTAACAGAAAAAAAACTTTTTTTATTTTTTCACTTAAACAGTTAACTTAGTAAAGAACAAATTTGTACACTATCGAACTACAATGCCCTGCGGGGGTTAACATATTGCTATCAGCATGGTGGCATGGTGTAGAGATGTGCCCAGCTGTTACACTGTTACAAATATCTAAACTCGAGTGTTGGCGAATAATTTCATTTCGTTGAGGGCTCTTCAATTCGTTATGAGTATTTAGTACACAGGTTCAGTTGGTTGGAATGGGTGAAAGTTATTGTTATTCATATGCATTTTTTCTGAATTACATTGTGTACATAAAAATCTATGTTTGTAAATAAAATTAAAATGTCTACCTGTAAATTTAAAATGGATGTGGAAATTCAAATAGTTATTAAAATTTGTTTTTCATTGAAGTACTTTTCAAAATGGCTAAGTCATTTCTAATGGTATTATAACTTATACCAGCAAATAGCGAATTTGTTTGGAAGAGGCATAGGCTACTTAATACTCTGATGAAGAAAAAAGGTTTCAATGAGGTGAAGATAGCAAAAGAAAGGGAAAGAAGATAGCAAAAGATTTAACGGGACTTTCACTGATTTTCAGAAGATTCAGGGACTCAGGAGTAGAACTGCGAGTAAAACTTAGTCATTAATAGTTTAGATCTATATAGAATCAATACTTTGTGGAATATAGCTTTTCATATATTATACTTTGGCGGAATATTCATGTGGTTTAGAGCGAGAAGTAAAGCAAATAACTTAGATCTCTTCGTTATATACAATATTCCCAATACCTTTAGTATGCCAAATATTTAGTAATACTACATATATTTAAAATACAAACTATGTGTACACAAATTTAATAAATAAGTTTAATTATCATGTAATACATTTAAAGTTACAGGCAGTATAATTATATTTTAGATGTGTGAACCTCAGTACTAAAAAAATATATACGTAATACAAATAGAAGAAAGAAAATAACAAAGAAGAAGAAGAACAAGAAGAGAAGAAATTTGTAAAATTTCGCATTTATTTACTGCGATATCTTCGATCAATAATTAGTAGGTGTTGATCAAATTTGATATGTCTGACATTGACTATTTTACTGTCGAGAGGCGTCTTATAGGTTCTTTTAAATAATTATAAAGAAAAAATATCTTTAAAGATATTTTTTAAAGGTGGACATTTTAATCATTTTCAATACACCATGTCCTGTTACCTATAATTACGATTATTAAGGATTAAAGGCTATTACAATAAATAGCCTAATTACTGCACAAAACATGGCCCTTGAACGCCGCTCCGTGCGGTGCGCATTCTACGCCTAGTTGCCTCATTCTTGTCATGGATCATGAGGAAACAGATGAGCCGATAGGCAAAACGTCACATACGGGTACATACGTATATATGCGAAGAAGGCATGCGAAAATACTGTGTTTATATATTTATAGAAATAATTTACAAAATTATATATTTAAAAATGGGGGGTGGGGTTATGAAGGTAAAAATACTTTACGACCTATTCTCATACCTACCAAATATACATACAAAAAATCATTAAAATCGGTCAAGCCGTTTCGGAGGAGTGCGACCACAAACACCGTGACACGAGATATTTATATATTAGATATCCTGTGATTTCTTTTAGAAGAGAAGCATAAATATTAAAATTAAAAATTACATGTATTTTATAAAGTTATGGTAAGCAACTTATTTTATGTCAAGACAAATTTTACTATCCTCTAAAAGATATTAATTTCCAACATCAATATCTGCACAGTTGTAAGTTAATAGAGCTAATATTTTATTTGTGTTGCCATCAATATTATAGTAGCACAAAACATAATCTCATCTTACTAGCTAATGTTAACTGTACTCTATTATTTTATTAGCCAAATGTCTCTCAGAGACAGTTAAAATAGATATAGTAACATTATACATTTTTGATAACCTCTAGAAATGAATGATGTACAAAACAAATCGGCAACAAGGGGAGGCGTGGTGGCGTCCCGCGGTGCGCGTCTGTCGCTGTGTTGCCAACAACAGAAAAAAATTATAATCTACCATTGTGCTATTGTACTGGTAACCCTGATGACAGGTCGCCGTTGGACACATGTTTGAGGCATTTTAGGGCAATTCCTTCGCCTAATGGGCGGTGTTTTAATGTTCTATGGATTTATGGCATAGGTAATCTCCCTCGGTTTAGTTTTAATGTTGTTAACTAAATTACCCATTATGTCCAAGTTTATAATTATGTGGGTTTTTTTTTAATTATTGTGGTTACATTTTTTTAGTTTTAATAGGATTAAATGAGAATTGTAACATTTTCTAGATTTGCATTATGTTTTATCTTCATGCATATGAATATGTATTTCATCTATACTTAAAAAATATTGCACCTAAAAATACTCTCAACTGACTCAAAGCCGAATATACTAGTAACTAGTACCATACTAGGAATAGTATGGAAACCGTTTCCATCTTCACTTATCATTGAATTTAAAACAAAGCACTTTGGGTGGTACTTTTGAATTTAATGAAAACACGAGGAAGTAACTTATTGGTACATAATTTTTGAATGCTTAACTCAGTTTCATGATAAATTGTTCTCTAGAAAATTATTCTATGCTCATCACCCTTCATCGTTAAGAAACTAGTTTTGTCAATGAAGCGTCATTGGCCATCATTAATCAATCCGCCATTGATTATTTTTTGTATGTAATATTTGATTGACGCTTAGACAGAGGCTGTAATGAGGCTTTGCAGTACAAATCTGGTTATCATTAGCTTTGCTTGTGTTGGGGTCAAGGACTTATGTATACCTGTTATAATCCTAACGCATTTGAATGTTAAATGAGTTCAGTTTTATAACTCACTAACCCAAAAAAACAAATTTCAAAGTTTTTCTAGATATGGATTCTTTGTATTTATATGTTCTGATAAAACTGGATAATATTTTTATTCAATTCTGATCATATTAGTGATTGACTGTAATGTGGACTTGGACAACAGTTATTAGAAAGTAAAATGTTAATAATATGGTAAATATCCTGTGCCGTAATTAAATATTTACAGATAGCATAAATGCTTTAAGACTTATATTGCTATAAAAAAAATTAAAAGTCTGAAGTTCAGTGACGGTATAAAATGTAACGTATTCCTTTAATTAGATAAAAGAAAAAGTAAAATTAGTACCAACCTACCCCTAAAGAATTCAAAAGGTGTTACATAAATACTACTACAAAATAAATGGTTTATTCAAATTTAAATGGCTTTTCTCGATTTATACGCGTCATAAAGTCAATTCTTTTTAAAATCTCCCCTGAGCTTCGCATCAGAGCTTATCTGTGGATGTTGCAGGCGTCCGGACCCTTCGGCCGTTATCGCGATACTGCCAGATTTCATAACAATAACACCTCCCTACCCCTGGCTTTATCTCTGCACCAATCGCGAGGGGACCCAAACTGGGTTCGAATTTGAGACTACGTCAGTGTAAATATTATTCTAGCTAAATCGATGATTAAAGGCAATTTTAAAGTTCCACTATACTAAATCGGTACTGGTTTTGATATTTAAAACCTACTTGTTCTCCAATTTTAAATTTAAGCGTAAACATATGCGTAAGAGCTAATGATATCCATACTAATATTATAAATGTGAAAGTGTGGTTGTTTGTTGGTTTGTTTGTTTGTTTGTTTTTCTTTCACATCGAAACGAAGTGACGGATTTGCGTGATTTTTGGTGTAAAGATAGTTGCAGAGCTGGAGAGTGACATAGGCTACTTTCTACCTCGGGAGATTATCTCATTCCCAGGGAAAAACACGTTTTAATATAATCCAAAAAAATATTTATGAACAGAATTACTTCAAACTTTGTCTCTTCTCTGCTCTTCAATACAATTAAATAAATACCTGTTTTAGCATTTTTTGAAATTCATCCCACAAGGGAGTTAAATAGGGAATGAAAGTTTGTATGAAACCTACTTTTTTAGTTTTTTTTGTAGTTTTAGAGCCAGCGAAGCCGCGGGTTCTGCTAGTAATTATATAGTGATACTTTTTATGAGAATTATCATGTACGTTACAAAGTGCACTGATACATTAGAATAAGTTTACAGTGTCTTTTTTCATATTTCTGTCTGTGTCAAGTTATAGTCCACCGTTGCAAACTTCACATGCCTGTTCAAAACTAGCGAGGTTTTCTTTGCAGGTTCCCAGATGATATTTTCCTCCACCGTAAGGATTAATCATGTTAAAAAAATATTAGTGCCAATACTTATTGGACCGTTATAGATGTTATTTATGGGCACTGAAATATCTCCAATGGACTGGAATAGCCTAGATGGACCGGTTTGACTTTGGAATTACTAACTACACTCTCACAAGGTAAGTAGCAGACCCACAGATACCTACTGTTAAGAGTCGTTGGTGAAGGCGCCAGAAGCTAAACAATTGGTGCAAATACATGTAATCTATACATATAATAAAATTGTAACCAAGCCGAATCTGTACATTAAATATTTTTTAGAAAATCTTATTGAAATAAATATTATTCTTGATACAGAGGCCGAATCTATAGTTTTTAGAATTTTTGTCTGTTTGTCTGTCTGTTACCGCACCAGAGAAAAACCAGTGGAGGGATTTTGATGAAATTTGGTATGGTTATAGCTGGTTATCCGGGTCGACATATAGGACACTTTTGACCGCGAGAAAATGTCTCATTTCTGAGAAAAATACAAAAACTGCAATATAAGAGTATACTAATATGTAAAACCTAAGAATTTGGTTTTTGGTCATTTGAACGCGGGCGGAGCCGCGGGCAATGCTAGTAAAGTATAAGTATGCACTCACTACTACAAGGAACTTTATATATTTTCTTTTACTTTTCACCATTATAAAAAACACCCATAAAATCCACCGAAGGCGACAAGATGCAACTATAACAGGGTTGTAATTCCCCAAAAATTAATAGTTGATAACCATAATCGTATAGCATCGCCATACGGCCACGTCTTCCGACTGAGCACACCCTGGAGGGCGGTTATACATTGCCGCCAACTGTTACTTGTTCGTATACAACTGGTGTATTGTCATCGAGTTAACTTTACTTTGTTTTGCATGGTTAGTTAAATTTGTAATGTATATCATATAAGGTTTTGATACTTTGATGTCGGAAACTAGTTCCCTTTATCAATCGTTATATAAAAGTAAAAATATATAAGTTTTTGTTTATTTTTCTTTTTTTTATGTAAGAAAGGCTCCAGTATCGATTTTTGGTAAATAAATAGTTTTACTTTTAGGGAAGTAATTAAATGAAAAAATAAGCTTTTATTAGTTATGTAATTTCATAAAAAAACTAATTTACGATTTTTCTATTATTCTTTAACTGGTGACTTACCCTTGGTTTGCTCGGGTGCGATCCTAGATACCTAACAGCCTATGTGCTGTTCTAACAAATAAAATAACCAATTGGTAGTAATTGATGCAAGAACGGTGTAGGTACGTTACGTTGTAAGCGTACTTTATTTATGTTGGGAAATGCATTTACGCATACCACCTGTAGACATACAGGTGGTTATGTGGGACTCACCGGCTAGAAAAGCCAGTACTTTCCACTTAAACCCAGTAAAACCTCCCCCGTCTTAATGAGGCGTCGCAGGATCCTTTACGCACAAACCCACGACTCCTCCACGGCAGATCTGCTGAAGCAGACCACAACAACCATGGGGTTGCTCCAACGGCTTTGGTACTTCTCTGCCGTCAGAGAAGTACCAGGAGCAACCCGCATGGTACAGCGCCTACCAAAGTGGGCCACCTCACGCCCAGTTGAATTGCCGGACGCTAATGAGCCCCCTCACCAAGTAACCAAAGCCTAACAGTAGCCTACGTATTTCTCCAGTTGTACTAAATTTTACCCAAATCCGTCCAGCCATTTCAGTGGAGGAGTAAAAAGCCTACATACACGTACACACACACATACACACATTTTTATGTACCTACTTTCGTAGTCCGATTCAGCTTGAGTTAATATTAATTGGGTGATTGGGTTAGTTACAATTAGGTATTTGTCTTCTACAGTCACTTTTTTTAAGCTGCCTCGTTGGACTTACTATATTTTATTTTAATGATATTAATTTTATTTAAAGAGGAAATACTTAATTCAGATGTATTGTTGTACGGGTATATTTTCGTTAATTGTTTGTCAATAAATCATATAAAAAAAAACAACAAAGAAGAGCTTCAAAGTTATTCATAGTACGAAAAAATCTACGTCACATTTTCATTCCAAATATTTAATTAAGATTAAACGTACATCTTTAGATATAGGTACTTATTTAACCTCAAACTTATTTAAGTAACGTATAGAGCAAGTGTAGGCATAATGAAAAATCTTAAAGTAAATTTATTACTTCATACCTATAAAATAACTAGAAGCCCTAGCAGAAGGCCCTCTTTATACATTATTTTAATAATGATCGCAATGTAAGTGCGAGTAAAATAAAAAGGTTCATAAATATTACGGGCCTAGATAGATAATTTTTCAATATCCGGAACGTATTCTAGCTGAGGTGAATCGTAATTAGAATCGCGGCTATCTATAATAAATTATATCGCAATCTTTATGTAATACTTCTTGGGTATTGGTATAGTTATGATAATGAAACATAATAATGGGCTTTTTTACAAGAAGTAGCACGTCATGGAAGAACTTATTTTTGGTCGAAAGTGGTAGAGTCTGAAAAAAAAAATGCGGTTGAGCAAGAAAGATCAATGGTTTGATTTGAACACATACATTTATTATTAAGAATATTTTATTTGGCCACACAAAACCCCATAAAGGATAGCTGAATATTTATAAGAATCGCGGAGATTATATTTGTACCCATATCAATGAAATAATTTGACGTTTGCTAAACATGTTTTAGACATTTCAATTTTCATTCAATTAATAATTTGGTAAAAGTGGGCAGTGACTTCTACCATATCTTCACATTATGGGTAATAGAAATATCATTAAGTATAATGGATGTCTTCAAGTGGTTTTATTCACTAAATTTCCAACAGGTACCTACTATCTACCTATAAGCTAAATATATGTAAGTATTTAGACAAACTACTCAAAAATAAGCATGTTAAATTTTTTTGGTATTTAAAAAAACTGTTATTATTTTAGTAAATATTGAGACTTAAAATGAATTAAAATGAATGACCTTTTAAGATTACTAAAGGCCCACATAGCGAATGAGACGGGATTTGTCTAAATTGCCTTGTCTTTTATGTCAAAATAACAATTTAATTAAAATCAAACATTTTGATTTCCCAAGCTACTATAGGAAAAACGTAAGTACTTCGATATTTGGCAATTTCTCAATTATATCATATACTCACATATTATGAGGGAATGACCGGTTTTAATTTTCGAGTTGCCATCATCAAATTTAATACGTATAGGTATGTTAAATAAATAAATCAATTATCACAAACAATTTTTCGTTTCTATAAATGGATTCTGGAAATATTATTTAAATAGTATTTAGTTTCACACTTATTCTTTTTTATATTTTACTATATTTACTGGCTACATTTTTTCCGAACATGACATGACACTTTTTGAAATAAAAAGAACTAAACACTTTCATTTTCCTTTACTTCAATCCTTCACAATATAAATACAACAATCTATTACGAATATAATTTTGGCTTCCAAATAGTACTCATTTAGTCAAGGGTTAAGAAGCCATACATTCACAATGGGGTGTCTTTTTAACGCCGACTATTTTGATGGGACGGGTCTTTTTGCCCCTTTGAAGGGTTAGTGCCCCCATCATTTGAGTTTTTTTCATTCGGGACGTGTAAATCGGAAACTTTTCATTGTTATAACAATGTAGTTTGAATTGCAATGACAAAAAAGGTTAAGTAAATTTTGTGAAACTTTTTGATTAACAGAAAAATGAAGATCGTTATAGAAATGTTCGTAACAGTAGGTATAGTCTTGTGGTAGTACTTTTATTACTGGGTAATTTCTAGTATTTTTTATCAACAAACAATTAAAAAAATACTTAATCTGCGTAGGTACTTTATTCAGACTTTTTACAACAGACTAAACTTCTATGGTATTTAAATTAATATATCCGATTATTTGATAAATAAAGTACTTAGTTATTACTATACGTAATTTTAACTTATAATCTTTGTTAAAAAATCATCTATTCCAATCATTTTAGCACTTATCTTTATATTAAATTTAGATAAGTAAGATATCATCGTTATTACTGTAATCTTAAATTGGATTTTAAAAATTTGTAGCAATTTTCACTTTCGATTAACATAAATAAATATATTTTTTTCCTAAATTTTGGAACAGACATTACAAAAAAGCCAGACCCATCCCAGAGGTCTCAGTAATCATTCAACACTTACCCTTAGCCCTAATCTCGGCAAATCTAATCATTCATCATACACATCTGTGGTTCTATCGCGCGAGCGTTTATAAAGTCGCTTGTGTCGACCAACAGTTGGTGTCCGATCTCCCCATCATTGAAACATACGGGCATATTTTTCAACAAACACGTCTGGTTTATTATGTAAAATTATTCGTAGTGTTAAAATATTTTGTTATAAATTAACAAAAATTTTGTAACTAATAATAATCAAGCAATTTACGTTTATTGAAATAGAAAAGTTGTAAAATACAAGAAAAGTTGTATATAACATAACGAACATTCGTTGAGGATTATGTCGTCAATTTAATATATTTCTCTTTCCTTTATATTTTATTTTAATATCATCGGAATTATAATAAATTTGATTAGAAAATTAGAATAAAATATATTTTCTTATAAAATTTTTTAGCAGCAAAGTCTGAAATGAACACTTGTATGTGTTGAAACATTCGACGCGGAGGGATTTCGCGAATTAAATGACAATTTTAACGTGTAACAGTTCGGTGATAAAATAAATATCGTTTGTAAACTACAGTATGGGGAAGATCGAGTGAGGGATGTTGCTTCAAATTGTACCTTCCATAGTTAAAATCGATCGATTTTTTGCTTATTATTGTCCTGTGTTAACTGAAAATTAAAGTAGAGCATTTTTAAACGATCAATAGTGAACAATATGTATATACGTACTTTGTTTGATCAGTTCGATAAAATTTTTAGAAACTTTTTTTCAGTATTTAGAATGTTATTGTATTTGAATTTCTTACATATACTACGATTTAAGTCTCTTAATAAATTAATTATATTCATATTTTGCTCGATTCCGATAGAGTTAAGAGAGCTATGATACAGCTATTATATTATTATACTATCATTGCCCGCAGCTCCGCCCGCGTTCAGATGACCAAACACCAAATTCTTAGGTTTTACATATTATAGAGTAAACTTCTTACTTTGCAGTTTTTATATTTTTTCTCAGAAATGAGATATTTTCCCGCGGTAAACGTATCCTATATGTTGACCTGGATAACCAGCTATCACCATACCAAATTTCATCAAAATCCCTCCAGTGATTTTTCTGTGATGCGGTAACAGACAGACAGATAAAAATTCTAAAAACTATAGATACGGCCTCTGTATCGATAATAATGTTTATTTCAATAAATTTTCCAAAAATTATTTAATGTATAGATATGTAGTAGCTAAGTTTAAAAACCATTCCAAACCTGCAAATAAATCAATTGCGTATTCTCTAAGGATTTATCGTAGTTATATTTTTTATAGTACAATTTGTTATAGGATCGGCTGAATTAAATGTCCCTTTGTCACTGGTAGGGGTTCGTCTACAGGCTGAATGTATAATTGCTTGTTTACACTGACAAATGTTTGGCCAAACAGTGCGGGTGCAGCTTTGAGTTGTACCGATTCATCATTCTGACTTATATATTTTTGATTGTAAAATTTGTCTCCTTAATATCGTTTGGGGTCACAATCTGTGCTTATGTTAATTTTGATGGTTGTTTTAGTTTTCATTTATTTATTTTTCCGTTCAAGAGTTGTTTTTTCTTTAAATTGATATTACATCTTTATTTATTGTATGTTTTTAACCGACTTCAAAAAGGAGGAGGTTCTCAATTCGACTGTATTTTTTTATGTTTGTTACCTCAGAACTTCGTCATTTATTAACCGATTTGGACAATTTTTGTTTTGTTTGAAAGGGTATACTTCTAGATTGGTCCCATTTAAATTTCAAAAAAAAAAATACTACCCCTAAGGGTGGAAAAATAGCTAATAATGAATTTAACCTACTTCTAATTGTCATATTGACTTGAAACTTTGCAAGTGTTTCTATTTCCGTACATAGTACAGTGGTTCGGTATTGTCGACCTGATCTGATGGTAAGGCCAGAAGGTGGATAGGTGGAACTTTTCAACGGCTAATAGTAGATACTTTGAGTTTGGGCTTATTTTGTTTGGTTTGACAAGACTAACACTTTAGAATTCTTACTTTGCTACTACTGTCTACACTAAAAAGGGAAAAATAAAAACTTTTTAACAAAAAAATAAAAACCGACTTCAAAGCTTGCTTTGTATGCTTGCTTTGTATGGGCTGGCACCGATTTCGAAAATATTTGATTAGGTATGTATTTAATAGGTAGGCTTTAATTACTTAGCCAAAGCACACCGACTTCGAAAATATTTGATTAGGAATGTATAGTAAATGAAAACTACCAATCAGTTATTTTTTACTTTTTAGTGCTTTTGTTTGAAGTCGGTTTTTTGTTTTTTTTTGTTGTATATACATTTTACATATATGTAAGTAAGTACATAGTTATTCTTTGTCATAGTTTTATTATAATTCCAACAACTTAAATTCTAATAGAATTAATATTAAAATTTAAATACATACACACAACAAAAATATATTAGATAAATAAAAAGATACGTTGTAACATATTTTAGCAAAATCCTTTGTGGCGACGTATTACCTTGATGTACCGTAAGACAGTCCTTGCTCAGTCAGCCACCAATACAGCGCATTTCTAAGCTTAAAGGATTTACCTAATTCAATGTGACACGGGCTTGACGAGAAAAAAGTAAAAAACATAAGTTGACAGCACTGCGCCTTACGACATCGTTAAATCCCGTCCGCTTGATAAAGATCTGTGACACCTTCGCTTTTAAAAAAAGTAAAAATAAAAAAAAAGTAAAACGTCAGAACCCACCTGGGCTACTGTATTCAAATGTATTTTTTTCGAAACCCCGCGGTTTTCGGGAAACCACCCTTAAATGTGTGAGGTCGATGCTTTTAAGCTTATTTCATAGTTTTTGTCAAGTTTTTGTGTTGATGGGGCGAGTGACATTGTTATTTGTGGTCACAAATGGGTACTTATTGAGATTGCATCGTTCTTTTTGTAATCTATATTATTCTTTTAATGAGATTAGATATCTATCCTTTTATAAGTACACGATGTATTTATAAATATTTTCAAGTTATGATGTTATATACTTAAATTATAATTATAATTATATTCAGATTCTTTATAATTAAGATCGTGATAGTAATAAGTTTTATGTGACATTCATAATAAGGACTGACAAAATTAAAATGGCAGTAATGAAGGGTATAAAAAAACCAAGTACGAAACGAGAACAAAGTAATCTAAAGCTGACTCAAAAAAGCAATATATAGCAAAAGAAACAATAGTTTTAGTTGAAACAAAAGTTTATACACAGTATTTTTCATATATTTATATATACAGATATAAAATAATTTAAGAATTCATTTCAATAAACGTAGACTAATATAGTCACAATAAACAGCTATTTAAAATTCGTATTTTCATATGTTTTACTTCTAGCGATTATATCCTTGCGTACACTCATATTTGTCTCGCCCATCCCATTATTGTCTAAGGATCGATCTCAGTAGCGACATTGTATTCAAATGGTTAGAATTTAAATACAAAAACGCGATTATGTCGCGAAGGACCACATTATAAGCCTTGCGTCCGCTTGCGATTGGCATCTTCTACATGTAACGCACTGTTCAATGCAGACGTAGCGTTTTTAGAGATTTTTTGTAACTTTAGCAACACGCACAAGAAAATTTTAATTACTGTTCTTGCAACGTTAAAAAAAACAATAATTTGATTATAGTATTACTGATGTGAAAGTAATCTCCGGTCGGTAAATTAATTCTCAATAAAAAATCATGTGGATTGTGTTAGTTGTGAATAAATAGAACAAACCAAGATAAACTTTCACGAACTAAAACAAAATCTAATTGAACTCACAGTTAGTCATATAATAAAGAAACGCAGCGTTTCTTAAACGCACGTCTTGACTGCTGATTGCGTCTTCTAGATAGAAAATCACAATCCATCTTGTTAGAGTTGAATCGCACTATCATTATGTGCCTTTGTTATATCTTCCGGTTTACGCGTAGGCATATCGTATTGTAGAGTATTTTTAATATTGTACTATTATATTTAATTTAGTTATACATTAATTGTATTTAAATAAAAAAAAAATTGGTCGTGAAGAGAGTCATTATAAGATTTTAAAGTATTTTTTTATATTTCTTCTGTTTTGGGTAGGCATTTTGAAATATATTGCTTTCCCTTTAAAGGAGCTTTTTCTTTTATATAAAACATAATGTGAAGTTTTCTTATTTTTTCTATTTTTTTCTAATTTATATGCTTGAACCATTAGAATTAGACACAATATACAATTAGAATACATTTTATCCAAGTCTATATTTTCATCTTTTTTATACAGGGCTCCATTTTGACGCGTAATTTCGGTTTTTACATGCACTAAGCACTCTAAATACGAGTATGTGTTAGGTACCTGTGAGATTACTTTGTAGTCTGTATGTACCTCATCTATAATTAGCATCTCCAAGATGCTAGAACGTTATTATTTTGTAAGTAAAAGCGTTATTGTGAGTTAATTTGGTATTATTTTCTAATTAAAAACAGATAAACAAGCGCCTTACTTAAAATTAAGAAATAAATACAGGATACAAAGATTTGTAAATAAAGAGCAAAAAATACCTATGCGATTGGATTAATATTGCAATATTTTTATTGTAACATGTCAATCTAATGAACATATAGGCGTGAGAAAATGTCCAAAGATTAAGTTATTGTAGACACATTATATCGGGCGTATTTAATGCCTTGGTATGTGAAGTAAATCCACTGCGAGATCAATACGTACCAATAAATGCTTTTATCGGCGCGAGCGCTGTGACATCTATCAAAGAATAGTTAATCTCAGAGAACTACCAACTATGAAATAGTTTTGTTATGTATTAAAAATAATTTTGTTAGTAACTGTGTAAGGGTTGATCTAACTTAGTATTTCTATTAAATTTACAATGATTAAACATAACCCTCGATTTATTTGTAAATAAAAATGTCTGGATCAATAAGTTGAAAACAATTATAATGAAAATTAGTATTATAAGTAAAGTATTTTTAAAGCCATTACCGGTGTGATTAAAGCTAATCAAAATATATGCAAATTCCAGCCACTATCGATTAATATGCGATTGACATCAATCTTGATCGGTCCCGTATTGGTTTTTATTTCATCCCAAACAAAAGTTATTATAAAATTTCAAATAAAGCTTGAACTTCATTTGTATTTTACTATTTTTATTTATTTATTTAATCATTTATTTCAGGCAATATATACCTTAAAACTAACATATATTATATATATATTAATTATAAAAACTTAAAAACTATTTAACACGTAGTGCAGACGTGTTAAGACTATACTTACGTATAAATAATTTATTTCAATTCTATTTCTTTGTTTAGTGGCTTTTCGGAGTGTCGTGTTGGCACAATTTACTTCACCAATGTCGCGTAGAATGGAGAAGACACGTTATATATAGAAGGGCCGATAAATAATTTAAATCTAGCTAATACTTTCTTAGATTTACGCGAATATTTGACATTTAAAAAAAAACTATCGTTCGGATTTTTGTGGATTTATTTAGCTTTTTGGTTCTCGACGTTTTCCGTGACCATGATTTCTATAGAGCATTTGAAACATTGGGAACAAAAATCAAAATAGATGCGCGAAAAAATCCAAAAAAAGAGTTTTATTTAAATCTAGCTCTTTTATAACGAACTAGCTTTTAGTTTTTACCCATGGCTCTGTTTTTCTTCCAAATCTGACTTGTAATTGCGTACCTTGATCAAACACAAAAACAAACAGGTTTAAGAATTAAGAATATTATCTGTATTCTTGTTAGTTTTACGTCATTTTAACTAGACCCATTGTAGACATTTGAGATATTTTTAACGTTTGTCTTTGCATTTTCTTATTTATTTTAATAAAGAATTTAATAAATCAAATATGTAGGTACCTACATATATCAAAGATACTACCTTTCTCCTTTACGTAATATGCGGCCCATGTAAATGTGGTGGGAGGGGAGGGGGCTTATTTGATGAATCTCTATAAATAAAAATGAATCACTAAATGTGGTGTTAAGCGGGAAGTTCGAGAATAACTGGATTAGTTGAAAAGAAAAATTGGAAAAAATACCCAGAAAAACGTAAGCACACCATTTTTCTAATCGGGCCTGCTGCTTTATTTGACAGAAGGACGTCTGTTTATTAATTATAATATATTTAAATATAATACGTATTTATGAGTAGCGTTTTTAGTTCATAGTCACGATTCTCTACTAATATTTACATTAAAATTAAATTGTGACGTTTAAATATAGCCGTAATATATTTAAATAACAACGTTATTTATAGAAGAAGCGCATGACGAAACTACTTAAGAATCGTTGGCAGTTGACAAAATGCTACTTTTGACAGACAATTATTATGTCGCGGATTGACTCGTAAGCACGATAACTGTATGTCAAAATGTCAAAAAACTGAAATTAATACATTTTAGGTAAAAAATTTAAGATAATTTTAATATAAAAGTTAAATATTAAATATAAAAGTTAAATATTAAATATAAAAGTTAAACATTACTAATTATAAGTATATATAATTAAATTATAACATAAACTAAAAAATAATACAATAAGTTATTCGTATGAGGTATATTTTGTTTTTCTAGAAAATTTGCTTAAAAATCTACGTACATATAATTTAAGATTAACTGAAAATGCAGTTTAGAACAATAAATTTAAAATAGAAAAAAGAATTACAGATTGAGACCAGTTTTACATTATTGTTATACTATAGTCTAATCGTCTATATTAATTTGATCTATGAACCATCTCGTATGTCACTCGGATTAAGGCGCGCGCGCAGGTAGTCTGAATAAATTGTCACTGTCTACGGCAACTGACAGTTCGTTCAGGGCTATCGAATTATATTTTTTAAAGTTTCAACCTAGTAATTTCTTATTCAGTCAAAATTAATTATGAAATTTTATTATTCGGTAAAAAAGATTTTGGTTGAGACACCTGACTTTATGAAACATAAAATAAAATTATTCATGAAATGTAATTGTTAAATGTGCATTTTATTTATATTAAGGAAATAAAAGGCCTATTATTATAATATTATTATTATCTGACTTTTCATGAATGATATCAGTCTTTATTTTACCTTAATATAAATATTAATACATATATAAATATGTTGGGACATTACCACACAGCACCATCTAGTTCCATGGTAAGCTACGAGGCTTGTATTTCGGATATCAGATAGTTGATACGCTACACATATATGACTTTAAATACACTACAATTATAAATATAAACACCCATGTCTGGAATACAAACATTCGTGCTCATCACACAGATGAATGCCCCCAGCGGGATTCGAACCCGCGACCATTGGCACAGCAAGTAGGGTCACTACAAACTGAGCCATGCGTGTCGTCAAAATATATACGATATTTTAACAAAATATATTATATATATGATATTTAAAAAAATATACCTTTTGAATCTTTAACAACATCCTTATTGTGTACTTATGCCTTTAATCTTTTTTTTTTGTAAGTAGTGATCCTAGTTGCTCTTCCAGCGGTCGCGGGTTCGAGTACCGCTGGGTGCATTTATTGTTGTGAGGAGCACGCATGTTTGTACTCCAGTTATTGTTGTTTATATTTATAATAAGTACATACCTATTTAAAGTGTGTGTAATGTATCTGATATCCATAACACAAGCCTCGTTGCTTACCACGGAACTAGATGTTGCTGTGTGTTAATATTCTAACATATATATGATTTGTATACGTCGTAAAAGTTATTTCGTATGTGGCAGCCCTCAGGTTCTTGTCACGTATAATCCTCGTCAGCTTTAGGCAACACGGGTAGCGCGTGAGAAAGAGCGCCTTGACGAGTGTCCTCACCTACACAAGGTCACCTCTAGTGCTACATTGTTATATTATGATTCGACATGGTATAGCGATTAGTTTGTGGGCCTCTAAAATAAGGGTGATCAGTATAAGTTCATTTCGTAGTAGGTATGTACTTGATATTAATATTAGATCTATTAAAGCTTAAAAACTAAAAGATATTTTTATTGGTTGAATTATTTTTTAACGTCCCACTGCTGGAATCCTGAAATCGGAACCTGGCCATAGGCCACCGCGCTTGCCAAAAGTAAATTGGTGGACTTCACATGTTTCTCTTTCGTACTACATATTTAGTTTCTTTTAGAAACGATATTATTTACTGTAAGGCGAGCGGTTATTATGTTTAAAGTGATTCGTATATGAAAATATCAGTGGTGCAAGACCCGAGATTCGAACGCGCTTCACTTTGTTTTCCAAGCGAGTACGTTACCTGGCCTACTACTGTCATAAATAACTAATTGATTAAAAATATATCCATAATTACATTAACATTATTCCATGAAGCACACCATGTTTTCTTTTGCTTATTTGAAAACAACAACAGCATTATACAAAACTGTGAGCATACAAAACTAAGCCTACCTCAAAAAAATCGCAGGCCCCAGGGCATGTATGATGCACAAAATCTCGCCAGACGTGGCTCTGACGTCGGCTGCCACTCAAAAGGGCTTCGACTAATCCCAGTTGGATTAAGGAAAAAATACACCGTCAGACCCCTGATGTCCCGAGCAAGCGTTCATGCTTCGCCGCGCATACGCCCAACGAATGTGTTCAACTATGAAGGTAATTGCTGAGCAAATAATGATTGTATTGCCATACAAATAAGTCAGTGTAGAAGAGGCAATGCAGATAAGCTAATTCTGCAAAAAGATCGGTATTTGACGCTTGAGGTTTCGCGTTATAATGTAATTGTTGGATAAGTTTTGTGTTTTGTATGATATCCGTTCCTTAGGTGTAAGATTTATGATATTGTTTCTTAGTTTATGTTTTTTTTCTTCAAACATGATAAGATCTTTAGATAAATTACAAAGATTTTTATATTTTGTTTTTTTTTCTAGATAGGTTTATATTATAACTAATAATAAAAACACTTAAACATAATATTGAGAACATTGCGTTAAAACAACAATAGTCTTTATACTTCAATAGGTATTGAGACGTTTAAAAAAAATTGTGTGCAACTGATCGTAAAAATAACCACAATATTAAATTCACTTTCTTAAACATTTGCGGTTTCTCAGAATCAGGAAAAGAAAAGAGAATGTCTTAAGAAACAATTACTCAAAAGAGAACCGCTATTGAAAGCAAATTTATCTAGAAGCCTATGGAAGTCCTTAAAAATGTCAACTGTCAGATTGAAAGGACCACACATACAAGCGAATTATTCGCACTACGGATTTACCTTCCCTTCCTGTGAAACACCTTTCATTCAACGTAGATAAACCAACAAAGAGGCGTCGAAATCTATACCTTTACTAAGCCGCTAAAAAAACAATCCAGCCAAAAGTTGGCAGAGCGAAAAGTAGAAAAGACGCATCCAAAAACAGATTATGACAAGGCCCTATTTTGTTTGTAAACATATCTATGATATTCACAAAGAAGGTTCGTAATGTGACACCTTTGCTGATTGGATGTATAAGTTAGTCATTGATACGTGAATTTTTCATTGTGGTAACACTGGCGCGGATTGGCGGCAAAATAGGCAAATTGTTGACATTTCGAGGTATTAAATGGCCACATCTGCGTGTTAAATGGGCGTGCTGGTGGATAATTTGATTGGCTTTTGTAAAAAATAGGATTTATTCGAAGTTGGATATACGGATGAAATGAAAGGAGATGCTATTGATTTTTTTTTAGAAAACACCGGTGTATTATTTTTTACTAGACCTTTTAAAATAATATAATTTAGATGTTTCCATATTTTGGAAAACCTATTAAATAATATTTACATTTGTCATGTCATGACGTCATTTTATTATAGGTACTATAAGTTATACTTTATTAAAGCACTAATATTCAAGTAATAACTATACTTATAGTAAAACAAGAAAATAAATTACAAAAAGGAGTGCTTGTTTTCCGCCATAATCTTTTAAAATATGCAAAGCTTACTGCGTCGAGTTCGTTTACATGACACACATTCTTTCAGTGATTCTTCATTTAATATGAATGCTAGTAAATTGAAATTTTTATTCCATAATCAAAATTTTACATTTTTTTTAAATATATACATATATACGTAAATACATTATATCTTGCTAGCATTAATTATAATTAATAACGTCCAAGTGCACAAGTTCCATTCTCGCGCGGGGTAAATATCTTTGTATTCATTAAATATATTATTTTCGCTGTTTAGTTCACAAAGCGATTTAAATTGTTGATCATCAATTAATTGACGACTCGTTTGAATCAGTTACTAGTGACTCTACTTGATGTGCCAGTGGTCGCGAGTTCAAGTCCGCTGGGGGCATTCATTTGTGTGATGAGCACGAATGTTTGTACTCCAGCTTACCATAGAACTAGATATAGATTTCCAATAAGTCTGATAATATAAGTGTTTAATATATTTTAAAAGCCATAAAATCATCTATTGTAGTTTTGTTAAGTGATCATGTGTACCCTATGTGCTTTAAGAGTCCCTTACATTTTTCTTAATTTGTTTATCTATCATGTATATAAACTAAGACGATAAACATGATAAGGAAGGTAAATATTTTTCCTAGTCTCAAATGTTTTTAACGCTGAGTTATCAAAGTCATTAGTCGAGTTACTTGGCGGGATACAGTAGCATGCAAAATTTCGTCTGCCGCTTTGGCCACTCGGGGACTAATGATCGCAGATACCGTCCGCCCTCATCCGAGTAGGGGTGGCGCGAAATTATTCATTATTTTCTGTAATTATATCATACTAGCTTATTAACCTCGTTTGATTTAGTTAGAGATGGTAACGATTGCAAAAATTCTGTATTATAATATTTTTTTACTACTCAAATCAAATCGAGAGTCAGTGTGCTGATAAAATATATGTAGGTATATGTAGACGATTATTTGAATGATTCTAGACATATTAATAAAAAAAAATCTTAACATTTAAAAGACACAATATTTGATTTATTAGATATCTTAATATGTATACCTATATAATTCTTTTGTACGTGTGTGTTTGTCACCTAACTTCTCCTAAACGGCTGGATCGATTTGTATGAAATTTTATGTGTATATTTATAACATGTATAGTTTAAAAATATAATTAAACCCGGTAGGTGGCGCTGCTGTCGGTATGTTACTGATCTTCTCCTAAACGGTAGGGACGATTTTAATGATATTTTTCGTGTATATCGAGTGTGTCCCTGCAAGGTTTAAATTCACAAATGGACCCGGTAGGTGGCGCTGCAGCCGGCGTGTCACTGATCTTCTTCTAAGCGGCAGGGAAGATTTTATTTATACTTATTGCGTAAATCAAGCGGGTTGTTCCAAGATTCACAAATAGACCCGGGTAGGTGGTGTTGCAATCGGTGTATCATCAAATTATTATTAGTTATGACATAAAGCAAAAGAGTATGTTTTTAGTAGTTTGGACGCGGGCGAAGCCGCGGGTACTGCTAGTTAAATATAAAATGAGAAAATAAATGTTGATCATTTCATACAGAGGCAGACATAATAGGTAAAACAGCTAATACTTGTTTACCTATATAAAATCTTTCCAATTTTAGGTTTACTAAAACTAACGTTTTCCATGAAAATAATAATATGTTTCAAAGAAACAAGATGTGTTTCGTATTTGCCAAGATGTTAAGCCAGTGTTATTTTTGGAAAAAACTTTTGCTTGAAACTGAGTCGTAAACCCCATTTTCCCAATAGACAACCCTACGCTCGAGCGTCTAGTTCTGTAATGAAGCAATTTAAATGCATGAAGCAGGGCGCGACAGCCGCTTGGTGGGGCATGAGGCTTCATAACGAAAGGTAGTAGCTACCATAACCTTTTATATTAGTTTCAGCTTTATTTTTCTCTTAATAAAGTATATTTTTGTGTACTAATTGCATATGATATAGTTGTTTCATATTATTGGGTATATAGTAGGTATGGATGATAGTGGCTGTTCGGGGTAAGCTCGGTATATCTCTGCAGGTAGAGGATTACACGAGGGTACGGCTACGTTGGCGAAAATGTTTTCCTAACTTATTCCGTATAGTGAAAGGAAAAGTGGGGAAAGTGGCATCAATTCAACGTGCCTTCAAGTTAACTCAGGCGCTGTGGACGCGCAGTTTATTATCAAACAATTCTAAGTTTCGAGATTAACTTATCAAAAAGCTATTATTTGTGTGTAATTTAAATATGTCATTGTTAAAATTTCATAGCTATTTGGAACGTTTTTCACTTAGTTTTCATCCGTAACTTCTTAGGCTTGGTACGTTGAATAATAACCGATGATGTGTTCACTAGGTTAGTTAATAACTGATAAAAAATATATAATTTAATTAAAAAAAAGTTTAAAAAATAAACGAAAATGTGTGTGTCTACTTAAGTACGCACGTAAGAAGTTTTACTTCTTCGGCGTAACAGAACAAAAATATATACGTCATCGTGCCAAAGGAAGTACATATAACTACAAAAAAACACGATAAATTTTTAGAATTAAAAAGAATTTCAAGATGTCAAACTCCCCTTATTTTTTTTTCTATAATTGCTTATAGTTGCGTTAACAGACGCAATCCATTCTGCCAGTGTCATGTTTTGTGAAGAAAATTATTATTATTAAGATAACGTGAAAAAATATGCTTTTATAATATTATAAATGTCACTCATCAAACTCCCCTTTTGTATATATAATCAAATGTACATGATAGGCACTGATCATTATGCCGGAGGATACCTATTGATACTGGCACAAACGAATACATTTACCCACTAAATAGATGTTTCTGTAAGATACATAAGACAGTCATACTTCGAACAGGAATGTTCCTAATATCTTGCAATTTTGTAGATTAAGATTACCTTGATATTATCGATTTTTCTTTATAATTAGAACTTTATCTTACTGTTCAGCCTATTGAATATGTTTGTGTAAAAAACCACTTAGATTTGTTGTTTAATTTAAATTGCCTCAGTGGTATAGTGGCTAGCATGTACGGCTGCACACCTGGATGTCCTGGGTTCGAGTCCCGGGTCGGGCTACGTTTAGTTATTGAGTCTTTCTGTATATTAAGCCTAAGTAACAGCCCAGATTTGGGAAGTTGGTGGTGTTTCACGTGTTAGCACGTAAAGCCGTAGGTCCTGCGCCTTAACTCTCACTGGTCGTGTCGAGTAGTCGTCCCACCGGAGTATGAGAGTCCCACAGGAATAGAGAGTGCACTTGCGTCTGCGCGTATACTTGTGCACTATAATATCTCCTGCACAGTTGGCTAGTCTCAATAAGATTGGCCGCCGTGGCCAGAATCGGTCAGGAGGACATTATTAAAGTAAACAAAATCACATTCGCGATACTAAATACAAGGCTTTCTCCACGGCTTCACTTGCTTCAGTGGATAACGCGATAATACTCCATTTTCAAATACCATTAACACCAAGTTTCGTGTCGATCAGTTAAACACTCGACGAAGTTGAAACGAAGTTGGCGCTCTGCGCTATCTAATGATGGTAAAATAAAGTAAATACTTTCTCCATGTAATGTCAAGTAATATTAAGTTCAAAGTAATCAGTGACTTTGTACAAACGAACATTTGCATTTTTATTTTTTATCCTTAAATATAAATATATAAATTAATTATTATATAAAATAATATTTATTACTTAATAAAAAAAATATTGCTATATAAAATAACATTAAGATGTGAACATAATATTGGGTTTATAATGTTTTGGTTGAACAAGATGTTTAGAGACTCACAACAGGAAGGGGTTGGTGATATATCTATAGGTCGTCGTGAGGGCACTTGATCGACGTTACTCGACGACTACAGTTAGGGTTTGCGATACAGGACATTATTTCATTTGAGTTTTGTCGATGAAATAAAATTTCTTATGCATTATGTATAAATCTATAAGTTCTAAAGAGTTTCTACTTAATAATAATATTGCAGTAGATATAAATATTTATTAAAAAAGCAAATTAATATGTATTATATTTATTAATAATGTCTATTACTACTAATTTCAATTAAACCAGTGGTAGCCCAGTGGTAACGCGCTCGCTTGGGAAACCGAGTGAAGCGAGCTCAAATCCTGGGTCTTGCATCTCTGATATTTTCATGTGCGAATCAATTCCAACATGATTACCACTTGTCTTAACGGTAAAGGAAAACATCGTGTTTTGAAAAGACACGTCAAGTCCGCCAACCCGCACGTGGCCAGCGTGGTGGACTATGGCCTGATTCCTTTCGTACTGAAGGGAGACCTGTACCCAGCAGGGGGACGTTAAAAGGGGCTGAATACATAGATTCATACCAATTTCAAATGTAACTCAAAGGCTGAATTAACTATTTTAATGAAATTGAACGCTATCAACGACAGTCACAAAAGTAAATATTTTTTAAATACGAACACTTAAGGAGGTAACAAGATGAAAAAGGTCACAAAAGAAAAGGATTGTATACTTATCTTTATATTTAACAATTTAATGAAAATAAAAATAATCGTGTGTTCCTAGATATTGATGCATGCTATTTTTCTAATTTTCTAAACTTGCTTGTAGTATCATTAATGTTTAATACATTTTCAAAGCTTCTACGTTTATAAGTTTGTGGGGTACTAAGCTATCAAATTACGAAGGTTTAATATTACTGATTCTCATAAAAGAGACGGTGAAAGGTAATAGCAATTATAGAAAAAATGAAATATTATAATATTAAAATAATTAATACGTTTTAATAAGAAAAATACTTCACGAGCATCTCGTTATTAATTACCACATCGAAAACCGTGTATGTTTGACCTTCACCTTAACATACATAAGATTGTACGAAATAAGTACTACCGCATCGAAATCGGTCCATCCGTTTGAGAGCTACGATGCCACAGACGCACGCACACACAGACAGTCATACGAGTACATTATTGTACAGTATTGTTATTTTATGAAAATTTAATAATAATAAAAAGTTATATTTGTATTCCTCCCGCCATCATATTGTTCGTAATATGGAATATCGTTGAGTTCCTAATATGGAATACTATACCATTACTCTTTATTTTACTATTTCTCTCTTTTACAGATATATTTATGATCAACATGGATCCCCCACTAAAAAAACGAAAAACCTGGAACAAAACCAATATAAAAAAGGCTATTAAAGCCGTGAAAACCCCAAAAAGGGGTTAAAAGTGAGCTGCACAAGTCTTTAATGTACCTCTGACTACTCTCTTTCGATTTTACCATACCCACGAACCAAATATACACTGCCGCCTTGGTCGCAAAATTAGAAAACTTGTCGTCAAAACAGCACAAGCTACAAAAATAAAGCGTTCCCGAGAACAGAAAAACAAGCGAAAGAAGAAACCAGTGTTGAAGTCTGAATCATCTTCTGATAGAGATACCATATCTTTATCCAGTGATTAAAGAAATGATACACCTTTAGTTATTCAATCGAACGATCCAAATGCTGACGCTGAGTGCATGTATTACTCTGTTTTTTTCAGTGAAGACAAAAAGGGAGAAGAGTGGATTCAGTGCATCGCCTGTTTAGTAGACAGCGGTACCACGTTGAGTGTTCCGGAGCAGAATATGCAGATTTTTTAAGTGATTTTTGCTTGCAGGGTTGATTTTATTATTTTGTTTTGATTAACGAGACGTGAACCTATTATGAAATACCCTATTCCATAATAGGATCACATTTTTGAGAAGCATTTTTGGTTGATTTCTTTTAGATAATAATATTACGAAAAGTGTTTATTATTTGTTGGTTTAATTATTACTTTTCAAGAGTGATTACGACTGCATTTAATTGTAACCCATTTGACTGATTAAAATAAAACTTTTGTACTGATTTTTTTCAGAATTTGTTTATGTATTCCATATTTGGTCCTTTTCCTATACTAATATTATAAAGATTTGATTGATTGTTTGTTTGTACTGAATAGGCTCCGAAAATATTGAATCGATTTAGATTTTTGGTAAGAAGATTAGTTTGAGACCCTGGAAAAGACATAGGATAGATTAGATAGGGATTTTTATCCCGGAATTCATCCCTTAAGGGGGTGAAAATGAGGATGAAAATTTGTATGGGGAATAAACCTAGAGACGAACCCGAGCGAAGCGAGGGTGAGTCGCTAGTGAAATATAACAAGGAAGAAGGGCTATCGATCCCAAGAGAATATCTTGGTTGCGCAACATCAGGGAAAAGACCGGAAGATAAGAACACCATACTTGGCTAATTGGAGAAGCACTTCAAGAAAATGATTAATGTTATAGAAGAATAATATAGAAAAACGTTCTAATGAATCTAGCGACTCTCGCTGCTCGTGGGTATCCCTTGATGCCAAGGTACTACGTGTTATTCCAGGTCATAAGTTATCTTCATTCAAATCAGTCCAGAAGATTGGTCACGAAGTTTGTGTAAATGTTTGGATAACGAACATACACACATAGAAACTTTCGCATATATGAATAACATACTATGAATTGCTAATATTTTATTATAATCGATATTTCACTACGCCAGCCCTCGGTCGGCAGTGCGCCTGACAGCCACATTTCACCTGATCGAGGGAGCCACGCTCTGTTTCTGAACGATTAATCGAATTCTTCATTCAAAACAAAATGTGGTTTTATTCTTATATATAGCTGGTAAAGCTGTATGTATGTAAAATTTGAACAATCAATAAAACAATTGTTTAAAAATATAATATTTATTTTTACCCATAGATATAAAAATAAATATTTTATTAATATAAAATTATAACGAGATCGAAAATATACGTTCAATATATATTTATAAAATTTTGTATTTGTGAAATATTAGGTTCGGATAATAGGCATGGTGATTTTATACATTTTTTGTCTGTTCGACTGTCTGTTTAGAGTATCACTTGAAAACGGCTCGATTTCAATTAGGATATTTTATATTACAGTTAGCATTCTGCTAGAACCAAAGCTTGAGTTGCTAATGTACAATTACAAAGCAAAGGTACGTCACCCAAATGCGAGCGGAGTCACAAGCAGAAGATTTTAATATAGGTAATATTTTAAAGAAAGAATATAATATGTATAATGTATACACGACTGTATTTAACTCTCTTTGTTATATTGTTTGTTTTCTTAAGATTACGCATAATTTTATTAATAACCTGATTAAGATAACTTCTTCTCAATTAATGAATATTCTAAAAGAACTATTCCTCTTTAACTATAGATCTATTTTATAATAATTTATTGTATAAACAAACATATTTACAGATTTTTCTATTCATAGTTCTAGCACATAGATTTGTTGTAATAAAAATATTACATTTGCAGTAAACAACGAGTAAAGTCAAAGGAAACTAGGTGTTATGTAACTAACTGTATTTTCTCATATTCAGACATTCTTCATTACAACTGCCGACGTGTATGCCTTAGGTGGAATCGTAATTCGTCATGACGGTAACACAATACTATTAAACCCAAATGCCTTTTAAAACGAACGTAAATAGTAAGCTTTAAGAAAACATTTGTGTGTTTTTTGTACATGAAGATTGTTAAACAAAGCTTAATCTTTTTATACTATGTCAAATAGTATTGGTAATAATAGCACGAAAGTTATGTTATATGTTAAAACATTAATAACGGGCTTTTATTGAATCATTATATAGACTGAAATTTAAATCTATGCTAATATTAAAAGAGGAAAGATTTGATTTTTTGTTTGATTGTTTGTACCGAATACGCTCTGAAACTACTGAACCGATTTAGATTAAATTTGGTAAGAAGATAGATTGAGCCTGGGAAGTACATAGGATAGTTTTTATCCCAGAATTCATCCCTTAAGGGGGTGAAAATGGGTGCGATAAGTTGTATGGGAAGCAACCTAGGGACGAATCGAGAGTAATTCGCTAGTAATTATATAAAATAAAAATGATTATTGTTGACATAATACTTTCTTAGATTTACGCGAATATTTGACATTTTAAATAAAAATGTGTATCACAGCAGTCATGTTCTCCCGTGACCGTGATTGCTGTAAAGCATTCGAAACGTCGGGAAAAATTTCGAAAAGATAGTTTTATTTGATTATGGTTGAATTTTGCCTATAATTATTTTTTATTGATAACATTGAAGCTCATCAATATTTACTAAATAAAAAAAACAGCTGACAAACAGAGGCGAAAAAGGCACTGAACTGTTTTGTCTTTGCCTATTTATATAGGTATAAATATTTTATAATAACTTTTTTATTTGTAGGTAAATAGTATATCATGAATCTTGACTGAAGTCTTAAAAACCGTGGTGACCTATTGTCTGATAATTTAATTGTATTTAAATTACTGTATTGATTTTTAAGTGCAATAAAGAATAGTAGTAATTTTGTAGTAAAATTAGATAAACTGGCATTGAAGGAAGTACTGTCCAGCCGTGGGACGTTAAAAACATATTTTTAACTTGGTTTAAATATGAGATGAACAAATAGAGTTAGGGTAACATTTTTTTATATTATATACCTATAAAAATATAAAATTAGCACTAGATCCTTATTTTTCGATATTTTTAGAAAAAACAAGTCCATGGCTGCTGATCTGCCGATAGCAGCTGGCAAATCATATAAAGTTACTCCATATTACCTTACTGCCTATAAAAATACAAAACAAATATCTTGCTCGAATAGAAATAAGTTGCTTATTGTTATCTATATTTTTACAAGAAGCAGCGATGCAAGAGGCTTTGCATCAGATTTTTTATTTAGAAATGAACATGAAAACATTAATGGAAAAGAAAGTAGAGGCGTTCTTTAGTAGCGGGCAAACGGTTATAAATAATATGAAGCCGCCCCCAGCCGGCGAGTTCCGCCTTGCGATAATAAATATTATATTCATGTTCTTAGATTCCCGAGATATAACGAAAATAAGTAGAATTTCTTTTGAATGCCCGTAAATAAACTTTATAAATATAGATTTGTTCCATTTTACGTGTGTTTATTTGTTCCATTTTACGCAGTAATGCATGAATTCACATGCCGGCTCTGCATGAAGTGCTTCCATTGCAATTTCAAAGATAACTTGCTTGTTAAAGTAGAGACAGCTAAAAGGATAATAAAATCCGACTGTTTTCAATACTAATATCATATATTATAGAATATATAAACTTCTTTATATTTAAAACTTCTATTTACCCTACTCATACGTAAAAACCTAAACCCTTAAGGTACTATTAGTTAACATTTACCGTACAGCCTAATTTGCTTGGTCTAGAAGCATAAAATTTTGCACAAGAGTTCCTTTTAAAACTAATGTGATCGCTAAGCTAAAGGATTTAAAAAAAACCCTTTAGGAGTTAAAAAAGACGGTGGTTTTTGGAAGTAGAAATATAAATTTAAATAAATATATTGGAACATCACCATTTAGTTCCATGATACCAGATAGTTGATAGACTACACATATATAACTTTAAATACATACATATTAATATAATTAAAATAAAATATGGAAATTATATTTTGGTTTCGGGCTCACTGTTTATAAACAAACAAGCATTCATACTTGTATGGATTAAATAAAATCATAGTGTGTGATCAATATTGAAATTCATATTATTTTAGGCCATATGATTACATAGTTTATCAAATATTTCCACAAATGATTTTAAAAACATTACCTCAAGTAATAAATTAGCTATAAGTCAATAAAATCATCAATAATAACATAATTAAGGGCATTCTTATCAGAAAAACAAACTAGTTAAAATGCCAAAATTAATCAAAAGCTGGATTCCAAAGCAGATTTAAATTAAAAAATTCTAACTCCTAACGTTGTTTATTTTTTTAATTTAAACTGGGCGGTGCGGTCATTACGTTCAGGCTGTCACTGTATAACAACTGGTAATATTATTCCGCCCACCGATTCCACCTATTCTACAGATACGCATCGGTGGCCGTACACGCCTACACAACAAATGAGTGCAGTGTTTATATCACGCGAATGGCTATAAAAAACGCCAAAAATAAAAAAGACTGCCATCAATCATCATAATATAAATTAGATAATTTCGCTGACACTCTTTCATTATAGGCAAGAAGTCCTTTATAAATAATAGTTTGGATTTTAGATTTTGTTAGAGCGTTGATAACCAACATACATATGCATATAAATTATCAAGGTTAGAGAAATTTTGCTAAGTTAAGTATTTATTTTATAAGAATATAGAGTCAGACTATGTAATTAGTATTATTTTAATAGTTATAAAATGTTTGATATGTTATCTATACTAGAATAATATTTTTTAATTTACAAAATCAACAGCTAAATAATTTCATACAGATTAATATATAGAATCTAAATTGAAACTAAAATTGGATTTACATTATTTACTTTTAACATATTATACAAAAGTTAGTCAAATCAACTGAAAGTTATGAGTGAACTTATTAAGCTAGCTAACCTTCAGAGCTAAAAATGATTTTTTTTTATCTCAACTTATCGATTTATAAAGACTTTTTAGACCAATCGGAATCCGTTTGTTTTAAGAGAAAAATAATAAAATTGAAAACCTGAAGTTTTATGATTTTAAAATGTTATATACTATTCTTTATTGCACTTTAAAAAAAAACAATACAGTAATTTAAAATCAGTTGTTATTTACAAAGGTGGACTTATCTCTAGAAGAGATCTCTTCCAGCCAACCTGTGGTAGTGAGAAATAGTGTTACAAAGCGGGCTAAATTCGTGCAGTCGTAGTTATATAAATAATATATAGATACTCAAAAATATATAGCTAATTAAATAATATATATAATAACATATAATATACACTACTTACTTATACCATACATACTTATGTACATATATACATACACGCTACTACTTACATAAATACATATCTATATAATACAATACATAATAATAGTAATTAAGATAATTTTTGATTTAATTGAGTGAGAAGGTGCTGTTTTAATTTTTTTTTGAAAGAATCAATAGAGGGACTAAGTTGGATTTCTTTAGGAAGTTTGTTCCAGAGCAATGCGCCATACACCGAAAAAGAATGCAAGAGGAACTTTGTGTTGTTCTTGGGTATATCGAGCGTCGCAGTGATGCAAGGCCGCCTGGAACGTGAAGGAGTAGGGAGTATTTGGAAACGAGAACGGAGGTATGAAGGAGAATTAGGGTCATTAAGAATATTGAAAAGGAACGAAAGGATGTGCATATCACGGCGAAGGCGGATTGGGAGCCATTTAAGTTGAGCACGAAAGTTTGATATATGGTCATGCTTACGCAAGCCAAAAATAAAGCGTATAGCGAGATTTTGGAGACGCTCTAATTTGTTGAGTTTTAGAATTGGAGACGTTTGAGAGAGTGGAAAGTGTGATGCATTCGTTTGCTGACCTGGTTGACATGAGCTACCCAGGTCATGTTACAATCCATTATTAGGCCCAAGTTTTTCACTTTATTACAATAAGGGATTGGAACGCCAGAGAACTGGACTTGAGGTATTGAGTTCCAGTCGATTTTGCACCTCAGTCTGCTGCTGCCAAAAATTATACATTGCGATTTGGTGGGATTCACAAGAAGGCCGAAAGACTCAGCCCACGACTGAACTTCAACAAGGTCCGAGTTTAATGCAATGAAATGTTAGCAGGTATGTAAGGAATAGAAATTCGTTAAAAGCCTACAATGCCCAGCTACGCCCGAGAAATGGGAGGACGCAAAGCGTTGAAAAATATTTTTTTTCAATTTCCGGCATACTGTGACGTTCTATCGAAAAATGTTTTCTACAGAAGTTGTAGGTCTAGTAAAAATCTACAACTTTTATAAATAATACTTTTTACAATAACCTCAGTTTTCGAGATAGTTTGCAGAAACTCGGTTTTTATTTTTTATTTTTAGAATAATCTTTTGATTTTTATGAAACTAAGTGAATGTTATCTTCCAAATACATATAATAAATAAAAAAAAATGTAACTGAAATTTTTAGACATTCCGAGAAAATTATGTTTTATGGTCTCGAGAGGCTGAAAATCACCCCCAACTTTAAGTTACTATTTTGCGACAGTAAGTTTCTATTTATACAATGAACAAACCAACAAAATAAATTTGAAATACAATATTCGCACTCAGCCTGAAAGATTTTATAATAGGTACTAGTAAACATTAGTATATAGATATGTAGAGTCACCTTTTGACTAAACTTGGAGTGTTAAAAACTACCTTCGTCTTGTCGCCTTTACAACTGACAAGAGGGTTAGCTCGTTTTCATCCAAGAATCGACTTTGCAAATCAACGAGGAAATGGAGCTAGCATTCTTTTCACAATTCTACGAGGACGTAACTTGTACTGTAATTATTTTGAAGTATGACCTGTACAAATATCATATTTAAGTACAGATTTAGTTACATCAATAATTCTTGAAAATTAAATTATTATATATTAACAAAAGTAAAAAAGTGAAGGGATACTGTCAGTTCATTGAATTAGTCTTTTAGTGGGTTAATGTTTAAAATCTCTATACGGATACAACGACAATACAATGAGCTTAAATGTTGAGAGAAGTGTAAACTTTCTCACCTATTGTCTTTATAAAGGACAGCGGATTTATTATTGTTGTACTTTTGAAATGGCTTCTAACCGATACGGTTTTATTTTGATAGTTTTCTATGCAACATCTTGTATAAGTTGTCAGGTTATAAAGCAACATATACTTCAAAAAAGTCGAGAGACATGTATGAAAATAGCTAGGGATCCATATTTCGATATTGATATGGTTGTGGGTAAACCATGGAGGATATATTACACATGGAATTTGAAGTTGGATACTAAGTGCTTGGACATGAACTTCAAAAACGCTTCACGCGGAGTTAGTATTCGAAATTTTCTTTCCTCTTCATTAAAGTAAAAGTAATTATTTAATTACAGGGAAATTATTACGTGGGAAGGATGACAGTTTATTATATATCGGAATTATTTTTTACAGGTAATTAAGAGGATCTGGTCAGATATGTACGAGTACTTGGAACACCAGCCAGTGTGGGATGCTGCGATGCTACACATGACGATGGGTTCGGAAAATCATGAGATCTTATTATTCGCTGACCAAGGTGCTGCTGGGTCATTCTCAGCAGTACCTAATGTTATAAGAGAAGCAAACAGTGAGTATATCTTACAAAACATTGTACATACATATAGATATACTCTGTTTTATTTTGGGAATATAGAGAGGGAGAAAAAATATTATTAACTACATCTTTATTTTCCATTAATTTTTTTTTCATTATGTACTTTATTATTTTGTTGTATTTATTTTGTTTATTTTTTTCTATTTTTTAACTTCCGTAATTTTGAGAAAAAATAAAGTAAACGACTACTTTGTTGTTTGCAATGCCGTGCCGTCCAAGGGATTAGACAAATCAGACATATGCAAATTGATGTTTAATTTTTTCAGTCAATCAGGTCCACTACTTGATTCATTAAAATTTTCACCACAAATTATTTACTATAGATTTTTTTTATTTAAGATATATTCCCGTTACGGAAGGGAGTGCCACTTCTAAAGTTCCAGATGAAATTGCTGCGTCAAGGGAAATTTTTATTGGTAATGGATTGTCACGTTGGTGGGGCTTCCTTGGCAGCTAGACCTGATCATCCTCCGTACCGTTCTGAGATAGCAGCCGAAGCAGCGTTGTTGGATATTGGAGATGGTCATCCTGCATGTACTGTAGAGAAGAATAAAGGAGAGCAGTTCTTTTTGAAATAAAATTTTGTTTATTTATTTTTATATTGATTGTATTACGTTTTATATTTGCTGTTAAAAGATATTTTATTTCAATTACATGTAGTCTCTTACTTCTTCTTATCACTCTCTTGTGCGACCTTTAATTTCGTCCAACTATGTTATTGTACTCGTCCAGTACTTACCTCCTGCTAGGTATTATTGCTGGATGACAATCTTGGAATAGGTCTAATGGAGTTTCATTTAGTTTAGCATTCTGTCGTGAACTGTAGGAAAAGAAACCGACAACAATCTGCAAATACAAAGCAAAAGGGTTTTTGGTCTGTATAGCGATCAAGATACTTTTTATTGTTTGAATAATCTATACTTACAGATAAATAAAATTGAAGTGTCTTTTTGTAATGTCAAAATAACAGCATTTTACTAAATGCCTAGGAAATTATATACGGTACTTATAAGAAAAACACATTTTTTTTTAATTTGTGTCTGTCTGTCTGATTGTTCCGGATAATCTCTGAAACGGCTGGATTGATTTTGACGGGACTTTCACTGGAAGATAGCTGATATTATAGGGAGTAACATAAAGCTAGGAGTAGCATAAGGCTAGGCATAAAGAATTAGGGTTCCGCCCAAAAAAACTAAAACGTACCTAGGGACGAACCCGAGCGAAGCGAGGTTGAGTCACTAGTATATAATATTAATATTTATAAGTAAAATTAGCTACTGCTATACGTTTTCGAGATTTAAAAAAAGGTAAATAAGTTATCTAACCTCAATTTTCGTGGTATATAATTATTGCCGGAAAAAATGCTCACAGGATCATTTGGAATGAAATGAGTCGTGCAATATGGGGTGATGGATCATAATCTCAATCAAAATCCTCGAATCTGCTTTCTGTCCTGACTTGGGGAAGTGGCATTACAATAGAAAAAGAAATTACTCATGCACTTTGCATCCAGCAGTTTGGTTTTAATGATATTAATACATATCAGTGGCGAAGAGTTCATATAAGACGTCTTACCTTAAAATGTATTTTGCTATAATTTTACATACATTTAATTTTTTTAATGTATAAATGTTCTTTTGTATATATATATATATATACATATATATAATAGCTTTATTTCTTTTTGCATTAGTATGTACCTATATAAAAATTGTATATCAAAATTTCTTTGTGTTTTTTTTGAAACGGCTTGCCTCTGCTAAAATTTCACCCTTCGCAACTGATACATATTATATATGATTGTTTAGAAATGAAGTAATTGTTTTATTTATCAGAAGAGTTTAAAATATGCAAGAACGGATGTCTCAGTTGGTGTTATTGTAACAAAAAAAATATAAACAAATTTGAAATTCATAAACAAAATTTGGTAGTATAAAGTTTACTCACGTTTAATTTAATTAGCATACTAATTATATATCGTCTGAGCTTAACCTGTTTTATTTTATAAATGCAAAGAAAATGACTTCAGCATCTCCATTAATAGTGTGTGAAACAGTTTTGTTTTACATAAGTTTTGTTATATTCATACAATGTTATAGATTTGATGACCAGAAAAATCAACAAATTTGGGTCGAAAATTGGACTACGTGTGACGAGTTCCTTCCAAATAGCACTTTTGATTTTAATAGCATTATTGATATTGATTGGAAAATATTTTATTTCTGGAACCATGAAGAGGAAAGATCGTATAATATAAGGTTTAGTTTAGCAACACCTATTGTAAGTATTTATTATTAGCGACTCTTTAAACACTTTCTACGTCACAAATCAGGTCCATCTGTTGCTGAAGATATGAAGTAATAAATAAAAAAATACATTACTAAAATGAGCATCAATTAATTAATAATGTGAATTAATTAATCTAATTTTAAATTGGAGCCCATTTTTAGGATGATAGGCTTTTATATCATCAAATATTTAAAGATATTCTAAAAAGAATTTATATAATATAATATATCATAATTATTTGCACTCTAAGTACAACGATTTCATCTGAAATGTGATGAATCTGAATGAGTTAGAAAACGTAATTTTATATGTATGTCTATTGTTTATATTTTAATTAAATAAGTTAAAATTGCAGCTTGTAGATCGTTTTAAAGTGGAATTAATAAACATGAGTAGCACAGTAGACTGGTCTAACGCGGTCTTTTTTATGGAGACTTCAATAGATCTGAGTGCTCTCTACATTGCTACTGAGAAATCAGGACTATTCAGAATTGTGCCATCATTAACCTTTAAATGTAAGGGAATTATTTGGTATGAATTTAATTTAATAATTATATTGATTTTAAATAAATTGACAGGATAGGCGAAACGATATTTGTATGTAAGAGTAATATGTATTTTTCGTATTTCGCCATCAAAATCTACCTAAAAAATGTACCCTAATTTTATTGATTTACCTTTAACCCCCGACGCAAAAAGAAGGGTGTTATAAGTTTGACATAGATGTGTGTCTGTGTGTGTGTGGTCTGTCTGTGGCATCGTAGCTCTCAAACGGGTGGACCGATTCCAATGCGGTTTTTTTCATTTGAACGCCGCTTTCCTTGCGGTGGTTCTTGACTATGTTTGGTTATAATCGGTCCAGCAGTGTAAGAGTATCAGCTCTTTTCCAATATGGTGTAAGGCATTTTGGCGTATGATTACTCGATTAAGTGCTTCACGCTTGCCAGTGTAATCGTTAAATGACAATTAATTTGCGTAGGGTTTGTTTTAATTTTTAACATGTCGTTGTGATTCTAAATTAATACTTTTGGAATAGTTAATTTGGTCTTTCTGTGTTTAATGTTTGGACAAAAAGCTAGAGTTGCCATTACAAGTCATTAAAAAGTCCCGAGATCTGGCTCTAATTTATGAGGATATTTTTACTTCCGGATATGGAATATCCATCAGGAACTCTGAAAAACTAGCGACAGACCCTCGCTCCTTCCTTACGTCCGTACATAATAGTACCTACTCTATAATATGTTATTTCATGTCATAGTCTACAATTAGTAACAAACATACACTCATACAAACTTTCACATTTTGAAGTTGTATGAACTCATCGAGCCCTACTGTACTACTAACTATATAATGGTTACGAATTTAAACATATTTTGTATTTATTCACTTTTCAGTTGAGTACAATAATGATATACCTAAATTAATGTTCGCAATGAAAACGGTTGAACCTGGATATTTGGGTATTATGAATTGTAAAACTCGCTATTGCTATGCTTTAGCTCCTGCAGACAAAATGCCGGGAGAGAAAGATGTAAGCTTTTTTGATTACATCAACTAAAAGTCTTTTTACGGTTATATACTCGAAAGAAATCTTTAGTTTTTGCTTTTGTTATTTATGTACATATGTAATGCCGTACTTTCTGTCTATTTGGTTATCTTCACTCTTTACTAATATTTTTAATAACTGATTTTTTATATGTACCTAGTTTTTAAAATGTCGCTTCGTATTGCATATACCTGTATTATATAAATTTTTGATTTGACACGTTAAGTTACACACAAACTAACTTGTAATTAACGTGTGTCATATGACAATATATTGCCATAATAAAAAAAATGAATGTGTAGTAAACAATTTTGAAATTCGTAAGAAAGTCAAGAAAGGAGCCCAATTTTTTGAAAATTTATTCCTCCTCCTCCAACCTCATATTGTGAAGTTATAAGTCTAGGTCCTACCAAATAAAATAGCTCTTTGACATAATTAGTAAAAGGAATATCTGGACTTTCAAGCCTCAGAGAGTAAATAGGTTTGTTTACAAATTATATGTTTTTGTAATCAAAAAAAACCAAGTAGAGTACGAGTGAAGGGCCACAGTGAAAAGTTACGGGTAAATTAATATCCACATATTGATACCACCTGTGATGAATATGTTTGGCACATATATACTTAATTTTGTATCCACAGGTAACATTGGCAGCTGAAAAAATAGGCTTTCGAGGCGATTATAACCGTTCATATTTGTTTCGAAATGCTAGAGTCCCAGTTTCTACGTCAAAAGATGGCTCAGAAGAAGATGAAACTATTGATATTGAAAATCAAATAGATATTGATGATTAAGTGATTAAAATAATATTTTTAATTAAATTATTATAATTTTACATTTTTATTATTGACAAAGCCTCTAAAAGTCTACGAGATTATTTTTTAAATATTAGATACAGGTTAGTAGCATCTTAATTAAAAAAAAAATAGATTTAAATAGACAAAATCGTATGATTTAAAAATATCTTTTTGCAAATAGTAATTGAATTAAATAAAATATAACATTTAATTCAAATATACAAAAAAAATTACAACTCATGATTCAATTATACTATTATTCAACTACTTCGTAAAGCGTTCGAAATGCTGCAACCTTTTACATTGTATGTTTTCATAATAAAGTATCATTCAGGAAGTATGGAAACGTCTATTTGTAACATTACAACAATTCCAGATGTTGTGAGCCATTTTTGTGTAATTTATATGTACCTATGTAGTTTTATTTTTCAACAAAAAATATTTATTGTATTGTAAATAAAAATTATTTGTATAATGAATAACTTTTTTTACCTGAGCGATCTGTTTCTGATAAGAAAAAGTAATATTAATTACATTTATTAATAGTATTAATGTCAATACTGAATTATGTACTAGTACGAAATTATAAGTTGAAGATAATATTGTACCATTTTACGTAGTAACATAATATTATATTATATGATTATAATATAAATAAATAATTAATTTTTATTATAATCATATAATAATTTTATGTACGTTTTTTAAAAATGTTGATGATATCTGAGAGTGCATCATATCAAAAAAAGACATCGCCTCAAAGAAATGAATGCACAAATAATGAAGTACGAGGAAATGCCAGCTCCGTTTATTTTGCTTTTGGTGTCAGTTGTAAAGGCAATAACGGAGCTAGGTCATCTACCAATGCCGATAGCTCAGCCATATCAAGATCAACAGTCATATGATTTTGGTTATGTATTCCGAAAAGATTTCAAAAAAGATACGATTAGTGAGGACTTTCCAGAACTAGAGTTGTCTAAGTTAAAGGAAGATTATGTAAAAGAAGCCCCTAAGGATTCCCTGACATTTCTAAGTCCACGCGATGAAATTCAACATTACAAAAGTAGAGATATTAGCAAATATAGAGAAATTTATGGTACTCCAACAAGTGCAAAGGGTGCCCAAAAGAAAACTATGCGAGAGCCGATCGTGTTTGATTTCTCCAAATTATTAGAAAGAAATATTGCATATCCTCTGGCTGGAAGACGAAAGACGATATTCAATACACAGCGCACAATACCCACTAGAAACCATGTAAATATATCACAATATTTTGAACAAAATGCATTCTACAGAAAAACCGGTAAAAAAATTAAAAAGAACTGGACAACTTGTGATGAATTTGTAAAGAAAGCAGTTTTTCATCCGGATGATATAATAAATACTAAATGGCTGCCATTCTATATTTGGTCTGAAAGAGGCCTCGATGTAGCTGTTGTACACACGTTTACATATCCAACAAAGAAGGTAGGGTAAAATAATAAAAAAATAAATACGTTTATATGTTCTCTATATATCCTTAAAATAAAATGTAAACGATGTACTTGTAATAGTGATTTTCTATTTTAGACTGTACAACATTTTAAAACCACCTACGGCCCTTATATTAAAAAAGTAAATTGGTTTGAACCAAAATTATTATTAAGAGAGAAGAGAGAAATGTTGTTGATTGCAGGAGATAGAAGAGGTTTATTTTACGGCATATCAGGCCAAGAGTTACCGTCGTCATTTAAAGGTGATTTTTTCTTTGTTCAACTTTATTTGTGGCTTATTCCTGTTTTTTCAGACAGGCAGGCAGACAGAGAAGATAAAACAGGTCAGGAACTTTTTCTCCTATGTTATGTTTTGTTTAGTAGCCGAGTTTGTTTTCTCTGATTAGTACACCGTGCGAACACTAGTATTCTTGAATTACACTTCTTATTTATTATTATATATATATATATAAGTACTGCACATTACGTCCATATTATTTGGGAACATTCGCATTAGAAAGCATTTGAATCAACTTTTACCAAAGAAATGAAACTTACAAACTTACTTATACTTTTAAATAGTTTATTAGATCGTTGAAACATTCTAGTAAGATCCTGCTAGTCGATTTGCAATTAAATCAGCTAAAAAAGTTTTTTTTTTTTTAGTTAAATTGGGCTGTTGACTCTACATATAAATACTCAAATTATATTTAATGTATAAATTTTTGATTTATTTTAATATGCATGGATTCTATTTCCTTAATACCTATTTATTCAATAATTTCTTTACACTTTAAACTGAGGCGAATGAATAACAAAACTTTTGACACTTTAGAACTTAGCATTTTTCAATTTTTGTCATATATATGTACCTATATTTTTTACATTTTAGGTGATAATATGACATTACCTTTAATAACACTAAGAATGAAGATCCATGATCCGTATTTAGTGCTTATGTATTGTGATACACATTATGCTACAATAATGGCAGAACTTAACACCGGGCCCGACACTGACCGCGATAAAATACGCGAAGCAGAAACCTTGCAATTTAAAGGCAATGGGAAACCAGCATTTCGTGATCTAGACGAGGAGAAGCTAGAGATAGATTTGGTGAGAAAAAGAAAATTTGAGCAAGAATCACAGAAATTCTTAAATATCGAAAAAATACCTGGTGGCGCTAGAAGAAGTAAAAACTGATTTTTGAATTCTATTAACTATAAGTATTATCTGTAAGAACGTTAATGTAATTTTTTTTAGATGTACCAGAATATTTAAAAATTATTCTTTAAATAAATCTATTTTTTTTTGTACAATTTTATTTTTTTTAAATTGTACGATTATATTTTGTTTCTTTGTCTCCAATGTTTCGAATTTCTTACAGCAAACATAATCACTGGGATTTTCTGGGTCGTCCGAGTCAGGAATGACAAAAAATCTAAATAATATGGAATTAATCCAATAATATATATTTTACTAGCGACTCACCCTCGCTCCGCTCGGGTTCGTCCCGCAATTCAAATTATCCTATATGTTGACCCGGATAACCAGCTATCATCATACCAAATTTCATCAAAATCCGTTCAGTGGTTTTTCCGTGATGCGGTAACAGACAGACAGACAGACAAAATTTCTAAAAGCTATAGATTCGGCCTCTTTATCGATAATAATGTCTATTTCAATAAGATTTTCCAAAAAATATTTCATGTACATATTCAGCTCAATTAGAATATTATATGTATAGATTTTGAAAATTAGTTCATAATTACCCTAGCTGTGGCTACGATACTATTAAATTTTAGGGTTAAATGTTATAGCTAAAATTAACAAATTGTATTGCAAAATTTACTTTCATTTTGTTACTAGCAGATGCTGTCACTCCCAAGCACTTTCGACATAGTTTATTAACTGTGCTTATTAAATAAATTCCATGTACTCTTTTTATGTGAAATTTTATTTCAGTAAATAATTTAATAATTTAGAACAGCTATACCTATTTTTTTATGTTTTATTTAAAATGACTATTCTGAATGACATAAATTTTGAGTGAGTAAATGGTCGGGAGACAATAAGTATAGAAAATATTTATGCCTACATTTAAGGAGCCCAGTGCTTGTTTGTAAAACGAAGTGAAGCGGGTTCAAATCTCGTGCCACCTCTAGTATTTAAATACAGGAATCATTTTCCAATATGATCAACTAAAAAAATGGTAGCCCCAAAGGTGCCCCCTTTATGTATGAGAGAACTTGGCCAGCGTGTTGGATTATGTTCTGACCACCTCGCGTTGAGGGGAGGCCAAGTCCAGCAATGGGACGCTAAAAAGAGCTGATAGTACATAAATAAATAAGTATTCTACTTTTACTCCAAAAATACGAGTTACGCCATTTTTGCACTAACGGATTGAGTTATGTGGGTATTGATGTTATCATTGCAAATTAAAAAATGCTAAACATCCTGTACTTATCACATAAAAGACAACCAAAATGTACACATTTGCCACACGGTATACATAACTGTAGAAAGTGCATTAATTTTTACTATGAAAGAAACACCTATAATTTTTTTATTTATGTCTGTTTGGATGTCAAATATTTTTTTTATATCTTGTGGTATATATCCTGAGGGTTTACATCCTAATGAAACTACTACTTGTGAGGAATTTAGTAAATTCGCTAGGTTTAATCCGTATTCAGTGCTTTCTGACGAGTGGATGGTGTTCTATTATTGGGCCCCACCCCAGGCGCCCATGATTGTGAAGTTTTCTGTACCCAGAAAAATAGTGAGTACAATTTAAGAAAACCAATCTCCTTAGTGTCTCCTCCATTCTACGTGACATTGGCGAAGTAATCTGTGCTCAACTGACACCTTTTGAAGCCAATCACAAGAAAATTTAATTGAATTGAAAATTTACAATATTTCAATTTAATTTTTCTGTTTTCTATTATAGTAGTTATTTATAAAATATTTATTAACTATTTTAGCATATAGACTACCTAAAATATATTTTGGAGGGACATGTTCTAGAGCCTATTGATTGGTCGGCTAAAAGTTTACTGATGACAGAAAGGAACAACAGGACTTATTTCCTTGTAGAACAAAGTGATAGAGGTCACTACTTGCTTTATGAGCCTTATAAAGGTAATTGAAATATTAAAAAAAAATACCAGGGAAATGATTGCTATTATAAGAATTTCAAAAAATATTAATATTAAGTGAGGGTAGCTACATGTATTATAGGAGGTAGGGCACAGTGGGGTATATGCCCTACTCGAATTGGAGCAGCCCGACTGGCAAGTACCTCCGCCTTACAGAAAATCGCAGCCAAATAACACTGCTCTATGACGGTGTTGTGTTCCTGCGGTGAGTAAGGTATCCAGAGCTCCAGAGGATTTATTGTGTTGATAGGGAGGGGCCGGTGATGCAAACGGCACAGTCATCGGCCGGTGTAGGCGCGGTGTGTGGGCACAGCGGTCAGTGAGACCCAGTGAAACGGTTCGTCGCTGGCCGCCCGCGGGTCAGTAGAGTTCCCGAACCCAGGGATTACCTAATCTCCGCCCTGGGAGGCTGAACTGCCAACCCGCGTAAAATCCCTGCTGTAACAGTCGTGCCGGAGGAGGAGACCGGGGTGGACCCGGCTGTTGCAGTGGGGGGGGACTGGGGGCCCTCTCGTACGCTGCGCTGACAACCCGTACTACCTATGCTAGCCTGTGGCTGGTCTGCATTGCAAATTTGCCCCTTTACCTATCAACACAACAAATCCTCACAACAACCTATAAACCACCCCCACCAAGAAAATGAAGAACAAAAGGAAAAAGAGAAAGTGTTACACAGCGGCTCCCATCTCCACACAAGTGGACTTCTGCAACATCAGGGGGCTCCATGCAAACCTCAGCGCAGTCCATCACCATCTGGAGACTGCGCAGCCGACCTTACTATTCCTCACGGAGACGCAAATATCTTGCCCGGCCGACACATCATACTTGCACTATCCCGGCTACAAACTAGAACATAAGTTTCTAAGACGTGCCGGTGTATGCATGTTCGTTCGGGAGGATATCTGCTGTCGCCGTCTCCTTCATTTAGAGGACAGGGACCTTTCGATATTGTGGGTGCGCGTGGACTACGGTGGCCACACCCGTATTTATGCGTGCCTTTACAGGTCTCATAGCGGTGACAGGGAAACAAAAAGACTCTTCGAGCACCTGCAATTGACGACGGACAAAGTTCTTGAGCAATACCCCTCTACGGAGTTGGTGATTTTAGGAGACTTTAACGCCCACCACACTGAATGGCTCAGTTCTCGGTCCACTGACTACGCGGGGAGGTGTGCTCACGAATTTGCTCTGGCCTATGGTTACTCACAACTGGTGCATTCTCCAACAAGAATACCAGATATTGAGGACCATACGAGCTCAATACTGGACCTTCTGCTGACTCAACGTCCGGATGGATATTCCATCTCAGTAGATGCACCACTTGGCTCGTCCGACTACTGCCTTATCCGGACTCTTGCACCATGCGCGCGCCCAGATCCACCTCGGCCAACTAGCTTGCGGCGCATGTGGCAGTATAAGTCAGCAGATTGGGATGGGTTGCGAGAGTACTTCGCATCGTACCCGTGGAGGCAATTGTGCTTCACATCAGAAGATCCCGACATCTGCGCAGCTGCTGTCTCCGAGACAATATTGGCGGGTATGGAATGTTTCATTCCAAACTCCCTAGTTGCTGCCGGGAAAAAGAAACGACCGTGGTTTAATCGGCCTTGTAAGAAAGCGAGATACATTAAGCAAGCCGCGTTCAGGGCTTGGATCACGGCTCGGAGTAATAGCGATCCAAATCTTTCTGATGTGAAACGCAAACTAAATGCCGTCTCGAGGTCCAGTAAAAAAACAATTGTCAGAGCTTTATTCGAGTTCATCGGGAGAATTGGCGAAAAGCTGGCTAGTTACCCTTCCGGGAGTCGAGCCTTCTGGTCGCTCGCCAAAGCTGCCGAGGGGAACTTTTGTCTGTCGTCCTTACCACCACTGCAAAATGCCGACGGCAACTTGGCCCATAGCGCCAAAGAGAAAGCCGATCTACTAGGCACACTCTTTGCCAGAAACTCGACTTTGAAGGTCAATGAAAGCGCCGCACCGCCAACCATCCCACGGTGTGGATTCTCCATGCCGGAAATAAATTTCTCACAAAGAGAAGTCCGGCGGGAGCTGCTAAGTCTTGATGTTCATAAGTCGAGTGGGCCCGACGGCATACCAGCAGTGGTACTCAAACAGTGTGCTCCTGAGTTGTGCCCTGTACTAACGCGACTTTTCGCACTTTCCTACCAATCTAGGCAAGTACCGTCTTCGTGGAAGACCGCCCATGTGCACCCGGTGCCCAAAAAGGGCGATAGATCAGACCCATCGAATTACAGGCCTATCGCTATTACCTCTCTTCTCTCCAAGGTTATGGAGCGTGTTATTAATACCAAGCTCCTCAGATACCTAGAGGAACACGATTTGATCAGCGACCGGCAATACGGCTTTCGCCACGGTCGCTCGACTGGTGACCTTCTAGTGTATCTGACACACCGGTGGGCTTCAGCCATCGAGAGTCAAGGTGAGGCGTTGGCAGTTAGCCTAGATATAGCAAAGGCGTTCGATCGGGTCTGGCACCGGGGTCTTCTCTCGAAGTTGCTATCTTACGGACTACCCGAGGGCTTGTGCAAATGGGTTGCCAGCTTTTTATCTGGTCGATCCATCAGAGTCGTCGTTGATGGCTGCTGCTCGGAAAAACTAGATATAAACGCTGGCGTCCCGCAAGGTTCTGTGCTGTCTCCAACGCTTTTCCTTCTGCATATCAATGACTTGCTGTCTATTGATGGCATTCATTGCTATGCGGACGACAGCACTGGAGACGCTTTCTACACAGGCCGTGCAAACATCCCTCGCTCCGCTGTGGTAGAAAGTCGCGAACAACTTATGTCTCAAATCGAGAGTATTCTTTCCAGAGTCTCCGATTGGGGTCGGGACAATTTAGTCCAATTTAACCCCTCCAAGACACAAGTTTGTGCGTTCACCGCTAAGAAAACCCCATTTACTGTGGCCCCTCAATTCCAGGACACACCCCTAACCATCTCCAACAGTATTGGTATTCTTGGTGTCGACATATCCAGCGACGTCCAGTTCCGAAGTCACCTGGAAGACAAGGTCAAGCTGGCATCCAAAAAGCTAGGTGTGCTTAATAGAGCGAAGCGGTACTTCACGCCGGGACAAAGACTGCTTTTATATAAATCGCAAGTCCGTCCCCATATGGAGTACTGCTCGCATCTCTGGGCGGGAGCACCGGCATACCAGCTTGGGCCTTTTGACTCGGTTCAGAGGAGAGCTGTGAGAATTGTCGACGATCCAATACTCACAAGCGATATAGAGCCCCTAAGTCTAAGAAGAGATTTTGCGTCCCTATGTGTGCTCTATCGTTTGTACAATGGGTTGTGTTCCGAAGAATTGTTCGAAATGATGCCCACGGCCACTTTCTATCACCGCACCGCTCGCCATCGACAGCGAGTTCATGCTCACACATTGCAGCCCAAATGGTCCCGTACAGTTCGGTTTCATAGGAACTTTCTCCCACGGACCATCTCGCTGTGGAATGAACTCCCTGCCGAGGTTTTCCCAGAGGGCTACAGTATGGGGTCCTTCAAAAGGGGAGTAAATAGGTTTTTAAAGGGTCGGCAACGCGCATGTGATGCCCAAGGTGTTGCAGGCGTCCATAGGCTGCGGTAACCGCTTACCATCAGGCGGGCCGCATGCCTGATTGCCACCGACGTGGTATAAAAAAAAATAAATAAAAATGTATGCAACTCAGAGATGAAAAAATGTTTTCCTGAAAGAAATTTTAGAAAATTGTATATATGTTTCAAAATGTAATTTAATATGAATTAATACTTACTGATACTATTAGATACGAGTATATTAAGTATGCTCGCGTCTAAACGTAAACAGCAGGTAACCCTTACGAATACAAACAAATATTATTTATTCCAATTGTATTAAATAAAAATTGTTAAAATGACGATAATCTGAACTACCCGATCTTTTGAAGTTATACTGCTTTTGGCGCGTTTGGTAAAAAATATGTGAGTAAAATTTTTACAAATTACGCGCACACTGACAGCCAAAAAGCGACATAATGCAGTTAGCTGCATTCCTTTTACAGACAGTTGTGACATACGGGTTGAAATTTCTTACTATTTTTGTTCTGTTACGCCAAAGAAGTATAACTTCTTACGTGAGTACATAAGTACACACATACGTTTTTTTATTCGTTTTAAATGTAAAAATATGTGTTAGATATGTATAAAAATTATCATATAAAGGATTTAAGGAGTTTTGGATTTCAGGATTAAAAGAGGGTGATATTATAGACGCAGTGGATGTGCGCATTAAACAGACTGGTGATAATCGTTACATTGGCATTATGGCTTGCGAAGTAAGTTTTTTAAGATTAAATTATTTTATTGCTTAAGGTCTGTAATAATCAGTTGTGTAGAACAAGAGTTCAAGAAAAAGCAACAAGCAAATTTTCCAGGTTAGTTGTATATGTACTCAATTTCATCCCAACCTGTCATCATTCGTCTTCGCACTTCATTTTTTGTCCCAATTTTTTAACTTCAAAGTAGGCAACCGTAACATGACCAATTATTCGCAAGCAACCTCAACATGTTTCACAAACTTTGTATAAAATTTATTTGGTAAAAAAGTACGTGAAGTTTTAAAAAAATAATGGTAGTCCGTATAGTTATTAATATTATAAATGTGAATGTTTGTGAGTATGGATGTTTGTTACACTTTCACGCCAGAATGGCTGAACGGATCTGGATGAAATTTAGCACAGAGATAGATTACAGTCTTGAATAACACATAGGCTACTATTTATCCCGGAAAAAATGTACGGTTTCAGTGGAATAGGTTTGTATTTGTTTTCCTAGAGGCGAACCCGAGCGAGGCGAGGGTGAGCCGCTAGTTAAAAATAATTAAAAATGAACTTCACTGTATTATGTTTGATCTGTGATTGGCACGGTTCGTTACACGGTTAAAAGATAGGTGAAAGACATGATATAAGTTCTACTAGATGGTCATCAGAAAGTAGATCGAACGAAGTCTATTAAAAATAATTAACTTATCTCACAGAAAATGAGTGTAGGTGATTTTGTTAACCAGTGATCGCCCAGTAGTCAAAATTCGACCATAATAATTATTAAAAATTAGAGGAAGACATACCTATATGAGTAGAATTTATCTATATTATATATATTAGCGACTCACCCTCGCTTTGCTCGGATTCATCCCAAGGTACGTTTTAACGGTTAGTATGGAATAGATAGATATGATTATATAATATGTTATATAGTCTATGGTCATTCTCAATAACGGCTATCTAATGCTAATAGAATTCCATTCTTATTCGTAGTTTCTAAGAAACAAAGAAACAAATATTCTGCCTCTTTATAATATTAGTATAAACAAAAAAACTGTTTCATTTTTTTTATTGATAACATTAAATAAACCTTGTCAATAGCTACAAAACAAAAAAATCTCAATCAAAATCAAAGGACTCTGAACTGTTTTGTCTTATCCTATTAATACATATATAATAATATATTTGTACTTTTAGGCACAAACCGTGTTTATGTTTGCACGAGTGAATGATGTGCCAAAGAGAAAATATATCCAGATCGAAGCGGCTAGACTAAACTATAAGGGACGTGGTGGACGTTCTTACTTATACCAAGGACACCAATGGATGCCGATGCCTGAGGCAGAAGATCATCACTTTGAACATGCCTTAAACAATAGAGATAAATACAGTCATAATTAAATTTAATTTACTGCGACTGTTTTTCATTGTAAAGTGCCATAGTTCAGCCGTGTTGGCTGAAGAAACCTATCCACACATAAGCTTCAGTATTTATTTTATTACTAGCGACTCACCCTCGCTTCGTTCGGGATTGTCCCTAGCTTGCTTCACAATACAAACTTTCATCCCCATTTTTACACTCTTAAGGGATAATTTCCGAGATAAAAAGTATCCTATGCCCTTCCCAGGGTATCAAACTATCTTCTTACCTAATTTTAATCTAAATCGGTTCAGTCGATCCCAACATTATTCCCCACAACCTCACAAACTCACAAACTTTACCTCTTTATAATATTAGTAAAGATATCCGATGTGGGATATACTTTTTGTAATGGGAAACCTTAAATTCTTCTTAGCCTTCTATCGAAGTCGCAAATTTTGCATATCCTCACGTCTTTTTTTTCGCACTAAAGATATAAGGGAGCATTGTCGATATACCTACCCTGTGCGGTAATTGAATTCGCGACCAGCGCTATGAATCGTACCGGTCCTTTCACACTTGCCTCAGTTATTTCCGTTGATCTACATCACCAATTACAAAATAATATGAAATGTTTTTTTTTTATATTCTTTTAAATGAGAAAATAAGCTTTCGTCTCGTCATGCTACCTTGGGATCCACAAGGGAAATTTATATAACAATTTTCCTGTTGAGACGAAGTTTATTCAACTAATTTGTTCAAATAGGTTCCTATTAGGAGTGTAAATATTTAACGCTATTGTAACAGGCCTCGGCGCCTTTAACAATTACCACGATATAATCATAAAATTTTAAATTTTACCTACAACATTTCCTTTTGAATTTACGTTAGCATTTACTTTTTAGTAGGCACGTAAAATTATAATCAAATATTTTTCTTTTTTCTAATATCTAATTATGAATTTCAATGACAAAACAATTATTATAAATCTATAAAAATTATTTGTAAATACATACATAATAACACGCGATATTGAGAGAAATAGCCTATTCGGAATAAAATTTTATTATTAAATAAATATATGATTTAAGTTAAAAATAATATCTTTGCATATTACTATCAGTTGTATTTTAACGGATCATTTCCGGTAATGTGGAAAATAACATAACACGCACTCTAACGGTAACACAATATATGTATGTACATGTATACAAATAAAATACATGCAAAATTTATATGAATGTTATTTATTATACAATTATATATTATTGAAGTGCCTTTAAAGAAACCAATAACATATCAAATTTCTCTCTCACCTATTGTAAAATAATAAATAATTTTACAACATTCGACAAATAAAGAGATACTAAAACTTAAAACAGAGATTCAATACGACTTGCGAGTTTCAAACAAACACTGTTACTTCAGATGTAACTTATAGCAACTTATCAGACGAACGGTTAAATGCAAATCGAATCTTACGTATGATACAAAACACATAAAATAGTCGGCTTGGGCCTTCGAAAAACGATTAAGCATTCAAAATGGGTTATTTAGTTTAGTTTACTACGACGTTTAGTATCTAGACTGGTTAATGGCTAGGAAGCGGCGTACGTAAAGCAAGCGATTATATGATTACATATTATGTTAACGTTGGCCCGTCTTCTCGACGAATAAATTATATAATTTATGGGAGATTTTTTTGTTATGGCAACCTTTACTCGCCTCGGCGAGTACTTGATGTTTTCGAATGTATCTCGCTCGCTTTTAGTAGTTATAAGCTTTCTGTTACGTTATTTGTAAGAAATAATTGAATTTGATTATTTCTTAAAAGGTTCCATTGTTACATTGTTTACAGTATTTTTAACCTACTTCGGCATTCGTGTTTATAAGAGAAACATATTTGGTCTCACTTATCATCAAATATAGAAATTCACTGACAGAGAGTGATCTATCGTAAATGCAGTATTTTCTTTTGCAATATTTAATCATTTTTATAAAGGTTTCTTGTTCTTTTAAAAAGCCTTATAATATGTACCGAAACACAGTAAAATTGCATTACGACCCTACTTTTTTCCGAAGTACGTTATAAAGTTCAATATCAATATAATATTTACATAATGATGGATTGAACATGTACTCAATATCAGGCGAAGTAAACAAAGAAAATCTGGCATTTAACTATGTACTGCATCTACAATTTTAATAACATAAAATTATATTTTAGAAACCACACAAAAATATATTAGATTCTAAGCCATCTATTTAAATAATAAAAACAATTTGAAGTCATTTCTTTCTTTAACAAAAACTCGAAGAAAGCACCTTGCATTGAAATTAATAAGGAAGGAATTATCACCTGATTCTAACAAAGCCCTTATCGTGTAGGGGTAATTATGATTTGGAAGGTAGGGAGCAGTTTCGACCATCCACCCATACGTTCATCCATCTTCTGGTGCATTGACGTGCGTGGATGATTAATGATAGCGAGTTGTCTTTTGAAATAGAATTAGGGTTTGCGGGCTGTACCTCTAAATTCATACCTGACCTCCATTTTTAAATGTCATAGAAGTTCGCAATATATAAACTTTTAATACAACATTTTACTTCAAGAATTGCACTTGTTCACCTGATATTCGCTACTGAGCATGCAGTGGATTCGATTCTCGAATAAGCAAATATTGCCACCAGCTTCGTGAGCTTTTTTAACTCACTAATAAATTTCAATTTATGTTATTTACCTAGCGCGCAGACTATGATACATATATTGATGGTACTATGACAGAAATTGGTAAATTTTATTCAGTGAAAATTTTACATAAAAATACCAAATGTAGATAATAATATCAATGATATTATATATTTTAATATCGTTGGATATTATGTATATTTCTTCGTGAACACACAACTTTGCAAACTTTTTTTACTCTTATCACTCCCTTCAAACTATTTTTTAAAAGCCTATTTTATTGGCATTGTTCTCACGAGTTGATGAAGAAAGAAATGAATATAAATATTACCGTGTTTTATGAGATCACTAGTAAAATATTTTCTGTATGCGCTGATATTATAAAATAAAAATCGGTCAAGTACGAGTTGGACTCGCACATGAAGGGTTCCGTACCATAATCGTTTTTTTTTATTTGCATGGCACCCTTTTTGAAATTTGTCATCTTGACTTTTTTATTATTTGTTGTTATAGCGGCAATAGAAATACCCAATCTGTGAAAATTTCAATCCTCTACATATTACGGTTCATGAGATACATCCCTCTGACAGACGGACTGGCGGATGGATGGTCAGATGGACGGACGGACAGACGGACAGCTAAGGCTTAGTACCTACTAAAAACTCTTTAAGAAAATATTTTGCTTATAAATAAACAATGATACTTTAATAAAATATAATGATGAAAACGATGAATTACTGTAATAACTTTAACATTTATTTAAGCAAATTTAAATTTATTTAAGACTGGTCTTAGCCTGCGGCTTGGTATGCCGTTGTTGTGTATCACCAGGTGTAACGTGTTCATGATAATTACAAAACTTACTTCTATTATATAATGTTTTATTAATTCAACTTGTAGATGAACCTAACATTGTACGTAACTTTTATTACTACTCAATTTGTTTATACAAAAAATTGTTAGCGTAATTGGCTTAAAGTCCACTGTGAGAGATATACTTTAGATGAAAATGTATTTACGATATCGCCCACGTCTATATTTCTATTTAGTTGACAGCTATTAAATATGGCCACCGTTTTATAACGAAACCTATAGAAATGTAAGGTCATACTCGTATTTAATCTTACGTTTGCTCGGTTGTTGTGATACGAAAATTATAATTATTTTAGTTCAAACTTAATAAGTCTGTCAAATAAAACAAAAGTAATTTAACTTCAGCTATTTCATACAATAGACATTATATTATGGTCATTGATAATGACAGATATGTAGGTATATTTAGTTAATTATGAGATGATTTATATCCGTACATTAATCAAATTGGGGAATAACGTAATTGTAAATAATAACAATATATAGAAATAACTTATTATTTCTATCATTTGGGCTGATTAAATTTTCTCGACTTTTCTATTACCTCGTAGATGGTATGAATATAATACTAACGACTCACCCTTCGCACGGGTTCGTCCCTAGCCTGCTTCCCCATACAAACTTTCATCCCCATTCCCCGATAAATGATCATGATTTCCGGGATAAAAAGTATTCTATGTCCTTCCCAGGGTCTCAAACTATCTTCTTACCAAATTTTATCTAAATCGGTTCAGTTCAGTAGATCCAGAGATTACCCCTTACAACGTCACAAATTCACAATTCACAAACTCACAAACTTTACCTCTTTATAATATTAGTATAGATAGGTATTAGATAAGACACTATATTTCACCAATAGTAATTGTAAGAGATGTGAATTTGCTTGACAATAAAACTTGTAAACTAAAAAAAAAACATACTTATATCTAAAAGAGTAGGTACTTCTACCTTATTCGAATTCCGTCAAAATAATATAATAAGATATAAGTAGTACTACATATTCTTCATTATTTCTATTACTTCAATCACCAATTTTGTATGTGGTATTTATTTGCTTTAACCTTTCTTCTCATCCGCTTTCGCATACAAAGTTATATTTAATTATATATTTTATTATTTTGTTAAATTCATGATCATTTTATTACTATTGAAAAGCCTTCATAGTATCTCGTTAAGTATTAATTAGCTAGTAAATAATGTTTTATTTCAATTGACCATAAAATGTATGGAAGTTCTCGTTTGTATAGAATTGTTGTTAGCCATTAATGTATATTGTACTTAACAACTATTACCCGGGCGACCGAGCTTCGCTCGGAGTTCTTTTTTGTTATATCTTATTTTTTAGATAAATACTTGAACTAGACTAAGCACTGGAATAAATACGAAAAAAAAAACAAAAGAAAACAAAAGTTAAAATTTTGTATTCGACTGGGATTCGAACCCGGAGCTTGACCACTATACTTATGCCTTAGCGTGCGAAATTAGCGACCATATTTTTCATGGAATTATGCAAAATAAAACCGCATGAAAACTCGAAAACGCGCGCTTACCAAGACATAAGACTAATCTAGACCGATTTTTCGCCCCTGAAATCCCTACATACCAAATTTCAGTGAAATCGTTAGCGCCGTTTCCGAGATCGTCGATATATAAATAAATAAATAAATATACCTGAATTGCTTGTTTAAACGTATTAGATATATATTTCAAATACATAAATTAACTTTTATGTACCTTACCTAATTGTTTTTTATCATTTCTTTAATGAATTTTTCTTTTTAATTATTATATAATTTTGTGGTACGTACCTATATAAGTAAATTGAAACCATAAAGTGTAGGTACCTACTAAAACAAACATGGTACACCGATCTAAAAATCACTTTAAAGTAATTATTTCGTTAAAGGGTTTTTTTAATTTATGTTAGATTATCTTTGATAAGTAAAACATACTCATTAAAAAAATAACGAAAATATCACAATTGTCGAAAATACCGTATAAAATATGTATCATCAAAAAATGAGGCGAAATAGGTACTTTCTTTTTTTTAAATAGGTTTAAAAGCAATGTAATTGCTTAGCAGATCTTCAGACTAAATGATATCATTTAACAGAAACCTTACACCTAACAAAATACAGGGTGTTACATAGATGTTAATCTAAACGACATGCATATCGGATAAAAAACCCCGTCACCGTTCACACAAACCAGTTACATGTTCCGTCCACAATTGTCACATTAACGGCGGTACAGGTTATTCATTAGCCGTTATACAACGACGATTACCATAAAACTCTAGTAGAAAATAATCTTAGGGGCAGCTATAAATAAATATGCCAGGCGGGAATTTAGTATCGAAAGTTGGGAATCCCCGCTGCGATGAAAGAACCCGCGGGCCTCGCGTGGCGCTACGGCCTTTATTTTTTTTTTGTTGTTATACAAAAAATCGTCTAATAAACTAAAGCCGACCGCTGTCCGTACCTACTAATGCTTTTCGTATCCTATTTAGTGAAAAAATACGACTTATCATTTATTTTTTTACCGTTTTTATATATTTTGGGTTTATTACAATAGGCATAATGATGTATCACTTTTGCCCGCGGTAAAACTTTACTTTGATGTAAATTAAAAACTACTTGTTAAATCAACATTGTAGGTTAAACGTTAATAATATAAGGAGATCTATGCAAATAAATATTTAGTGAAACCTCATTAAAATGAGTACATCCAAATTTTAATTATAAGATACAATAAATAAAAGTATAATAATAGTAATCACAATATAAAAAATAATGTAGGCGGAATCACGAAGTCTTTAGTTTGTATACATTTTGAACTGTCATCGGGAACTAATTTTAGAAGGTTTTTGTGCTTTTTTTCTATATAATTATTTTGTAGAGCGTGTTTTGAACGTACAGTGGCGGTTAGATAGACAGACGTGTTGAACATATCGTTGACCTCTTGCTATAAAAAACGAAATAAGTAATAATATATACATTTAATAAAGTAATGGGATGGTGTTTGTACAAGTAAATTACCGTCAGAAGTCTTATTAAAAACGAACTTTTATTTTTAAATAAAATAATCGGTCGTTGAAAAGTTTGTATTTCCACTTTCATCTCTCTCATTAGACTATCTCCACGGAATCTTTTAGTAGCTACTAGTTACGTAGGTATGCCAATAAGCTCGATTGGTTCCCAGTTGGTGCTGAAAAATGATCTTCATATTATAAACAATCAAAATCTTGTATTACTTTTAAACGATTGAGCATTAGATATTTTGGGCACACAATATAGGTAATAAAGACAGAGATAAGGGCACTTAAATAAAGACACTTCACTCTGTTTTTACTTTTGAGTTATATATTGCTTTAGTTTCTTATTCCATTTCAACTAGATTTAGATATATGTAGAGAAAATAGAAGGTGGAAATAAAGATTCATCATTACACGCTTAAGAAATACGTATTGAAATACGTATTCCAAAGAGAATACGCACAAGAGACTATGCACAACGTACCTATATCATGTTAAGTACCTATATTTGTTAATGTAAAATAAAACCAGTACATTTAAATGCATTGTGGAGAATAATAATTCTTTCTTTCTTAGTTAAAAGTTATAGTAGCTAATATTTATTTGTAAGTTATTTATTTCTATGGTAATTAATCTAATAATTTAATGATAATTTCTATAGTCACGGGAAAACTGAGTAACTACTGCCACGCGTCGCTCCCGCCCCACAAATACATTGCAATTCTCCACCGTACACAATCCTATTTATCTATTTCATGCTTGTAAATCTTTAACAGACTCCCTTGAGCACATTTTTATTAAATTTCAACCCTATATATACTAAGAAATAAAGATATTTTTTGAATGATTGATCATGCAATTGATATGGTATTAATTTTTGATAACTACCATAGGCGTAGCAAAAGAAGGCGCGTGTCGTTTCTATGGGAAGGTTTCGCGGGATGCTGTCCTGAGTCAGACGATTGGTGTATATTTAATGATATTTCTATATTCATATATGCTTATAAATAAATACAGATAAATTATAATAAGATTGTATTTTTATAGCATGTATGTAGGTATAGACAATGCGCTATTCATGGACGAATTAGAGACTGGACCTGACATAAAATACAAATGTATGAAAACTAGTTCAACCAAGTGACGCATAACGCACACAAAGATTTTATTACTTTATTATAAACACTGATACACAATACAATATTTCTAGTGTTTGAACGTAATCGATAAAATACATATATCGATGAACCAATGAATGACATTTTAGACATTGGTTAGCATAGTCATCATATTTTACATCTTTTAATTTAAAATATCTGTATTTATTATAATAAATTAAAATAAATGAATTAAAGAGGCAATAATAATGTGTCAAATAATAATTATTTTTTAATTTGATTTATATAAATACGATGGCATTGATGGCAACATTCTGTTGGCCTATAATAATGTTAATAAACAAATGGATATCGGGTGTATATTCCATTAATATATAATAAATATTATTTTGTAAAGATTAAAAAAATATTAAGCTAATTTAATTAAATAAAGTGATTTTGTTGATTCTGTTATTGAACTATTGAAATTGGCAATTGATTGTCTCGGGTAGTTATAAAAATGTGACACTGTCCTAATATTGCTCAGTTATTAATAAACATTTGTAAAATTAGAAAAAAGAAAAAGTGATTGCAAATTGTGAAAAAGTGAGTGTTGGATCGTGAAAGTAAAATAATTAGTGCAAGTGGTAAAGTGTGTTAAATTACAAATCGCCAACCCAGAAGTTTAGTGCTAAAACATTATTGTTTGATTTTGTGTAATTTATTTATTTATTTATTTTATTTATTTATTTATGTACCATAAAATATACGTTATACAAAATAAAATAACAAAATGTTGACAAAGGATAACTTATCTCTTTAAGAGATTTCTTCCAGAAACCCTTCAGAAGTGAGAAAATAAGTTAAAATAGTGCGGAGTAGGTACAGTACAGCATTGAATGGAATTGTCTTAATATTAAAATACATATATTAACTAAATATTATGATTATACAAATATATATATATTCACATACATATATACATACATACATACATACATACAAACATATATACTTACATATAAATACATACTAATCTACAATAATTTATGTCTGATTTGATAGATAGTATTGTTTAATTCTAAACTTAAATGTTGAGAATGAAGGATCATCTTTGAAAATATAATCAGGCAGTGAATTCCACAAACTTGCTGCCGTAACAGAAAAAGATTTTTTATAGAATGTAGTATTGTAGTGAGGAACCACTAGTTTGGGCAAATTGACACAAGAACGCACTGGTCTGCATCTAGGGGACACTAATGTGAAGCGTTCACTTAAATAAGAAGGTGTAGAAGTCTTTAAAATATTGTAAAGCACACATAATACACGAACGTTTCGGCGAAAACGAATGGGGAGCCACTTCAGTTGCCGTCGGAAAATACTTATATGATCAAATTTGTGCAATCCATATATAAAACGGATGCACAAATTCTGAAGGCGATCTAGCTTGTCGAGTAGCTCCTCGGTTGCATCAAGATAGCAGACGTCGGCATATTCGAGTAGAGGGATTAGCAGTGATTGAGCTAGGGTAATTTTAGTTTGAAACGGAAGAAAATTCTGTAAACGTCTCAAGGAATGAAGTGAATAATGTACGCGCTTACTGACCTCGTTGACATGCGCAGCCCAGGACAGGTTGCAGTCGATTGTTAAACCTAAGTTTTTACACGTGTCTGAGATATTGATGCAAGTGTTATCGTAGATGATGTCAGGCAGATTGTTGAAGTCGATTTTGTTCCGCAACTGCTTACTACCAATGATCATGGCCTGAGACTTTATTGGATTGACAAGGAGTCCGAAAGACTTTGCCCAATCTTTGATTCTTGCCAAATCAAGGTTTATCCTGTCTATTTCAGACGCTAAGTCCCCGACCAAAGCATGTCTATAAAGTTGCAGATCATCCGCATATAGGTGGTAGTTAGAAGAGAGTACCTGTGGGAGTTGGTTAATAAAAATTGAAAAAAGCAATGGCGATAACACACCACCCTGGGGGACGCCTGCGAAGAGATTGGACCACTCTGAGATAGTCTCGTCGCAGTAGATTCTCTGCTGGCGATCATAAAGATATGATTTAAACCAATCAATCACAGAAGACGAGAAGTTAAGGGAGGCAAGGATAGAAAGTAAAACATCGAAGTCCACTGAGTTAAAGGCATTACTAAAATCAAGCAAAATAAGAATAGTCACTTTCTTATTATCCATGGCGAAACGAATATCGTCAGTGACTTTTATCAAAGCAGAAGTCGTACTGTGCGAAGGACGGAAGCCAGACTGAAAAGCATTTAATAGGTTATTTCGTAATAAGTACTGACACATCTGCTTAGATACTAAGCCTTCAAAAACTTTCGACAAAATGGGAAGAATTGAGATAGGACGAAACTGTGAGGGAACAATAGGATTGGGGGATTTAGGTAAGGGGATAACATGTGCTAACTTCCAAGCCGCGGGAAATGAGCTAGAAGACAATGAAAAATTAAAAATGTGAGTTAATATATGGCAGATGTGATCAACTGTTACAAGCAGCATCTCACGACTAATTTCATCACTCCCAACGGCTTTAGAAGTAGTAGAAAGAATGCCTCTCTTAACATCGTCCTCTGAGATCTCTTGAAAAACAAAAGGGTCACGGTTAGGTTGGTTAGTCATAGCAAGTTGATTAATGGTTAACGTCTTCTCGATATCAGACATTTGAACAGACGGAGTTGAAAAATGTTGATTCAAGCAGTTGACATTGACGGACTCAAGAGACAAATGTTGTGATTTACCCACACCTAGCGACTTAAAAAACCTCCAAGTTTGAGCCGGTGTGCAATGTAAGATACATGAGTGGATATGGCGGCGCTTAGCATCTCTGCACATCCTATTACAGAGATTACGCAATTTTTTATAGGCTGCAAAATTAGACTCAGTAGGATATCGCTTATATCTGTTCTTAGCTTTATTGCGTTTCGCCATTATTTTTTTGATTGTTGTAGTTAGCCAAGGCGCTGGCAAGTGCTTTACTCTGATTGGAACAGCGGGAGCGTGAATGTCAAATAATTGTATGATCTTGGAATTTAGTATTTGCAATTTTTCGTCTATGTTTGTGGCATTGTATAATAAAGACCAATCTATGTTGACCAGGTCAGAGTAAAATTTCTCGTAATCGATATTTTTGAGATTACGCCTCCAGATTATCTTGGCTTTACGCCTAAGGAGTGACAAATTGTAACTGATGTATATGAGATCGTGATAGGAGAAAGGAGCAGTGAGTTGGCCGAAAGCAAGGATATTTTTAGGATTCCAAAGTATATAAATGTGGTATAAAATAAAATATAAAATTAAGTACACATACTAATTATAATTTTTGCATTTATATTTTTATTTGATTTAGAAAATATTTTTATAAATTTATTGTCATCAGATTGTAGGATACTGTGATAAAAGTATTTTATGTTATTGTACTGAACAAATAACACAATTCGTTCAGTTATTTCGTCAAATATCGATATATTTTTCGACATTGTCAAGCACTAGTCGATGTCAAATGGACTCACTCGACAGTTTTGTCATTTGTTCTGAATGGTATAATCCAGCCCGTTTATGATGGTTGTCAGATGTCAACAATACATAGAAATATCGACTATATTTAACATATTTGGATAATATGACATTTTATTTTACATTTAATTAAATTTTGTGATAAATAACAATAAATGTAATAAAATAATGTATTTACAAGTAAAAAGAAGTAGTGCTGCTTCCGCCGTTATAGTTTTTACACCATTTAACAGAACATTTAGTCATTTTTGGGAGACGTTTTGTTGACAAGTAAGTGCTTGAGACTGACACAAAAAACAAACGACCCAGGCTAAAATTCCCTGGTTACTGACATGACCGTTAAAGGTACGTCCGCTTATATGTCTGGTCCAGTGGTTAATTCGTTCATGGCGCTATTGTTTGTTGTGTGTATGTTTGTGTATTACTATGTCTATTGTTTTGTTTATTATAATTCATAGATTTAAAAATATAATTTACTTAATTTAATTAATGTTTTATTACTTTTCAATAACACAATATTATTTCAATATAAAGTTAGTTGCACTTGTTTATAATAATTCATTTATAAATCAATTAATTATTATAAATTACGTTGAAATAAATAACCTCTTACAAAGGATTTTTTTAATATACAACCTCTTAAGTGAAAAAAATAGTGATAAAATTTGTATAGAGTACTAGCGACTTATTTTAGCGACTTGAATGGCTTAGGAATGTATAAAAGACAAACGTCCAAAAAAAATTTTTTTTGGCGTCAGGAACCTTCTCAGGCGCAAGAGTTTCATCACAATCGAATTAATGGTTTAAGGTCGCATAGAGGACAATGATACGATCATTTATTTTTATTTATATAAATTTTATATTAACATTGAAAATGTTTTTTTGACGCTTCAGTATAGGCCCGATTTTCAGCGATAGTGCGACATCGCCCTGGTGTCATGGCTTTTAGGATTACGTGGTTGATTGGGATGTTAAAAGATGCATCTGAATGAAGGCTACAAAATGCAAAAAAAAAATCAAAACACTCAAAAGATTTTTTTTTTAATCGAAAAAATGTGAAAAATGCTTTGCTCGCTTTTCGCTCGGTTCCGGTCAGAAAAAAAATCATATCTCGAAATGAAATAAGATATCGAAAAAAAACCTAGATAGTGATATCTAGGTATTTTTTTTTTCGATTTCGGACTACATTTAAAAAAATATTGGAGGTTCATATCACTGATGGGTTATTCAGAAGTTGTACCTTTGTGACGCTGAGTTTACGCGAGGAGAGTGCGTGAGCGCGATAATGATGGATATAAATGTTTTGGAGCATGATTTTGTTTTTGAACCGAAGTGATTCTTTGTGAATAAATAAATATGTATTTAAACAAATAATTAACTAATATTTATACATATAATAAAACAGTAAATAAGCGAAATTTATACGTGAATAATTTTCTCAAAACAATGACTGTAACGTATTGTGCCCTACAGACCCCAAAACAATGATTATGAAATATTTTGTCTGTTTGTCTGTATGTCTGTTTGGGTGTGCGCGTTTCACGAAAAAAGTACTGAACTGATTTTAACTTTTTTGTAATCTGAACGCGGGCAAAATCGATTGTTCTGCTAGTAATTAATATGTTAAAAATTTAATTCAGTTCATTTGGCAGATTCATTTTCAATATACTCTAAGGTCGTGGCAGACACGAGATCTGTGGATTTTTAATATGAAATGAAAAATATAACGCAGCAAGCGTAATATTTCAAAAACCAAGTTATTCGTTACGCATAATTAATTTTCTAATTATGAGCATCATAACAAAGGGACAGCACAGCCTCGGGCAAAATACGAACTGAACTCAATTTGCTAAAACTCGCCAGGAATGCACAAGATGTGCACTGGTCGTGGGATAGCGTAAAAGTATATTCATTTAGAAAAATGTTTTGATACTATACAGCAATATGCCCCCAGTTTGAGTGCTAAAATAAGTTATTTTCCATACAAACCTTAAGTCTTGACCATCCTTTTAAGGGATGAATTTCAATAAACAATTTCTTTGTTATTATGAAAATTAATTAAATTTTAGTTTGTTCGTCCAGGCAGTTTGGTCTAGACATTGACGAATAACCCAACAGTCAGGGTTAATAAATGTTATATAGTATAATATTTTTTTTTGCAGAGTAATAAAAAGAACTGTTAGGAAAAAAAGGAAAGTGTTCATGGGTGTGTTAAAAAATTACATGTGTGACTTATAAATATATTTACTGTTAACTTCTCATTTTTTTGTTGAAAGACGTTTTGCGTTGAATTATTACTTAATATATTTTATTTCAATACAAATATTTGTTGTTAAATAACATTTATGTGCGTGCTTGTATTCACCCTAATACAAGGGTTAGACCCCACATGGAAGGCGCGAGTGTCAGAAAAACAACTCGCAGCCGCAATGAATAGCAAAAATTTAAATTTCACGCAACTGTACGTCGTGAAAGACGACTGAGATAGGGTGAAAGTGGTCTAAAACATAATCAAATTGCGATATTTAAATTATAATTCACCATCCTTATGTTATGAACGTTTCTACTATCTATATCAATCTTGATGAAATTTGGTATGTGGATATTTTGTAATCTAATGAGATTCATGATAATATAATTTTGTTTTTACTACAATTAACCTAACAAAATTGAGTAGGGGCCACGACCTCCAAAGAGTTTGTATAGAAAAGTATTATTAAACCGCTACTGCTTGAGCCTTAACCAGCGACTGCAAAAAAATAACTTTATGCATTGATTTAGCACGACGTGTAAGAATTTGTTCTGGTTAGCCTTAAGCTGGCTTATGTTTTGATTGTACTAAGCGGCAATACTATGACAAATGAGTAGAGTTATAAAAACCTACTTATTGACCTTTTTACTGCTTACTTCGGATGAAAGGGCATCCAGAATGCAATCTATGTACGCTCTTGCCACATTTCATCGTCAGCGCAATAAAAATGTAAAGCTAAGAGACAGAATTACATTTACAATTATAAAATTAAACAAAATAAAACAAATATAATCTCACCACATTTTTAAGTTACCAAAATATATCTATTTTATTTACATTTTGGATATCACCACTTTACCATGATATTAAAATTGCCGAATAGACCAACAAAAGATAACATTATAGCACAATTTTTTTCTGTACCATCTAAATTTAATCCCTATTGATGATATTATTTAGCACTCAGATTGAGATTAATCTTCGTGTGTCCAGTTGCGTGGTAAGACACGCGTGCGTCACGTGATCTGCGCTCGCGCACTCCTTACATTGATCAGTTATGGACATAGATTATGAATATAAAAAGACTAGCCTTTTCATACGACAACTACAGCTAAAATAATAAAAATGTAAAATAATATAACAAATAAAGTCTCTATTGATTATGAGTACATGTTACTACTATGCAAAAGCGAAAGTTTGGATGTATGGATGTTTGTTACTCAATCAGGCCAGAACGGTTGAACGGTCAGCATGAAATTCGGCAAAGAGATAGATTATAGTCTGGAATAGCACATAGGCTTTATCCCGGAAAAGTGTACGGTTCCCGTGGGATAATTTGTTTTTATTTTACTAGCGACGAACCAGGGGGAAGCGAAGGTGAGCCGCTTGTTCAATATATTTTAGGAGAAATTAATATAATTTTTCTATGAGTAAATATTTCGTATCCCTAACTATTTATAACTATTTATACCTCCACACTGTATTTCTTGAATAAAAATCCAGTAGTTGTGTGAATATTTAGATCAATATTAAATTTAATCTACACGAGCATCGAACCCGCAACATCTTGTATAGTACCGCTATGTCACAGGCAATCAATATGTGTTTTTTATAATCTGTGAACATAAAAGATTATAATGTATGTACGCCATGACATCCTACATTCACCGTATAGGGGAATAGTAATTCTGATATAAATGCTGATAAGTTGCCTCTAATGTGAGAAAATCAACACTGATCGCCTAGATTACAGTTTTTAATGCTTGCTTATCAAAGAGTTGGTGTGATTTTTTTTTCAATCATTCATTAAGAATAATGTTTTAGTTTTATTTTATTTTTTAATTATATATGTTAATTTTGACCCGTGTTTTATTTGATATTTAGTTAAGTATTTTTTTTAATAAGTTAAAAAATCTGTATTTTTTTATACATATTTGATTTCCTCTCTATATTTAGTTTGATAGATGTGTTTTCCAATACTTTTATTTGACGCACAAGCAAATTTTGTATAATGCGTACTTTTTGGTTGTCAGTATTAGGGGACTAACTCATAAGATTTTAATTAAATAATAGTTATATAACTTTTAAATATTTGTTTATCGTTATATTTCTATTGTACAAATAGGTAAGGTAAAGTAGTATCAGAATTACGTTGCACCCCATTATAACATCATAACATCAACATATATTTGTAACATCTTCAGGTTGTAAGGGCTCAACTAGACTCTTTTTCTCCATTGTTGTACCTATCAAGCGAACGGAACTAGACGCAAAAAGTTGTATTGAATATTTGCGGAAAACTTAAGTTTAATAAATACTCTAAATTATAAACCTAGCTTTTCTTTTTCACCTAGCTTTGATTTTTTTACTTACAGTTTATGGTTAAAGTTTACTACGTTTTTATATCACACTTGCGACTTATTTTCACTTCACTTAGGTGCACCCCTACACTAACTAACTAACGAAAACTAGCAGTGAATCAGCCCCGACTAATGAATCGATCTTCACCATTATTGCTCCATGATAACGCGAGACCTCATACAGCACGAGAAACCGTTTTAACTCTACATGAACTGCAATTGGAAACCATTCGTCACCCTCCGTATTCGCCAGACCTTGCTCCAACGGACTACCATTTTTTTCGTGATTTGGGCAATTTTCTACGTGATAAAAACTTTTCTTCTCAGGAGGCAGTACAAAATACTTTCACACAGTTTGTCGAATCTAGATCACCAGAGTTTTATCGCAAAGGCATAAATGACCTATTAGATGGCAGCAATGTATAGATAATAATGGTAATTATTTTGATTAAATATGTTAAATTAAAAAAAAAAGAATTTCAATTTTTCAGTACAAATCGGCAAATTCATACTTTAACCCCTATTATTATAAACAGGCCAAACCCGCAATTAACCAGCGTGGTTGACTATAGCCTATAGACTTCGTATTGAATTGAGGCCCGTGCCCAGCAGTAGGACATGAAAAGGGCTGAATACAAACACGCTACGCCATTTTTGGGCAAATGTTACTAACAGAAGTCTACGTGTTATACCAAGTCATATCTATCTGTGTAATAAATGTCATCCAAATCAGTCCAGCGGTTTCAGCGTAAAGGAGTAACATACACACATACAAACTTTCACATTTATAATATTAGTGTGATGCGACGGAGTCACACGCAGTAGCTAGTCTAAAATATAATAAAACAATGAATGTAATTACGGATCCAAGAAATGAATGTTTTGTTTCGCGAATTCACAAATTGCGGTCATGTCATCCCATATCATTTCTGTCTGGCTTTTTTAATGCAATTCCTATAAAATAACTTGTGACTCACTTTGTTTTATTTCACTGTAAGGCTAAAACCTTTTTGGTCAGGTTGGGATCAGGTCACGACCTGTGAATGTCATTCTTCTTATACGATTGCAAATTATATAGTAAATGCTTAGATTGTTGTACAACTATTTTCAACCGACTTCAAAAAGGAGGAGGTTCTCAATTCGACTGTATTTCTTTTTTTTTTATGTTTTTTACCTCAGAACTCCGTCATTTATTAACCGATTTGGACAATTTTTGTGTTGTTTGAAAGTGTATACTTCCAGATTGTGCCCATTTAAATTTCAAAAAAAAAATCCCCCCTAAGGGTGGAAAAATAGCTAATGATGAATTTAACCTACTTCTAATTGTCATATTGACTTGAAACTTTGCAAGTGTTTCTATTTCCGTTGATAGTACAGTGGTTCGGTATTGTTGACCTGATCTGATGGTAAGGCCAGAAGGTGGATTGGTGGAACTCTTCAACGACTAATAATAGAGACTTTGAGTTTGGGCTTATTTTGTTTGGTTTGACAAGCCTAACACTTTAGAATTCTTACTTTGCTACTACTGTCTACATTAAAAAGGGAAAAATAAAAACTTTATAACAAAAAAATAAAAACCGACTTCAAACAAAAGCACTAAAAAGTAAAAAATAACTGATTGGTAGTTTTCATTTACTATACATACCTAATCAAATATTTTCGAAGTCGGTGTGCTTTGGCTAAGTAATTAAAGCCTACCTATTAAATACATACCTAATCAAATATTTTCGAAATCGGTACCAGCCCATATAAAGCAAAGCACACCGACTTCGAAAATATTTGATTAGGTATGTATAGTAAATGAAAAATACCAATCAGTTATTTTTTACTTTTTAGTGCTTTTGTTTGAAGTCGGTTTTTATTTTTTTGTTAATTGAAAGATATTTTTTATCTATTTTTTATTTTATTTACGTAATTAACATTAAGAAACGAGCTAGGGCAATAAGTTAATATTTACTGAATTATTAAATAGTGGTATGTAGTTCGATCTTTGCATAGTCGATTATTTTATACTTGAGAACAAATAAGAGATGTTAAATATCGCGTGTTACGGTGTTTGTGATTGCACTCCACCGAAACGGCTCGACCGATGTTAATGATTTTTTTTCGTATATTTGGTAGGTATGAGAATAGGTCGTAAAGTACTTTTCATCTTCCTACACCCCTACCCCCCATTTTTAAAAAGTAATTTTAGTATTTTTGTATGGCAATATTATACCTATAAATGCATAACGACAAACCAGAGCGAAGCGAAGGTGAGTCGCTGTATAACATATAGCCAAAGAGTTTTTTGTAAATTGAACGCGGATGCAACCGCGGGCTTTGCTGGTATTACATTAAAAAGACGATTCGACCTTAAAACTAAAAAAATATAATGAAAAATATTTTTAATTTTGTTATTCGTGTTTGTGGCCAAGATTCCCTATTCATTCACTAAATCCTTGTTCATTCCCAAATTTTTAATCTATGTGTTGTTAAAAAGTAATAATAAAATGAATTGTAATATAGTATATAGAGATTATAATTACTACATTATTTAAATAGTATCGTGTTAAAAGTGTCAATTTTGATATCTGTAATGTGACGAATCAAAAGCAATTTTTTTATCATGAATGTTGTATGTATCGGAATATACGGACTGGACAGATTTCGATGACATTTAGAACACAGGCTATGACCTGGAATAATGTATAGACTACTGTTAGTCACTGAGGGATACAAACGAACGAATTATGAAGCCAGATAAAAGCTTCAAGTATAATAGTATTAAAGTCTACATAAATTGAACTATGTAAAGTGTAACTCTACACTAAATCTATACTAATATTATATATGTGAAAGTTTGTGAGTATGGATGTTTGTTACTTTTGCATGCCAGAACGGATGAACGGATTTGGATGAAATTTGGCACAGAGATAGATTATAGTCTGGAATAATACATAGGCTACTTTGGATTTATTCTGGAAAAATGTACGGTTCCCGTGGGATAGGTTTGTTTTTGTTTTCTAGTTTATTTCATAAAGGAATAGATCCGCAATTTAGATTAGTTTCATCATTATTATAATATTGTTTGTTAAATAAGCCTTATTAGTATTAAAAACTTTAATTGGGGACATTTATAATTTATTTTTTTACTATTATGAATATTATTGCTTTAATTTCTCTACAGCGTACACCAAAGTTTTTACACTACATCCGGGTTATAATTTTTTGGCAATGACTTATTGCCATATATATGTTGATATCTAACGTAAATATTATAAATTCGCGTAATCAATAATTATGTGGTGATAAATTAACCATCTGCGGTTATAATCATTAATTTTCGTATGCTTAACTTTTGATAAATGTGCTAAAACCTTTTTATTGCTAGTTGTCAAGATAATATAGACTTGTTTTAAAAATAGTATATTTAAGTTTATGGCTTAGAATGATGGTATCTTATATATTAAAAAAATATCATATACTACTGACGCGCCCCAGCGTTGTCCAGGTTCTTATTTAAATATTTATTCTGAAAAAAAAAAACATAATGCACTGTTAGGTACATACATATGAACATATATGTATATGTATGTAAGTGAAAGTTTGTATGTTTATGTATGTTTATTACTTGTTCACATCGAAATGTCTGGACGGGTTTGCATGTAATTTACTGTACTGATATAGGTACTATATCTAGAGTAATAATATCTATAGACTTCTATTTGCCATATAGGGACGCAACCGAGCAGAGCAAAGGTAAGTCTGTAGAATATAATAAATATATATAATTCCGCGAGTCTAAGGTTCTAAATATACACATTAAAATTCCAAACTTCAAGAAAATATTTTGACTTATAAACTAAACAGATAGAGATACTTTTTATCTATATTATTGGTAAAGCTCACAATATTAAATTTTATATTACTATTTTAAACTTTTTTTCGGCCGTCATAAGACTGTGTTGAGGTAATTCTTATGTAGACCATCCATGCTCTTACTACAAAATATGGCATATACATTAAGTTTGAAAGATATGTAATTTTATTAAAATACTAGAAATCTCTGAACACGTGCCTCGTATATATCACAGTCCACTGAATTGATAGCCCAACTCTAATGTACTTACTCGTATCTACTAATATCGCGCTAAAAAGAGGGTTGCGATAATACCACGGTATAAAGTTACATGTTATCTGAAAATGGGAAAGAGGCTCAGCCATTCAAATAGAAAATGAGAAATTTTGATACACATTTATAAAAAATCTTATGTAATTGTCAAACGTATTTCATTTTACTATTTTTAATTATAATGATTATCTTATACTAATATTATAAAGAATAAAGATTTTTTGTTTGTTTGTACTGAATAAGCTCCGAAACTACTAAACGGATTTAGATAAAATTTGGTAAGAATATAGTTTGAGAGCTTAGGAAGGACATAAGATAATTTTTATTCCAGAAACAGGGATCGTTTCTGGGATAAAAATTATAATCAATGCGTGTGAAAAAAAAAAAAACTATTTCCGGTTTACACTAAAAAAATAACCAAAAATATCTAAAGTGTATGTGTTTTAAAGCTTTTGTTTTAAAACTAGCTATGAAGCTGTTATTTTCATCATTCTTTCTCCTTATTCATATCATAGTTAAATCAAAGAAGCTTTATAGCCACATTTCCATTGAAAAAACAAAAGAAGAAAGTTTCTTAATAAAAATGTAATGAAAATGATACTTAGATTTATTATACATAATACATACATTGAAACGTAACAAAGTGGTGTAGGTACACTGTGCAGTCTATGTACGGTTAGCCTCACCAGCCGTCACGTAGTTAGCTGTGGCAATCTTCTGCACTGTAATTTGAGATATTGCCCGAAGCTCAGTAGCTTGATTAAGAATTGGATAAAATTGCCTATGGAAAGCTCTCGCTGTGGGAATGTTTTGCTCATTTTCTGTTGAAACAGAAATGTAAGTCTACCCGAATTGGTTGTCGGTAAAAATCGCATTTGATTACGTGATTGACCGGACCTGCTCTGATACACTATACAATATTATCCTGGGCAGGTAATGTACTTTTTATACTTAATGTTAGAAATCAGTCATTTGTCATTTTCATTTCAATTTATTAATTATAATAGGTAATTAATTAAAAGCAATTAAAAAGGAAAAGGTGAGTAAGAAATTCAATCTCCTCAGTATAAAAACAATAACAGTCATAATATTACTAAATCATATTCTAAATATAAATATTAAATATATAGATGCTAAAAATCTGTAAAAAAATTCTTTTTTACTTTTTTTTCTTGGTTGAAAATTATAATTTTACAAAATAAGCGCATATTACACTGGCGTAACTAAACGTCACCAGCACACTTGCGTAGTTAATCGCTGGGCGGGGCGCAGTAATGAAAATTACATGGACTCTTTAAGCTACATTGCACTACAAGTGTGGAATAATTATAACATCCACTACATTGTCCAAGCTGATTGATTGGCAAAATGCGAATACCTAACATTCTGAGTTATTGTGTATGATTACTTAGATTTTTTTTTATTATTTTATTTTTATGTAAGTAAATTCTATCTACTATATAATAATCTATAGTTTTAAAAATGTTTGTCTGTCTGTCTGTCGGTCTGGGAACGCATTATGAGAAAACCAGTGGATAGATTTTGGTACAATTTAGTATGATTATAGCTGGTTATCCAGGTCAACATATAGGATACTTTTTACCGCGGGAAAAAATCTCATCTCTAAGAAATCTATACTAAACTTAAAATATAACAATAATATGTAATAATAAATTTAAGAAGAAACATAAACACATGTTTTAAGTACATTATACTCAATTATTCTACAAAAACATGTAAACATACGCTATTAGGTATATCTTTATATTTAATGGAAACATACTATATTTAAAACAAAAATGTAAATAAACATAACATGAAAAGTTTTTGATAAATTTAAGTCTACAAACATAAATTTAAAATGAAATTATATTTCGAATCACCCATTAAAGATTTAAGATATGAGTGAAATTGTGTTAAACTATCTATTTGAAAAAATATCGGATGCGCCTGCGCCGCCCACCATGTTTCCTGCGATGAGAGACAACGGTATTATTCAGAAGAGTCATCAACCTTCTTATACTTATAGCAATATTTATTATCGTTACTTTAAATAATATATTAGCTTGTTTACAAATTAATTAAATTTTCAGTTCCTAGCAAAGAGAATTGTAATTTATAAATTTCAATAAAATGTTCTCATAATAAATACTAGCAAGCCTTCAAATGACCAAAAAGCCAATTTTTACGTTTTACATTAGTATACTCTTACAATGCAGTTTTTGTATTTTTTCTTAGATATGAGATATTTTCAGGAGGTAAAAAGTATCCTATATGTTGACCCGGATAGCCAGCTATTTATTACCAAGTAAGTATTATATTTACACACACACATATATATATATATATATATATATATATATGATACTTATTTTAATACTAGCAGAACCCGCGGCATCGCTCGCGTTAAAACTACAAAAAACCTCTAATAAAGTAGTCTCATTCAAACTCTCATCCCCTATTTTAGCCCCTTATAGAATGAATTTCGAAAAATGCTAAAACACATATTTATTTAATTTTATTGAAAAACATTAATACCAAGTTTCAAGTAATTCTGATCATAAATATTTTTTAATTGTATTATAACGCGTTTTCCCGCGGTAAAAAGTAGCCTATGTCACTCTCCAGCCCTCGAACTATCTCGACACAAAAATCATGCTAATCCGTCCCTTCGTTTCGACGTGAAAGAAGGAGAAACAAACAAACAAACACACTTTCACATTTATAAGATTAGTATGTAGGTTCTAAGTAATATAATACAATTTATTCTATTACTTAGAAAACGCAAAAATCTGCAAAATGCGTGAGGTTAGTGCCAAGGAACAAATTAATTTTTAAAGCTAAATGTATTAAGAGACGTATATATGCGTTTTCTATTTCATTGTCTGTTCAAAGGTCTGGAATGACTTCCGGTAGATAATCGTTAAAATTGCTCGTATTATGTTATTACTGCCAGACCACGGGCTTTATCGAGTTTTTGCTCGATTATCCGTTCACTAATATTTTGATGAAAAAGTCTATAGTATAAATAAAAAAGCGCATCCTAAAATTATAGTAAAATCGATCAAATAAATCGATTTAAAGGTTAATTACAATTGGTTTATTACAATTTACTACACAACAAGTTCATATTAGGTAATAGTATATAGAAAGTTGTGAAAAGTACCTATAATGAATATTTAATAAAATTAATAAGAACTTTCAATTTTCTGGTTGATTTTATGAACAATAAAATACACATAAGCTTCAAGTAAAGGCGGCTTAATTTGGGATTAAAGTCTAAAGTACCTTTGAATGAATATTTACAATTCATCAATATCTTAGAATAAAATATAGATTAACTAGCGTTTTCCCGCGGCTCTGCACGCGTAGTTCGATTATGCATTTTAAAAATAACACCCTATGTCCTACTCTGATATGTACCTAAGCTATATTACTGTAAAGTTCAGTAAAGTTTCATCAAAATCCGATCTGTAGTTTTTCCGTAAAAGAATAACGAACATCCATTCAACACAACACTTCGCGTTTATATTATTAGTAGCTTTAAGGGCATTTTATGTCACATTCGCATTCTTTTGCTTATTAATTACTTGACAGATTGTTTTATAAGAAAATCGTTTATTTTAAAACATTTAACAAATTACAGAAAAAGTCTTTAACATAAAAAAATGTAAAACCTATGTGTTTAAGAATTTCTTTACCATTCGTATTGTAAAGTTTATTCATGACTAGCGACTCACTCTCGCTTCGCTTCGGGTTCGTCCCTAGTGAAAAACAAAAACAAATCTATCCCACGGGAACCATACATTTTCCAGGATAAAAAGTAATATTCCAGACTATAATCTATCTATGTGCCAAGTTTCATCCAGATCCGTTCAGCCGTTCTGGCGTGACAGAGTAACAAACATCTATACATCCTCACAAACTTTCACATTTATAATAGGTATGTATTAATATGGAGGTAGGTAAATTTGAATATTTGTCTCGTTTGTACAAACAAAGGAAAGTAAAAACAATTCTTAACAATTATTGTAAAATAATTAAAATTTCGTTTTCAAATAAGTAGAGTCGCCATATGCGCTTTAGAATTTCTCAGTGGGACGCCTTAACCCTTACCAAAATAGAGAGCGATATAAAAAATATTACAGGCAATTTAACTGCATATTTCATCAGTGATAAAGTTTACTTTTGAATTGCATAATTTTAATAATTTTGCTTTTATGTAGAAGTGGATAAAGATTTTGAAAAATGAGTTTGGTTCTTGTTTTATCTTAAAATAAGGTCTATGTTATGCAAAATGTAGCAAAATTTCAAAATAAAAACTAATAGTGTCCCGTGGTTTAGGAATTGCAAAAATGAAGGGTTTAGTTTTGAGTAGAATCGATTATGCGTATTAGTAGCTAAAACGCCAGTTTTACTGACGTAAAGTAACATTTATATAAAAAAAACTAGCGAATCACCCTCGCTTCGCTCGGGTTTGTCCCTAGGTTTCTTCCCCATACAAACTTTCATCCCCATTTTTACCCCTTAAGGGTTGATTTCCGGGATAAAATCTATCCTATGTCCTTCCTAGGGTCTCAAACTATCTTCTTACCAAATTTCATCTAAATCGGTCTAGTAGTTTCGGAGCTTATTTGGTACAAACAAACAAACAGACAAAAAACATGTTTTACTAAACTAGCGTCTCACCCTCGTTTCGCTCGGGTTCAGATGCATTCAAGTATTTTTCAAGTGTTTATATTAATTTTAAAGATGCGTTCATATAAAGTACCTACCTAGTACCTAAGGAAAAAGAAAAATGTGATTATTACGTTTTCCCGTGAATTTTTACCAACTTTTCTCTTCATAAGAAAATTCTTTGGACTTCAACAATTATTTAAAAAAAAATTAGCCAAATTACTTTCTTGATTACTATTTTTTTAAAACATCAGTGTATTATAAATTACAATCTAGTTTGTATATAAATAACAAAATAATTGAAAATTTAATTAATATAAAGTAGAAACGGAACTAGACAGCCAATATCTTGGCATGTTTTGTACTAAATAGACAATCAAAAATATAGTGTTACACAAGAACTTTCAAGTATTACGTACCGTTGGCAAAAAAATAATATAAAATCTGACAGTTTTTCGTAGCTTTCTATCAACAAGTGTAAATTGAGTCTGCGGTTTCAACTTTTCAATGCATGTTTCACATCGACACCTGATCGAAAATAAAAACCTATGTATACCAAACCACACCCACCACAAACTCCGTTGTGTGCCGTTTGTAGCATATTTTGAGCGGAGTTAAAGCAACTTTTGGTACTCGAAATTGTAAAAGAAATTACTATAAGATTACTATTATAAATGTGAAAGTTTATATGTGAATGTATAGCTACTCGTTCACCTAGATATGCATGAACAGTTTTGAATGAAATTAAAACACAGATAGACATGATGATGGAGATGTAGTCTCATAGGTGTTCCCCCCCAACGTGCGTTCACCTTGTCGTGGTGGGGGGGCTCAGTAGTGTACTCGCGAAGCCAAGAAACGCACAGGGAGGTGGCCCGTTTTGGTGGGCGGTGGGAGGCGGCCTTCTTCGGAGGGCGGTGTACCATGCGGGTTGCTCCTGGTACTTCTCTGATAGCAGAGTGGACCGTGGAGCAACCTCATGGTTGTTGTGGTCTGCTTCGGCAGACCTGCCGTCGGGGCGTCGTAGTTGAATGCGTAAGCGATCCTGCGACGCCCCATTAAGACGGGGGAAGGTTTTGTTGGGTTTTAGTGGGTAGTACTGGCTTTGCCGGTGAGTCCCACACTTCGTGCGTAAATGCATTTCCCAACGTTAAAAAAAAAAAAAGTCTCATAGGTGTTACTTGTTAGGCCGATCCGAGTGAAACGAGGGTGTCATTATTTTTTCTATGTACATATAATGAATCAAATATAAGATACTACGTTTTTTATTTTTTACAAGTTTAATACGGGCAAGTATGTACATGTTATAATAATTACTAGATTAACTTCGTTCTTTATTTTTACGGTATATAATATCAATTAAACAAATCCTTTACCTGCCTATGAATGTTTTTTTAAATATCTTCAATAATTTTAGAGATTGGCGCGCACAATAAGACAGATCAAATATTTTTTTGTATTATTATTCAAGCTTGTATTCAGCCCTTTTTAACGTCAAACTGCTGGGCACGGACTGTTCAATACGAGGGGGATCAGACCATAGTCCATCACGCTGGCCAAGTGCGGATTGACGGACTACACATGTCTTTCAATAACTTACTAAGTTCTCTCAGACAGGTTGCAGGTTTCCTCACGATGTTTTCCTCACCGTAAGGCAATCAAGTTGGAAATGATTTGCCCATGAAAATATCAGAGGTGCGAGTCCCGGGATTTGAACCTTACGTACGGGATTTGAACGTTACTACTGGGCTACCACTGCCTTTGCTATTCAAGCTTAACTTTGTAAAAACAAAACTATGTGCTTAATAAAGACATATCACTGACACTTAATTTTAAGTACCTGCACTGCTTAGGTACAGACATTCAGTACGATACGAATATGAAATCGCACTATACTGTAATACTAGTATAACATTTTATGACATTTTAACACCTGCAGGTAAATTTCTAAGATATTATTTAAATTTCTAAGAAATCTATTGTTAACTGTAACACCGGCGTGTGTGCGGTCGTTGAGGCATTAATTTTGTTTAAGCTTATGAAATTATTATATTCAATTTAACTTTAATTTTTAACTGTTTCTGTTCATACTACAAATTTACTCATTAAATTTTTATGATGTTTATCTCAACACTACATATACGAGTATAAATATTTCATATGATATATGTATACAAAAACGTTACGGAGGAACATTAGTATCAAATGTTAGAGACTTCAACAGAATTTAGTAAATTATCACTCCTCCCAGGTGATTGTCCGTGCATGTTTGTTTGTCTTTAACGCTGAAGCGACTGGACGGAATTAGATGAAATTTAGTGTATAGATAAGACTAAGATCAGTGTTAGTTCATAAATAAATTAGAATTTCTTAACCCTCGACGCAAAACCGACGGGTTGTTATAAGTTTGACTTGTCTGTGTGTGTGTTTGTATGTGACATCGTAGCTCCCGAACGGATGAACCGATTTTGATTTTGTTTTTCTTTCTTCTTTGAAAGATGAATAAGGCGGGAGTGTTCTTAGCTATGTTTGATGAAAATCGGTAAAAGGTGGTCTGGGTTTTTTATTTTTTATTTATCACTTGTTATACAGTTTAATAATATTATATTTTATGAATATTCAGTTTGATTTCACATCTTCGTATCAATACGAAAGTTCAGCTGACAATCAGTAGCAGAATGCTTAAAGTTTGATCGACAAACCGCTGTAGGGGCGGCGGGTGGTGTTCTCTCATGCCTGAAATGAGTTTGAGTTGTGGCTAAAGTAACAGCGTTAAATGAAAATAAAAGAAAAAAACATAGTAAACTGGTGTATGTTTGTTTTTAATTGTACATAGTAAATAGAGTACTACTACTAAATATATTTTTCACTAAAAAACTAGAGTTACATTAATAATAATATAGGATAGGATTTAGGTATATGTATTATTGTAAATTAATTATTTGATTCTTTAAGTTGTCATTTTGATATAAAATACTTATTTGAGTTTTCTGAAGTTGTCATCTTGAGTGAAAAAAGGGCGGGAACAGCGTTATTTTTTGTTTTATGATTTTGAAGCAATACGTCATTCTCTTTGTAATGTCGTTTGAGGCGTTGCTCTGACTCTGTATAAAATAATAAAGACTATGTACTGTTACACCGAATTTTACTTGGCGTACTTGACCTACTTATGTAATATCCAGGTAATACTAGAGCCGGACTTAGAAAAGGATAACCGTACTCCACTTAGGGATGGGATTATTTTAAACTTATATAGATAATTAATTAATTGGCAAAGAAATTGCAAAACTAAAAATATTTATGCATATCTTCTGCATCTCTAAAACCTCTACAAGTGACACCACGTAAACTACACTCGTATCACGCTTTTAGCCCTGCTTAAATCAGGATAGACTTTGACATGTCTTTACTACGGCTGATATATAAACGTAAATGTTATTGGCTTGTGGTTTTAATGTGAACAAAACATTTTGTGTAATACGATACGGCAGGTAGAAATACCAATTTTGCGTACATTTTTATCAATATATAATATTAAAATATTATTTGTCTACACTTATATTAGAAAGAAATAAAGTTTGTAAGTTTGTATGTAGAAGGTAATCATCAAAACTACTAACCAAGTTTTAAAAAAATTACACCAATATTTGGGAAGGGTTTTCAGAGTGGACAATGGACATAGACATGGGTAATATGTTATTCCAATAAAATAAAATGGGTTTTAAATGAAAAGATCATTTAAGCAATATTACGATAGAGTTCTTAAAAATACTAAATGAATATTTTTAGTCTTAGTAACCCTTATAATACTTTACGTAAACTATATTATTCTACAAAATTATTTATCTGTTTTTAAAGAAATCATTCTATTAATAATATCATAATATGTATTTTATGGTATAACACTGTCAGATGTCGAACTCACGACCTACGGCACAGTAGACAGTGCCAGCAACATGCATCGACCATAATTTACAAAATTACAACAATTTACAAATAGGAACAAGTTATTATTCAAGCCATAATAATTAGGTTACCGTTTTCTAGCCTGAGGTCTAAAAAACGACTACCACACGTAAAATTGTATTTTATCGGTTTTTATCGGTTACGAATTATTTTAATCGGCACGGGTGTCCGTCTGCCGGTAATAGTGGTATTCGGCGGTAATCGGTCGCTAATCGGCGGACAATTTACAAAATTGTCGATCCATGTCGGCGAGTGAGTCGATGATCGATACGTTAGTGTTGCGATCGATAATATCGATATTTTGACATTACAAACTTTTTTTTTAGACGAAGGCTATACATACATAACGTATATTATGTATCGTATGTGGACATGGGTAATATAACAGTGAAAATATTGTTTTTGTAGACTGCACTATTGTATAAAATTAGTAATAATCTATTTGTGTAATACAAAAATAATAAGGATAGTTTATTGAAGTTATAGGTTACCTACCTACTTCTTTTGGCACGTTTGGAAAAAAATATGAGAGTAAAACTTTTATGATGCGCGCGCAAACCGACAGCCAAAATGCGACATGATGAGGTTAGCTGAAAGTGACATGATGAAGTTAGCTGCATTCCTTTTACAAACAGAGAGTTGTGACATACGAGATGAAATCTTTTGCTATTTTTATTCTGTTTTTTCGGTTCTGTTTTTTTTTCAATGGCAAATTGATCTAATGTAGACGTCATTTCTAAATTGAAAAACGTACGACTGCAATCGACTAGCAGCTGTTTGAAATGGGTATCGATGACGTGTATCTACCGCATTATTTGTTACTAAAGTTATAAAAAAAGGATGTAAAATTGGCAGTGAACCATCTAACCCCTGTATTGATCACAATAATCGATCGTGTGCCGCGTAATTGCGTGGAATCGAACTTGCGACCCATTATACCATTATAGTTGATCAACCGCAACAATAGAAAAAAAAACATTCAATCAAATAACGTCCCTATTGCACAAATCATAAGAATAGATTTATATTATCGACATTTAAATATATAACATTCCACTTTCAGATATCATATTTTTTATGTACGCAATTGTGAAGCTTATTGAATTATGATAAGGTTAACTTTTGTATGGAGTTAAAATCAATAACTAGATCCAGTTTTAAATTCAAAATTGGCAGTAAACGTCTATCGGCGCCGGCGCACCTGTGACGTCATATTTGACAGATGACATCAACTTGATATTCGTTGTTTTATGCTTAATTTTAATGAAATTAAAGTTAAATAATACTCAATTAATTTAAATACATATTACAAAGATTATAAAGTACCTATAATAAAGTACAATTTGTCTAAATTTTTATTTTTCAATAAAGAACGCTACGGTAGTCGATATGTCATTTAAGCCTACAGGTACAGCTGTTGTCGGTGTATGTGTTACTTTACACCTGGACGCAGCAAGATCGCGCGTCGAATCGTAAGCAAAAAATAATTACTATTTATTTACGGATGACAAATAGCCGAAACTAAAAGTATTCTATTAGTTTTATATATTTTTTAAAACTTAGTATTGTATAATATATTTATATCACATACTTATCTATTGTATTATATACCTCGCCTTAATTCTCACCGGTTGTGTCGAAGAAATATGGAGACTCAACTTTGAGAGTGAAAAAAATAGAGAGTAGCGTTTTGGTGCATATTGGTCCACTATAAATTATAATATCTCCTGCACTGATGGCTAATCTTAGAGAAACTGGCTGCTGTAACTTATACTAAAAGGCTTAGTTATTATTTATTAATTTATTTTTAACTTCGCCCAAAGCGTATTAAAGTTTTTCGCGAGCTGTACTTATTATTACAATGTATAAACCATTTTAAAATAGATTTTGAATGCATTTTACATCTCAGGCCCAAAATTTAATATGTGCCTACTATAATAAAGTACTTAATTTTTATAAAAAACTTTGAACCCTAAAAATATTTACTTAATAAAGAAATGTTTTTAATAAAAAAAAACCTTTCTGACCGCCATGGGGCATAACCATGGTGTCTATAGCCTAACGTCGGTCACAATTGACGCGGTTAGCCGCAGACTTCGCCTTTGTGACGCCGCCGACGCAAATATTATACGCAACTTGACTGTAAAATGCGTCTGCACCGCAAACTTTAGTTATTCGTATATTATGTTTTTATTTGTTGTATAACTTAGTAATATATTTAAAAAGCTATGTTTAAAATATTAAATTTACAGTAACCTCTTTTTGTCAGGGTACGTTTCTAATCTTTTTATTAGGTTTATTCTGAGATTGTTATATTTTATTCTGTGCTCTTAATAAATGAGGGTAGCTCAAGTTGAGATTACCTACACAATTTTTCCTTAATTTTTTTCTTATTGTCTTCTCTTTTGTGACTATCGACGAAATAAACCCTTATTATGTACCTATCTACTATTCTGCTGTAGTTCGTATCGATCATACAAATATAATATATTGATTTTAATTATTTTTCGATATAGTATTTGCATATACAATATTGAATCCCTATTCGTAGAAGTGTAGTACACTACTATAAGTAGTATTGTAATAATTTTATTTACCCGTTGTTTATCCTTTTCATTGTACAAGTAATAGCTTGTTTTAAGAACATAGCTAAGTTTGAAATTACTCAGTCGAATAAAGTTGTCGGTTGTCTTGTAAAGTAGAATACGAATAATTTCTTTCTTCATTTAGTATCGACTTCAAAATTACTTTGTACTTACTATACGTAATTCTAATTTAATTCAAATTATAAGTGTTTATTTTATTTTTAAAATTTATATGGTAGCACTTTTAAGATGTACCTACTTAGGAAAAAATCATGAAAATCAATTTAAAGTTGGTGAACACATCCATCATAAAATCGATTGACGATCTCCTAGGTTTTGAGGTACAAAATTGCAAATACGGGCAAAATCCCAGTAGCTAGCGAAGTGCAAAACGTAAGTACTACGTAAATAAATAAAAACAATAATTACGAGAAATCGCCAGCCTACGAATTATAACGTACATTCTGAAGTGACACATTAAAAGTAACAAATCACGCAACCCTTAACGATGCAAGAAAGTCGATTAATCCCGAGTAAAAACTAATCATACGATCATATGAAAATCGACAAACAAAATGTTACCTAAAAAACAAATGAATGGAGGCGGTGTAGGCTCCCTGCAACATAAATCATCACTGGGAACCAAAACGTGCTATCTTATACAATTTTAATAAACATGAGCTATCTCGGTGCTCATTCATGGCTTTTTTTGTTATTTTAATTACGGACCTGTAAAGGTAAAGGAGTTTAGTTTTGATTCTGTTTAGGAGTTACGATAAGAAAATTGTGTAGATCAATAAATAAAATTAAGAAACAATATAAGAAGAAAATTGAGAATAGGTATAAGAAGAAAAATGGACTGATTCAAGGGACGAGCTATTTTTCTTATGTGATAAAATAAATTAAATTAAGAAACAATATAAGAAGAAAATTGAGAATAGGTATAAGAAGAAAAATGGACTGATTCAAGGGACGAGCCATTTTTCTTATGTGATATATATTATTTGCCAATTAGAAATGGATTCATATATATACGTATATAATAAATTATAGGTAGGTATATGATTATGTATGTATACTTAAATGCCACCCTTGAGGGTGGAATAATTACTTTTAAGTGATTTCGAAGTTGCTGCACTTTTTTGTTAAAAAGTGATAATTATTTTATACAGGAGCAACATTCTTAGGTAGGTATATAAGGTAAGCGTGGACAATTTTGATGATAATGAATTCATGGCTTATGTTATTTTCATTACGGTTTGCATGAAGATTATAGTTGACATTAGAAATGGAGCATGAAATTTTTCTAATTAATTATTACTGCGAAGACAACATTTTCTATCTTGATGAATTTCGGAGATATAGGTGGGCTCCTTGCTGACTATCAACGCAGACTCTCATTAATTTTAATTCTAAACATTACTATTGTATCCACACTTAATGATTTATGATTTCTCAATTCGGCTGTATTTTTTTTTATGTTTGTTACAGAACTCCGTCATTTATTTGATCGACTTGTTTTATTTACAATTTACCACTTTCTTAATCTATTTCTTGATTATGATGATATTGATTGAGAAAATAGGGAGTTACTAATTAAAGAGGATACTTTAAAAAATTTTAAAAAATCAAATTAAAATAATATGTATTACTTTCTTAAATTAACGCATAGATATATTTAACACGTCCAGGTAAATTTCTAAGAAAATAATTAAAATTCTAAGAAATCTATTGTTAACTGACACGCCGGCGTATCAGCGGCCGTGAAGGGATTAAAATTTTACATAAAATTGATTAAAATTTCTAAATAATGGAGAACCAAAAATCAAAAAAAATACCGCGATAAAGTCCAAAAAGTTACTTTTATTTAAAGTATCAAATTCAAAAATACTTAAAATTCACGTGACTTTGAAACACTAGTATTGATATTTTACATTTTTATTAGGTAAGATTTTTAAGTTAGAATTAATATTTTTGTTATGTTGTTCAAAGTGTGTGTTATTTGTTGTTGTATCATACTCGTATATGATGTACTGAATAGTGGTAGGTATATACCTACCATTATTATCACAGTGGTGTGTCTGGGACTGCTCACTGCGTCGAAAGTCACAAATTTGAATCTTGTACGTGGTAGGTCTCGTTAAAATACCGTTCTGTAATTCACAATAAAAAAGCATAAATATCTGTAAAGGTTTTTAATTGATTCCTCCATTAATTTTGTAATGTGAACAAAATATATTGATTAATTGCATGACAAAGTACTATTTTAAATTGAATTAAAAAATTTTATATAGGTTGCTTTTTGGCATCATAATTTACAAAATAAATTAATAAGTTTAACTCCAACTCAAAAATCGTAAACCCGCATCATCTAAAACATCCATGAAATGTCAAAAGACGTACCTATACCTCGACCCAAAACATTAGACTGGATAAATAACCATAAACATATAATTATTTCCAAAGAATCAGTACATGGCTGCCTACATAAAAATTGTACGGTATAAAAATAAAAGAATATCTATGAAAACCTGTGGGCGGCGCGCATACAGCAGCTTTAATTACGGGGTAGCCGGCTTCTTGCCTCGTAGAGCTGAGCTCAGATAATATTGCCTTCGTAAAGCATCTTCCATACAAACATATACATTTTTATATAATAAATAATAATAAGGGTACATAAGTTTGTAGAAAGTTATATTTTATCGTATTTTTTTTTACTAGTAAAATTAAAGTAGAATGGAGCTTTTTCTTGGTTATAATCGTTTAATTTATCGCCAGTAGGTAATAAGTAGATGCTTGCCAGCTTAATTATGTACTATTAACTACTTAAAATAACTACATAACTCGTCGCTTTCTAATAATGTATACTAATATTACAAAAGGTAACCGTCTTAACAGACAGTTAAGGTAACCTGCTTTCCACGCTAAACCGCTGAACAGATTTCGATAAAATTTGGCCCTGCCCCACTTTACAAGCGAGCGAAGCCGCGGAAAAGTCTAGTAAATGATATAAACATCATTTTTTGATCAACTTCAAAACGAATTAGATTAGTAAATAACTATTAACATATATATTAAAATATGTATTCCTGCTATATATCTACCTAAGTAATATATTCTGAGATGAGAGGGAAGCAGAAGTAGACAAAGAAAGAAAGCCGTTATTAGCCTCTCTCTCTCTCTCTCTCTCTCTCTCTTTGAAGCTCTTACTTATTAAATATTCTCTAATCTTTTATATACGTTAAGAATCATGTAGTCAATATCCAATTATTATGTATTTAAGTAAACAATAGTCGATCGATACTCAAATGCAATTCGTGTGTCAGATTAAACCATTGCTTGCTTAACTTTTTAAACAAATAAATACAAGTGTAGATCGAGCTTAAGCATATCCGCAGTAGTTATCTTGAATATAAAATCTTTTCCTAAGATAATGCGAACAAGCGTTAGTAAAATGGAATCGAAAATGGGAATTTTCGATCACGTAATGATATTCAATAGCGAAGTAATTTCAACTCTATCTGCAGTTTCGAAATCAATTACCTACATATAACGTTTTGCAAATGTTTTATTGGTATAACGTCTTTTGTCTCGTTTTTGTTGTTAAAAAATAAAGACTTGGACATGGTCCTAATATAGGTTACAAGAAATGATCTAAAATCATCTATTTAGGGGTTTCTTTTGATTTTAAGTTCTATAGACAGCTACATAGATGGTATAATTCTGGAATTTTACCATCTATGTAGCTATTATATATGTGCCCATTTTTTATTATTAATATTAATTATTAGGTGCTTGCTGTGTCCACGCATTATTGTGACTTGGTCTGGACAAATGGAAGAAAGGAAAAGTGAAAATGAGTAGTTTAAAAACTTTCTTTATCTATACATACTTATAATGTCGAATCTGTATCTACATTAAATATTTTTTGGAAAATCTTATTGAAATATTCATTATTATCGATACAGAGGCCGAATGTATAGTTTATAGAATTTTTTCTGTCTGTCTGTGACCACATCATGAGAAAACCATTGGACAGATTTTGATGAAATATGGTTTGATAATAGCTGGTTATCCGTGTCAACATATAGGGCTTTTTACTGCGAGACAATATCTCACCTCTGAGAAATCTATAGACGTTAAAACGTAAAGGGACGAACGCGAGCGGAGCGAGGGTGAGTCGCTAGTCTGAAATAAATATAATTAGGTGTCGGTATCGGTCGGTAATATTAATTGGTGCGCAACTTTCAAAGATTTGCAATGGTACAAACCAACCAACCTAAAAACTATAGATTAATTAATGATGATAGAAAAAAAACAAAAAAAAACCAAACAAACCAAAATTTACATTATAATTTATATAGATATACGTGATAAACCATTCTCTCGAACGACATGGGCGAACAAGTGTTTGAACCGACAAATTCGCAATCTGACAATCAAATAACGCTCCAAATATTCTGTAATCATATTTCCACAAACCGAGCCAAAATAACTAAAACAAATTGTTATTTCAAATAATGATTTTGCTGTACAGTAGTCACATGGTCGCTAATAGAAGCAAAATAACAAAAACTATCTATAGAAACAGTAGATTAAACTATGATTAAATTTTATTTTATATAAAAAGTTGAAAGGCTTGTGACTCGACAGTTTTTACTGGGCGGGACTGTGGGAAAGGCGCAGATTAAATACTTCCATGTAGGTTGGCTCTTATCAATAGGCTATATGTTTGGTTCATTTTGTTATTTTATTGTATGGAAGTTTGAAAGTTACTAGTGATTTTGTATTGGTTGTTGAGACGAGATTTCTTTTAGTCTATTGTCTGAGTTAGTTATGCCTATATTACAAAGCTCTTAGGTTAGTAGAAGTTAATTTTTATTTAAGAGTGCTTTTTTGGTATGAATTTGTTGTATTATGTTTGCTTTTTGAAGTAATACTTGTTTTGGGACGTTTGGAAAAAAATATGAGAGTAAAATTTTTACGATGCGCGCGCACATCGACAGCCAAAAAACATGATGAAGTTAGCAGTTTATTGCCATGGTAACCGTTTTTATTGTCTGAAAAATGATATATAATAATATACTCTTCCCTAAAAAGATATTCTATATATATATATATATATATATATATATATATATATATATGATTGTTATATACTTAATATGCCTTATTTAAATATTTTTATTAATTTATCGTTCCTTTTACAAACAGAGAGTTGTGACATAAGGGATGAAATCTTTAGCTATTTTTGTTCTGTTACGCCAAAGAAGTACGCCAACTTCTTACGTGCGACATAAGTACATATACACTTTTTTTTAATAAAAAAATATTACATGAAATAAACTACATGTTTTTCAATTACACTTTACGACGTACTGTCCCTAACGAATGGTGTCCAAATGGCACAATGAATTATATTTCATCACATTTTATAAATTAAAACAATTATTAAAAGCAAATGATTTTTTATACGAAAGTTTTTTCATCGATTTAAGAAATGACTGGTGTTATGTTTTAGAAGAATAAAATTTGCTAGAACACTGCTACTTATTCGTAAAACCTATGCATTTACCTAAAGCATCTTTATATTTTATAAGTTATAAAAATTAATCTCATTACATAACTTGCACATTAACATTACATAACTAGCGACTCACACTCGCTTCGCTCGGGTTCATCCTTAGGTACGTTTCAATTTTTTTGAGCAGAAACCAAATTCTTTTTCTAAAATCAAAGTAGCCTATGTTACTCCCTATAACATTAGCTATCTTTCAGTGAAAGTCCCGTCAAAATCAATTCGTCTGTTTTAGAGATTATCCGGAACAAACAGACAGACAGACCAAAAAGTAAAAAAATGTGTTTTTCTAGACTGTTTCAGTATATGTAGACTGATCCCGCTTTCGTTGGAGGGACGAAATCTATGCCCAGTAGTGGGAGTTAAAAGTTATTATAAATAACTATTTATTGGGATGCTGGTAATGTAAACTATTTTAATTAAATTATTCTATTACAATAACTTCTGGATTATCTATTTAATTTAAAGGAAATCAGTGTAGGCTTCAAAAGCAGTTCTGTTGAGAAGAATCTGTGAGAATCTGCATTTAGCTTGATATTGATTAATTTTATTTTTTAAATAATAGGCATATGTGTAAAAATTTAAAGCATTTGATTTATTTTAACTAAGACAGAAGATGTTATCTAAGATTAAAATGAACAAGCAGTTTTTATCTGCAAAATGAAGTAGGTATATAATAACTAAGTTTTGAAAGCCAAATTTTTCATTGCACTTAACATATTATTAATGATTATTAGAAAATCTATACATATAATAAAATTGTAACTAAGACGAATCAGTACATTAAATATTTTTTGGAAAATCTTATCGAATTAAACATTATCATCGATACAGAGGCCGAATCTATAGTGTTTAGAATTTTGTCTGTCTGTCTGTCTGTTACCGCATTACACAAAAACCACTGGAGGAATTATGATGAAATTTGATAGGATACTTTTTACTGCGGGAAAATATCTCATTTCTGAGAAAAAATACAAAAACTGCAATGTAAGAGTTTACTAATATGTAAAACCTAAGAATTTGGTTTATGGTCATCTCAGCGCGGGCGGAGCCGCGGGCAATGCTAGTAATTACATATTTTGGTCTAAATTGCTAAACATCTACCCAACTATATGTATTTGAAAAAAGCCGCTGGCTGAAGTTAGTTGAAATAAGTATAGGCAAATGAAAAGCGGTCATTATAATGAATTGGCTCATAACTTAAAACAAATTATTAGTTTAATGAAATCTTATGGTAAGGGTGTGCCCGATGCCCGCAGCATGCGAGAGCAGCGGTTAACAAGTAGCAGAACGCCTACGCTTCGGGCTCTACTTTAATTGTAGTTTCTCAGATTCTCTTGAGATCGTCGTTTAAAAATCTTTGAGGTTTTCAACTATCTCGTAAAATATGTCAATTAAATAACTTAATTAAATCTAAAAATATAAGAATTGAAGTATTCTTTTTTGTACATGGTTTTTTTTTGTTTGTATTGTATTTGAAATGAAATGAAGCTTTATTCAAATAGACTTATTATAAGCACTTCTGAATCGTCAATTTAATTTAAATAGCTTCAGCGTTTGTTTGTGAGGAAGTTACCAAGTACCACCGACTCGAAAAGCAGTTCTGCTGAGAAGAGTCGGTGACAAATTCAAAAGTTGCTCTTTAAAATTTGAAGTTACATTAATAAAATAATTTTATTTTATGAATAGTTTTCTAATCTATTTTGATATAAATTAGACAAATAAATTTTATCACTTGACATCTTATCTTACCAACTTACATTAAAATGCATCTTATCACAATAATATAATTTTTTTTGAGGTACTATGTTTGTTACATCTTCGTCCTGTAACGGCTTAATTGTTTGAGTAAAATTCGTAAAGACATTACCTTAGGTATATACTAGAATAATATTATGATACATTTTTATAGTTATAGGCATACACTAATAAAATATTTGCCTTATAACTATAAGGTAAGGAAAATTAGCTCGTCAATGAAATACCCCACACATAAATCAAATTACGATTTTCTATTTTAAATGAATTTATAACATCTAGTCCTTATAAAACGCTTTTCCAAACTTTTCATCTGAAAGATCATTCTTAATTTAAGTAATTATATAAAACGTACAATGTTAGGAGCAATTATTCAAATAAGGCCATGCTAGAGTATTTTACAGAGCACATATAGCTCAGTGGTAACCAAGATAAGTGAATTCAAATCTCAGGTCCCACACCCATGATATTCTTATTTACGTATCATTATCGACATGATTACAATTTCACATTAGTGAAGGAAAGCATCGAGAGGAAACCTGGCGCGTAAGGTCCGCCAAACCGCTTTTAGCAAGGCGCGTGGACTATGGTCTTATCCTCCTTGCATTAAGAGAAGACTCAAGTATAGCAGTGGGACGTTAAAAGGGCTTTTAGAGTAATTTAACTAACCTTTATGTTTAAGTAATAAATGGCAAATTTTAAAATATGCGTGCAAATAATATGTAGTCTAAGTATACGTACATTTTCAAAAGAAAATAAATTCAGATAAATCTTAATGAGAAACGGAAAGCAATGTTAAAGCAATCTATATTTCTGAAATGGAAAAAATACTATAATCGAAGGCGTCAACAGACGCCTAAGGGTGAAACCGAGCTGCGCATTATAAAGGAGCGTTCCACCCAGCACCGCTAGCGATTGCTACCTCACGATATACGATATCTGTATTTTTTGTATACTGTATATACTTAACTTTTTAAGTAACAAATAGATAAATTATATACACTTAGTAGTATTCGCAGTGTTGTAGTTATTCTATCATAATTAATATTAAATTATTCGAGGAAAACAATGTAAGAATAGAATTTACCTATATTATGGTTTTTCTGAGTTATAAAGCGCGTCAATTATTTAGCTATTAAACAAAAAAGATAATCGGTTGAAAAAAGCGGAGAAAAAGATATTAGGTATTTAACATTAAATTATAAGTCAATAAGATATTTGTTTTTTTTAAAGAACCATTAGCCAGTAGCGTCTGTTTTTATTTATTGGTTAGACTGATATAATTTTAACTTAAAAGTAAAATGTTTCGTCTTAGCCATTAAAAATCAGATTTCAATTGAAGGAAATATACAAAAAAAAAGCATTTAAACGTAAATAATAAATATATTCAAGTTAAACAATTTGAATCCTTACTTGCCATATACAAAGCGATAAGAGTCGTAATACAATAATAAATGAAGTCACAAAAATAGCATAAGTCAGCCTTTAGTCGCGTCACCGGAATTTCATAAAATGTCAAATGTACAATAATCATGGCTTATCCTGAAGGCAAAACCGTATCATTTACATATCTTGTTTACGGGCTGTCTGCCTGTATATGTTAATGACATACGAACAAATATATTCGCTTTGGACGCCCCACCAGACCATTGTTTTGCAATAACAAACCAGATTACCATGAGCTGATCTTATTAACATTTATATAAACGATAAAGGTCTGTTCATAATGGTTGTGCGGTTTCGTTTTTTATAATATAAATCCCAGCTGAGTTTATTTTTTATTTTGTTATAATTTCGCGAAGATGCCGCGGGCGAAGCGGCAATATGAATATTAAGAAATTTTTTGTTCAATGCAAAGTAACTGTTTCCATTATCCTGGTTTATTATTTTTAATTTAAAATATTGTTTGAAAAATGTTATAACTACCGTTTGTCACAGTTGTAAAATGTAACTTATAAGACAGTGGAAACTGGTGGGGTTCAAATACTTCAAGAATATTCATAGTATCTACACTAATGTCTTAAACGCCAGAGTGTGATTTTTTATCGACGATTTGTCTTGATTTTCCTTAATAAATTAACAAATAAGTAATAAGGTACTTAGAAGTTTATTTAGTACTAGAAGTGTTTATGAGGAAATGTAGCATTTAAAATTATACGAGTCTTTTATGATTATGACTTTCATCATGATAAGAAAATGAAATTGTTATAGACCTACTATGGCACCTTTAGTACAATATTAAAGCTTCAATGTAATCTATGCATCAACACAGGATAAGTATAGGTCCCCCCCAATGTGCGTTCACCTTGTCGTGGTGGGGGGCTCAGTAGCAGTAGCGAAGCTAACAAACGCACAGGGAGGTTGCCCACTTCGGTGGGCGGTGGGAGGTGGCCCTCTTCGGAGGGCGGTGTACCATGCGGGTTGCTCCTGGTACTTCTCTGATAGCAGAGTGGACTGTGGAGCAACCCCATGGTTGTGGTGGTCTGCTTCGGCGGACCTGCCGTCGGGGCGTCGTAGTTGAATGCGTAAGCGATCCTGCGACGCCCCATTAAGACGGGGGAAGGTTTTGTTGGGTTTTAGTGGGTAGTACTGGCTGTATTACGCCGGTGAGTCCCACACGTCGTGCGTAAATGCATTTCCCAACGTTAAAAAAAAAAAAAAATGGATAAGTATTAATTGTTGCCCAAACTTTACGCATTATCGGTGATCAGAAGTAGCACGCTTCATTTGCAAAACTAAATGAAGGAGTTTCAGTGCGAATCATTTCTAACATGATGACCATTTACTAATACAGTAGTGGGCAACATTGCGAGGAAACCTGCACGTTTGAAAGGACAATTAATTTTTAAAAGACTTGTGTTTTTTTACTATGCCTAATCGCCCAGCAGTGAGATGTTGAAAGGACTGAATCACTATTAAGTAGGTATTATTAGTGAGAATAGCAAGAGATAAGCATGTCCATATGTTAAAGCGTGTAAATGGTTATTAATTAGTCCCGAGTCTTATAAAACTACCAGCAAGTAGCGACTCATCCTTGCTCCGCTCGGGTTCGTCCCTAGTTACGTTTTAACGTTTAATATAGATTTCTCAGAGATGAGATTTTTTCCCGCAGTAAAATATGCTATATGTTGACACGGATAACCGGATAACTATCATCACACCAAATTTCATCAAAATCGGTCCAGTGGTTTTTTCGTGATGCGTTCGCAGACCGACAGATAGACGGACGACAGACAGACAAAAATTCTAAAAATTATAGATTCGGCCTCTGTATTGATAATAATGTCTATTTCAATAAGATTTTCCAAAAAATATCCAATGTACAGATTCGACTCAGTAAGAATTTTATTATATGTATAGATATATTTAGGAACTGAAGTAAAAAATAGTCATAAGTATAAATAGCGTCTTGTACAGATTGAAAATCATTACGATCACCGCTACTTAATTATTGTTAATGTTACTCGGACAAAAAGTTGGTGTAATATAATACTAAATAATATGTTACATAGAAAATAACTGTTGTAAAATTATAAAAGATCACATATTGCATTGAAATTTTTAATAGTTTTATATAAATGCATGTTCAAGAGTTTTTATCCAGCAATATACCTATAGGTATATATTTTTTTACTAACCATCATGAGTCTAGGTACCACCATTTCGGTTATAAAAACCTTGGTCTTGAGAAGAGCTAAGAAACAAACTAAGCGGGATTGAAATTATTTATCTTTTTTTAATAAAATAATAAATTAAATAAATTTTAATAATTAAAATAGATTGTCTGACATTGAAATCATTCTCGTGATCACTTCAATATTCAAAAAAAATCAGTCAAGTGTGAGACGAATTCGCACCTGAAGGGTTCCTGTACCATCGTACACGTACCTGCTTAATTTTACATTTATTAAGAACTAGCAGAACCCGCGGCTTTGCTCGCGCTTAAACTACAAAAAAAAACTCAAAAAAGTAGGTGTCATACAAACTTTTATCCCCTATGTTACCCCCTTATGGGTTGTATTTCGAAGAATGCTAAAACATGTATTTCTTTAATTGTATTGAAGAGCATTAGTACCAAGTTTCAAGTAATTCTTATAATCAATATTTTTTTTGATTGTAATATAGCGTGTTTTCTCGTGGGAGTGACATAGTCTTCAGCGATAAAAAGTATCCTATGCCATTCTCCAGCTCTCCAACTATCTCCACACAAAAAATCACGCCAATCGGTCTCTCCATTTTGACGTAAAAGAAGGACAAACAAACAAACAAACACACTTTCACATTTCATAATATTAGTACGGATGTACATATGGCAATTTTGTACGTGTTCATCGTTATCTCAGTATGTGTGAAAGTTACCACTTTGATATTTGGAAACTTCGGACTTTTATCTTGAATTATCAAATTTGAAAACACGTTTGGTGAACATTTTCTCGATATTTATTTTTTAAAAATGCGTGTTTTGCACATACATTACTATTTATCTCAAAACGGCTATTTTTGTAGGGTTTTTAGTTTAAAACGTAGATCATTTTCGTTATTAGCAGTCAGAAAGATCATGGTGGTTTTAGTTTTAGATGATACATGACGAGCAATGGCTCTGAATATTATATCTAATTTTAATACGCTAACCTTACCTTAGCGATGACACAAATAGTGGGGAAAACAAATTGAACAATGTTTGTATTTTCCTTACCATTTATCGCACTACTCTTGAAATTTTTGATATTTCTATGCAAATATATATTTTCTAGTAAGTATATAAGAGTTATACTGTTTTATAATATTTATAATAGAGTTCTAATCAGAACTGACACTGTAGGTCTCTACAATTTACTAGATTTATTATTTTTCTTAATTTTGATAAAAACGTCAATAAACCATTGTCTGGTTGTTTATTGTAAATCATTAAATTAATTTATGAATTTATTAAATATTAGTAAATTTATATATTTATGTAATTAGAATAACTATTGTTCGCGCTAGTTTGATCATTAGTATCCTTAATATTAAAAAACTTAAGACACTTAAAAAATTGTAGAAATTATCATACTAATTCTTATGAGCAAAAACATAATATAAATAATTTAAAATATGTAATTAATTGTTTATAGCTTGTAAAAAATATATAATTACAGTAACTAAATCGTTAAAAACAAAATGAGATCCACTTTGATAAGTTTAGAGTTGTGGTTATACCTATTACTAACGACTCACCCTCGCCCAGTTCGGGTTCGTCCCTAGGAACGTTTTATCGGTTAGTATAGATTTCTCAGAGATGAGATATTTTCCCGCAGTAAAAAGTATCCTATATATTGACCCGGATACCCAGCTCTCATCATACCAAATTTCATTGAAATTCGTCCAGTGGTTTTCTCGTGATGCGTTCCCAGACAGACAGACAGACAGATAAAAACTCTAAAAACAAAAAAAAAAAACAAAAAACAAATGCATATATTTTTATATAAATTTTACACAAACTACATTAATACATAAATTTTACATAAACTATTTATTTGTATACCTATTTGATTTTTCTCTTCCTATTTTGAAGTCGGTAAAAATTACCAAATTATCATATAGCAATTTGATCTCTCTTAACATTTCATATAAGACAGAAGCTACAATTGTTTCTAGTCTAATTAAATCAGAGAAACATGAATAAACGAAGTCAATCAATAGTTTTTAGTAGAGTCATCAAATATTCTGGGCTCTTCTATAATAATATGGAAACGTGAACTAACGGTTACCGGTCCCATTTGACTGACAGGTGTCTGATATTTATGACCTTCGATGGACAAATTAATAGTAATTCTACGACGGTATGATAAAACAGGTTTTTGATACAGAAGCGCGGTGATTTGAGAGCGTCATGCCGATTTAGATATCTAAAAAGTGCTAATTCTTTCATCCTGTTTTTTATACAAAAATGGTAATTTCCATCTGTTCATTGGCAATATAATTATTTGATTGGTATTTCATATTCGAACAAACTTGTTAGTAATAATTATCATAATTAAATAGAAAGTGTATAATATGAGCTTATTAAAAATGAATGATCCATTAGTATGAAATTTTTATCTATAATTCGCCCACGATAAGAGAGATTCACAAATAAGTACCAAAACTTATTTAAATAATTGCAATATTAGTGAAAGGGTGTACATTTATTATAATACCATTATATAAAAACACTGTACCTTTAATGGTCATGAAGAAAATAAACGTGTGCTCAATATTGCTTAAAATTATATAAAACTAGCGACTCATCCTTGCTCCGCTCGGGTTCGTCCCTAGTTACGTTTTAAAGCGTAGTATAGATTTCTCAGAGATGAGATATTTTCCCCCAGTAAAAAGTGTCCTATATGTTGACCCGGATAACCAGCTATCATCATGGCGAAAGAAAACCGATATCGCCCTAGAATGATTCGAGAAGCCATAGAAATTAAAAAACATGCAAATTTCAATAGGGAAGATGGCTGGGTACTACCATCGTCATGGGATCCTGTTATTAATATAATAAAATCAAATAATAAATATAAACATAACAGACTGATAGATGTAGTAAGTTCTTACTGTGTCGATCAAAATGACAGCTTATCAGATTAATATTTTTCATTTTTCATTTGTAAAAGTATATAGTAATAGTGTAGCTTAGTAAGTTGTTTTTAAATAATAGCAAACTAAATTAAAATGATTATCCTTAATTAACTTTAACTTTTTTAAATTACACATAGAACAATTATATGGCTTAAATAATTAATACTATTTTTTATATTTTTCCTTATGGTTATAAATATAATAATGGCAACACTAAATGTAGATTACTAATTAATATTTTTAAAATTGTAATAATTATAAAAATAATAGCAAAAATTAAATAAATAATATTCCATATTCAATTATAATTAAAATTATAAAAATGTTTAAAGTTAAAAAATATTGTAATGTAATTGGTGCAATTTCCATTTTGTTAATTGTGGGTAGGCTGTCTGTAACAACTATACCTTCAAGACATGTAACACCTCAGTCTCTCCCGTGACCATGGATGCTGTAAAGCATTCGAAACGTCGGGAAACAAAAATGAAAATTAATCCGCGACAAAATCCGAAAAGATAGTTTTATTTTAAATGTCAAATATTCGCGTAAATCTAAGAAAGTATTACAGCTATCATCATACCAAATTTCATCAAAATCTATCCCGTGGTTTTCTCGTGATGCGATCGCAGACTGACAGACAGACAAAATTCTAAAAACTATAGATACGGCCTCTGTATCGATAATAATGACTATTTCAATAAGATTTTCTAAAAAATATTTAATGTACAGATTTGACTCAGAATTTTATTCTATGTATATCATTATATATCTATGTATAGATACATAATGTATGAAGCTTAATTAAAAAAAAATATTGTAATAATAATATAAAAAATAGTTTATAATTATATCAAAGCCAATTCTACGTAAAAATCAGAATTTAGACTATCATTAAATGTAGTAAGGAGTAAGAATAGTTGATAATAAAACAGTTACAAAGCTCTTTAGCATAATATACAAATCTATAGCCAAATCTTGATTATTTATAAGTCTGATATTTTTCATATATAGGAGGTAGATATATTAAAAACATTTATCATACTTATCCTTCAGTATTTATCTACTAATGTTATATAAGAGAGTGCATTTGTTAATAATAATAATAATAAACAATAAATATGTTGGGACATTAACGCACAACACCATCTACGAGTAGGTAGTTCCATGGTAAGCGACGAGGCTTGTGTTATAGATACCAGATAGTTGATACACTATACATACAAAACTTTACATATATATTACATATTCTAAATATAAACACCCATGACTGGAGCACAAACATTCATGCTCATCACACAAACAAATGCCTCCAGCGTGACTTGAACCCGAGACCGCTGGCACATTAAGTAGGGTCCTACAAACTGAGCCAAACGTGTCGTCCATTACTTTTTTCACGCAGCAATAGATAAAGATAGGTACATAATGCAGACGTAGGCTACTTCTTATCCCGATACATCAAGAAGTTCCCGTGGCATATAAGAGTTGCAAGATTCAAGATATAGAAGAATGAGAAAAAGAAGAATGCTAAGTAAACATAACCAAGTTCTATAAGCAAATAAAAACAATAATCATATAGACAGGACATCTAGCGATTTTGATCGCAGTGAAGACGGTTAGATATTTAAATTATAATTTAATCTAAACCGCAAAAGAAATCGAAGAAAGGCGCAACAATTCGATGAACGGTCAACGATTTTCTGTGTTTTCTGAGGAATAAAGACCACACCAATTACAAGCTTTTGCATTCTTTGTTAAAAAACCTAATAACCATTTTCGCCAACTCAAGATTCGAACCCAGACCTACTATATAAGCTTTCCACCAGGCCAACGAGGGAATTGCGAGTATAATAAAGGGTAGAACCTATTTTCTCGTTATCCAGACAACAGATAAAACTTAATGCAAATTCCCAGAGAGCGTGGGCGTGGTCCATTTTTTTTCGCTTCACAAAACGACACTGTTTTCGTCTGAGTGCTATTATGTTTTTTATTTTTTGTTTACGAAACACTCGTACATTTGTAAACAGTATCTATTTCTTAAATATGTATAAAATTTCATATATTATATTGCAAAACTGGCTTATGGTCCTTTCTATTTAATCCGTAACAACTAAATATGACCATCTAATTGCTTAACCAAGAGATACATAAGCGAGCAAAATCGCAAGCATTTGCTAGTATAGTAGCTATACGCATAAAAATGAATATATTATAAATATATTAGGACACATAGCACCATCTAGTTCCATGGTAAGCTACGAGACTTGTGTTGTGGATACCAGATAGTTGATACACTACACATATATAATTTTAAATATAAATATAAACACCCATGACTGGAGAACAAACATTCATGTTCATCACACAAATGAATGCACCCAGCGGAACTCGAACCCGCGACCGCTTGCACAGCAAGCAGAGTCACTACGAACTGAGCCAGACGTGTCGTTAAAAAAAATTGTTTATATAGCTGCTGTAGTTATAAAGGGTATATCCTACTAAAATAATTCCAAAATGTCAACTTCAAAATTACGCTATATCCCTAGTAACATAGATTTTTTCTAACGAAGTACGCGAAGGATTGAAATTATCAACACTGTGTTTTAAATTCACACTAATAATGAAATCTCATAACAATTCCAAGACCAATACAAATTCATTCAGACATCCTCGAGTAAAGACGAAGAGAGTCGAATAAAAATGCCCACAACTGTAGATATTTATTTGTCTATTTCATCTCCCATACATACATTTTTGTACACCTTTGACGTTTTTATTACAATTTTATTAAATTTATGATAGCTTTATAATATAATCTGTTCTTATTACTTAGATTCATGCGAATATTTAACATATTAAATAAAATTATTTTTCCGGACTATTTCGTGGTTCTTATTTTTTGTCCCCGATGGATATCCGCATGTTTCTGCCTCTTTACGATTACATATTCAAATAGGTACAGCATGTTTTTCCTATTATTAATAAAAACTGTAAATATTAATTATTTGAAGCATTAAAATTCGCCTTCCTATAGATAAAAGCCACAAGCTTCTGCACAGTATAATTTATGTTAAGCATTAACTATATTTTATTATATATACATCTATTAATTAGCTTATCTTTTGACTTATAGGTAAAGCATTGATGTTTATCGTTCTTTATCGTTCGCAATTTCTTCAACAATCCACCAGATTACTTTTGTAATTAGTGAAACGTGTACTAATAGCATTTTCATATAATCGATAACGGTTTTAAAATTAATTTTTAATTATTATTACCTTTAACGAACTAGGGCAAAACACTTTATGAAGAAACATATGCCCCATGAAGAGAACGAACCTAAGACCTTGAGACCAGTAGACAGCGCCAAAAAGACAAGCCATCACCGGTCAAAAGCTTTTTAAATTCCAAAATCACAGGCAGTTCTTTAAAAAACATAACTCAGGTTCATTAGGTAGTCGCCCGATTCTGTGCGGCGATACACAACCCAAAAGAATCGGTGGTCGACGAAGTCATTAATGTTTTTCCATAGAAATATATTAATCACATCTCACCACGCCCTCTGGCGGCTAAACACCAAATAATTTCTGCTATAGCATCTCGAAGGGCGAAAAAAACAATAATTAATTTTACTCTGGCATTTTCGAGGCGGACGGCTCTTAAAACCTTTTTCCGGTCAGGTGAGCTAGATATGAAATATTGCTATTATTAATGTATGATTACAGAAGGTATTTTCAGAGTGTCTCAATTTATCTTTGTATTATAAAGTGCTTAGCCCTATGTCAATAATAAGTTGTACCTATTATCGACTAAAATATTTAGCAAAAATTAAATGTAGTTGAAAACAATAGATTTGCCTATTGGTTTATTTAATATCATTTATAAAATAATATAAAAATATTAAATTTTTATAGATTATTATTATCAATCATAAACGACTTTTGTACATCAAATCCTGTCTTATTTTTCTCTATCTTGTTATGCAATCTATTGGTAATAAAAGCAACGAGCTCGAGATATTCAGGGTTTGATAGGTTTCAAAAATTTCATGATAAAGCGAGTTAAGCAATTTAGTTACAAATAATCACTTTTCAAAATCGCTTGTAAAGTATTTTATTTCTTAGACATGCTTTATCGCGCAGCAAATAGAGATTAACACGTAAACCCATATCATATATAGACCTTCCTATACACCTTTTTTTAAGTCGGTCAAAATACATTTAAAAACTGTGAAATACTGTGAAAGATAATAAAATCTATAATATTTGCAACCAAACTTTAGTATTGAACTTGTGTATATGTTCGAGAAGTTCCATCTTCATCTGCAAGACTACTAAAATTGCGACCATACACAAAGTTTCATTTGTTATTCCTATATAAGTAATAATTTATTGATTAGAAATTTGAAACGTGTATTAGGTTTTAAGCAGATGGCAGTAACGTAACCTTTACCAGCCGATAAATAAATTAAATACACTGTACATCGCGGTCGGCGAGATCACACGCCACTGACCAATGGGGTGCGCGCACGCAAATGTCAGTGCACGTGCGAGCTGTACTTACATAGAGAGGATTACTCGGGATAATAGTATTAAAACCTGGAAGTATTTTCTTAATTTTATGTTAATGTTTGATTTTTATTTCTGCACATTTAACTGATGTAACCTATGAGTAACAAACACCTGCAACATTGACTATTAAACACGCAATGGCACACTTTGTTATTTTTAATAAGGTACTTTTAATTTTAAGTAGGCATATCTTGTGGTAATAATGTGATAATTTAGTACATATATTATTATAAAATTTAAAATGTTTTTTTTTTTAAATATTATTATACAATGTACCATAATTTGGCAAATAAATATACGCATAGATGGCGAGATTCAAGACTAGTATAGAATAATTTTATTCTATTATACTAAAATAGTCTATATTTTATCCTATTATAGACTATTTTAGTCAAAAAAAACTAAAAATAATAAAGATTAAAAGAGCATTTTTTGATTTTTGAAAAATTAGTTTTTCTATTAAGAAAATCAAATCTGTTTTTTTTTTCAAAGGAACTTAACCATAATATAATAAACGAACTATAAAAAATTTTAACTTAAGAGAAGTAAAATACATACGTTATTATATAATTCTGTTGTGTATATTGTTAATAGATATAACAAATTATTACGTATTATAGATTTGTGAAATTATCAATAAGTAGACATAATCTACGACTTAAAGTACATCTTAACTTGTTGTAAACACTTAAATCATAAGTTTATAGTTTTTTAAGAACCCATGAACTATAATAAGAAATCAATGAAGGCCCACTTTATTATAACTCTTTTTAAATATAATATAGGTACCTACTAGCGGCTCACCCTCGCTTTGCTCGGGTTCACCTCTAGAAAATGAAAATTAAGTCTATCCAACGGGAACCGTACATTTTTTCGGGATAAAAAGTAGCCTATATGTACATAAGAATATATGAGCTATATTTTTGTAAAGTTCCATTAAAATTTATTTAGTAGGTATTACGTGAAAAAGTAACATATCCATACATCTTTACATCCAGACATTCCCACAAACTTTTGCATTTATAATATTAGTAGGATTAAAAGCTGTTGTTTATACCATATTCAGTAATATGTGAATTTTTTACGTAAATCTCTATGTACTAGTTATTTATTATTTCGAATCCAAAATTCTATTAAAAAGTTAAGTCTCTTGCAAGATTCGAACCCATGAACTTAAGGATGAGAATGATAGCAGTAAAATTCTGATTTTGCCCTACTGCGCCCACATACTACCCAGCAAATTAAATTCAAATATAAATTACTGTTTATATTTTTTGTCATTAAACTGCTCATAAATTATACTCACTTTACTCGTAAAACTTACAATGGTCTTTATTATTTTTTACATTTTAATGTTAGAATTGGGTGTGACATTATATTTAACATTTACCTTATTTACATTTTATTTTACTCTAAAGTTAGGTTAAAATTAGAATGAGTTACACTGAATTTTATGGTTTTCGAATAAATAATGATCACGCCACAAAAAAAGCATATTTTAAAAAATACTGACCACGCTTAGGTTTTTAACTTGTTTTCAATAAAAAATAAAAATATACTTAAATATAAATGTCTCACATTTATTTGGGTACTTTATTTTTTTAATAATGACATTTTAATAACATATTTTCCAGGGTAATAACAACTCTAAGCAGTTATCTTATATTATTTTCTGAATATTTCTCCCCTTCAAACAACAATCGTACTAATTAATGGACAGTTACGTGTGGAAATTTCGTGTTTATTTGTCATCGGGAGTAATTCCCAATTTCGTTTAGTTTTGTAGAATTTCTGCAGTTTACGTTTATACACCACTCGCAAGAAATTCCTCATTTTATTCAATTTTATTCAACTTTATTCAATTCAATTCATTTTTCCTATAGCTTTAGAAGTTATAGATAATTTTCAAATGTCAAATTATTGTTGTGGTTCTATTGTAGAGTAGCTGTAGTTGACATTTGCTATTATAAATTTAGTACAAGTTTTATTGTCACTTTGCTGATCTCAACTGGTACGCTTTGAAAATTGAATTGAATACTTTGTTGCTAACGTCTTATTTAGTAAGTTCTTTTTATCTTTGCTTTCTAAAACCTAACTAATAATTTAAAAGTGAAGTGACGGACAAACCAACAGTCCTTCTATGATGCATCGAAAGAGACTATCGATTGCCTTTCCATAGAGATGGACTGATCATGAGGGAATATATAAAGGCCTTGTTTCATCGTAAACAAGACGTGATTATTGACCTATTTCTATTAGGAACTGAAAAAAGAAAATTAACCGTACAGTCAACATTTTTTATGGATTTCAGTAGGAAAAATAATAACCAATTGGACTTCTATTACAAATATGGAAGTTTCTATGTGAGTATTGCTTACTCGTTTTAGTATTGTTTCGCTAGGCACAATAGGATAAAATTTACTATACAGATAGACTATGACCCTGGAGTAAGATATATATACCTAGGGACGAGTGACAGAAGCAAGGGTAAATCGCTAGTATTTACTTATAGAAAAAGATGTATAAATACGCATTGTTATATATAACAACATATATATTTTTAAAATAATTATATATATTATGGTACGATAAAATTGCAACTTCAGTATAAAAAAGCTTATAGTATATGCTGTCATTGTCAAACTTTTTAAACACGACTCCGTACCGGTTAATAAATACAAGGGGTTTTTTATTGTTCATTTACATAAAACTGACTAAGTCAGTCTCTTCCATGACCTAGATTACGGGTCGGGTTCCAAAAATCAAAATAAATCCACAAGAAAATCCGAAAATATAGTTTTATTTGAAAAGATATACTGTATTAAAATATATGTAGGTACATTTTGTTTTAATCATCCAGTAATTTAAAGGTCCCGCTTGAATTTATACATGTACTTACCTCTTTCATGTACAATGGTGGCCGCTCTCTATATACTTACATACATATGGCTTATTAGTGTGGGTTCTAAAGAAATATACACGACTCACGAGTAAAGCTGGTGGAGCCTATAATCTATAGGTACATATAATCAAATTGTAACTAAGCTGAATCTGTACATTAAATATTTTTTGGAAAATCTCGTTGAAATAGACATTATTATCGATACAGAGGCCGAATCTATAGTTTTTAGAATTTTTGTCTGTTTGTCTGTCTGTCTGTTACCGCATCACGGACAAACCACTCGAGGGATTTTGATGAAATTTGGTATGATGATAGCTGGTTATCCGGGTCAACATATAGGGTACATTTTACTGCGGGAAAATATCTCATCTCTGAGAAATCGATACTAAATTTTAAAACGTAGGTAGGGACGGACCCGAGCGAAGCGAGGGTGAGTCGCTAGTAAATTATATTTGTATGTCAAGTAAACATAGATACAGTCCCATAAATATAGCCCATCTAGTAATGGATCGATACCAAAGGATGATATATTATAATATGTAGATACATATCGCAGTATCATAATCAACTTGGTCCAAATAAAGCAGCAAGAACTAATAAAAATATATTTTTATAATAAATCCATATCTTGCTTGAAGGCAAATAAAATTGTTTGCTAATAAATTTTATTTTGAAGTCCTGCATTGGTACATTTTATAGTTCGGACGACGTTTATTTTGCCTTCATTCATAAAATTTAAATATTTGCAGTTTTATTTTGTAATCAAGTGACTCTCTATTTTGCTTTGAGATATATAAAGCTTGATGTTTTAATTGATTTATAACATTTTTAAGTTTATTTATTTATTTAGATTTCCAGCAGATATTATAATTAACCAACTTGAAAGAGGAGAAGGTATGTACTTACTCAATTTAATTGTACCACTATTTATATATTTTGTGTGTGATGATTCACACAAAGTTTTTATAATTCTTATCTACGTATAGAGCGGAAAAAACAAAACAATTCAATACATTTTTCTTCTCTGTTTGACAACCTTTCTATTTCTTTTTTTTCTTTACCAGCAGCCACCATTAACGAACACCATTACCATTAACGAGCCGTCCCTAGGTACATTTGAACGGTTAGTATGAAATACAAATCTTTGAATTCCTCAGCTTTTTTTACTATAATATGCATGTATTATACATATATGCCTTCCTCTTGAATCACTCTATCTATTGCTGAAAATTGCATTAAAATCCGTTAAGTAGTTTAAAAGATCTAAGCAAACAGACAGCGGAAGCGACTTCATTTTATACTATGTAAAGATTCATTCGAATGAGTTTTTAGCCTATGTCAACCTCCGGTAGATAGTTCACATGCCCCTCAATCCGTCAATTGTACCTATCTTAAATTACCTTTGTAATTACAGTTTGCTAAAAATATAATAATTTCTTTCTTATGTTGTTATGTTAACTTAACGAACCAGCACGCAACAGAACCTTGTAGTTCTTTCAACGTTGATTGGTAAAAATTACTCTTGTTATAATTTCGCATTTTACTTATAGTTTGTACTGCAGTCATGCGTGTTTATATAATATGTAATGTGTATGTATTTAAAAGTTATATATGTGTATCAACGATCTGGTATCGATAACCCTCGTAGCTTACCATAGAACTAGAAGGTGTTGTGTATTAATGTCCCAACAATACTTATATGCTATGGATTTTTAAAGCTTTTATTGGCATATTGCCATATCGTTTGTATTCCTTCAATCATTTGCAGAAGCAATCCATATTTATGCAATATCTTCATAAATATCTCATTATATAAAACGTATATATTAAGGCAGGTGGAGCAATAAATCTTGTCTGATTATTATCGAGTTATGCATTCAACTGACCAGATCTACCTACCTAGGTGGAGAGGTCAAATGTCAACATATAGTTATAACGTAGCTTAGTAGGTACGAACCTAATATTTTATTTCCAAACTATTACATGTTGATCTTTATACCTTCTTACATAACCTTTAGGATTTTCAAAAATACGTAAGTAATTTATAAATTTGAATGTTGTATATATATATGTGTATGGATATTGGATGAAATTGAATACATGTATAACCTCGAGACTGAAGTATAGGCTATTGTTAGACATCTGCACCCGAGGGAAAGCCGAAGCAAGGGTTTACCGCTACCGATTTATCGCTAATTATTAATAATTTTACTTAGAAGGATTACTATTACTGTAGGTAAATGTGATTTGCTTATTCATTCTAAACTAGCAACTCACCTTCGCTTCGTTTGGTTTCGTCCCTAATGAAAAACAAAAACAAATATATCCCACGGGAACCGTACATTTTTCCGGGATAAAAAGTAATCTATGAGTTATTCTAGACTATAATCTATCTCTATGCCAAATTTCATCCAGATCAGTGCTAGAGCTGTTCTGGCGTAAATGAGTAACAAAAATTCATCCAAACTTCCGCATTTACAATATTTATGGGATGGGATAATAATTGACTTAAATACCAGTGTAGAGTAATTTTTTCTAAAAACTTGTTTTTTTTTTGGTATAAAAAGTAGTTTACGAGTATGTCATTCTCCAGCACATAAGTTGTCTCCATGCAAAAAATGACGTGGAAGTCATATCACTACCCGGTAAAATTTTGACAGCTTATTCCTTATCGACATAAAGTGGCAAAGTATGTTTGGAAAACCACATTTTTCACACACACACAATCTCTATTGGCAACAATTAATAAAACGCGTTAATACATGAATACCGAGCGTCCTCAGATTTAACCAAGAATAGGGTACTAAGTGTTCTATTGATTAAGTAATTTATTAGGTTAAAATTAAATTTAAATAACCACTAAGCGACTGCAAACAACAGTTTGTAATTCCATAGTAAGATACCTATTATAAATACAAAGTTTAATTTGCGGTCGCTAAACTCCCAACACGTACCTATACTACAATTGGAAATATTCCACATCTCAAAATTTACTTGATGTAACCTTTTTAATAGTATTTGTTCACCCGGTGTTCAAAATTGATCATTATTGTTGACAAAAAGAAGAGAAAAATTTACTGAACTGTGTTATCTTTACCAATATATATACGTTATATAAAAAACTAAAAGTCAAAATTGTTTTATTGATAACACTATTAACTCATCAATATCTACTAAATAAAATAAAAAAAAATCAGTTGGCAAGCTGAGGAGAAAAACTGATAGTCCAGTATTTTCAGTACGTACAGTAGTTCAGTATCCCTTTGTCTATTTATATATAGATAACTAGCGAATCACTCTCGCTTCGCTCGGGTGCGTCCCTAAGTTGATTCCCCACACAAACTTTCATCCTCATTTGCGCCCCTATCTTATGCCCTTCCCAGAATCTCAAACTATCTTTTTACCTAATTTCATCTAAATCGGTTCTGTAGTTCCAGAGATTACTTCCTACAAGCAAACTTATAAGCTTTACCTCTTTATAATATCTATTAGTATTAGATTATTATGATTAAAAAAATATGTTCATGTTGCACTCACATTTTTTTTGTACCTCAGTTATATTTATTGAGTGCCACTATTACATTTTTCATTTTTCGTAATTCAATTACAGCATTGTATTACAATAACAGTCTCCGAAGTAAATAGCTGTGACATACGGATAGACGATCATAACGAAACTATAAAGGTTCCTTTATGACTTTTTCCTTTAGGAACCTTAGTTAAAAATAATCAAGTGAAGTCGAGTTAAGTTGCTAGTATTACTTATAGGTATAAATCAGTAACAAAAAACTAACCTACAATCAGCCACATTAAAGCATGAATCTGCTAACATTTAAATGTACTACTAGTTATCGTAAATTGATATAAATGTTTTTTTCACTATAATATCATCACTATAATATCATCTAAAAAACTTTATGATAGAAAAAAATATGCAAATTTTAATGGGCGCCATATAAGTATTTTGCAATTTGTTAAAATCATCACGAATTTCGTAGTTAGTTTTTATTTCTATTCTATCTTCTAAATTATGTAGTGTAGTATAATTATTTATCTATACAAAAAATAACACTGTAAAATTTTAGATTTAGGTGTTAGGTACCTACTGTTTTTGTTATATATTTTACCGATTTCAAAAAAGCGAAGATGCCCGATTCACATATTATACTTCTTGTGTATATGTCAATCGATGTTTAATATTGTGTCTTCGGTGTTTAATATTGTGTCTTCAACTACTCTCGCGGCTCTATGAATAATAGTAAAAATGACAGAACCGTCATATTTTAATAATTTAACAGGTTTGTCCAGGCTATTCGTGAATCAATATGAGTTGATTTTAGTTAGTTTTGTTACGTTATAAATATTTAAGTGTATGATTTCTCTACTAAAGTTGGCTAAGTTGTCGTTATTTTGAATCATGTTTTATAAAAATAAAATAATATGGTTTTTAATTCAATTTAAAACCTAAGTTTTTAACACTTAGTATAATTAATATAATGTTTAGTTTTTATAATAAAATTCATTTGAAAATTAAAGCTTTTTCGTAAAGAAAATACGCAATAAGCACTATGAGATAGCATATTTACAACTGTAGGTAATCTAGACACCTAACTGTAATATTGAGTGTGGGAGCGATATCCAATCAATCAGAATTCGTTACGGTCAGCGAGCGACGGCGCTCCAACATAGAGGTTTTCACCATGGCTATAGTTAAAATTAATTTGTTAAAAAAACGTATTTTATATGTACGCACCGATTTGTTATTTTTTTGAAGTAATATAAATTATGTGATATTGATTATTCAGTTACTTATCCTCCTTCACACGGGATGAGTCCTTATATGTCTAACAATAGGTAATGTGCACTGCAGGTCTGTAAATATCATACAAAATCATGCAACAGCTTCAGCAGGAGGCAGTTATAAACATACATGAACAAACATACTTTCGCATTTATAATCCATACTAATATTATAAATGTGAAAGTGTGTTTGTTTGTTTGTCCTTCCTTCACGTCACGGATTGGCGTGATTTTTTGTGTGAGGATAGTTAAAGGACTGGAGAGTTTGACTTTTTACCGCGGGAGATTATCTCATTCCCACAGAAAAACACGTTATAATACAATTAAAAAAAATGGTTAGAATTACTAGAAACTTAGTTTTAATGCTCTTCAATAAAATTAAATAAATACGTGTTTTAGCATTTTTCGAAATTTATTTTATAAGGGGGTATAATAGGGGATGAAAGTTTGTATGAAACTACCTTTTTAGAGATTTATTAGTATACTAATAAATATTAATATATATTTGATTATTAGTATACTAAAAAATATTAATATATATTTTATAGTAGGTATACCTACTAATAAATGTCAATTTATTAATGTTTTCCTGACCAACTTCGATCAAGGTGGCCAATCTCGATGAGACTAGCCATGTGAGCGGGAGATATTTAGTATAGTGTATGTATAAGTATGGGCGCATACACAAGAGTACACTCTCTATTCCTTTCACTCTCTATTGCTTTCACTCCCAAGTCCCAGAGTCCGATGGCACAACAATTCGTCACGACCGATTAGAGATCAAACGAAGGCCCGATATCTTTACCGAGACTTATGCTCTTCGAGGTATAAAAAACTGCCATCTTTCCAATCCCGGGTGCTACTAAGAATTAACAGAAAACTTAATTACTATATTTGTCCCGATCCGGGACTCAAACCCATGGACTCTGTAGCCGTACATGCTTAGCCACTAGAGCAACGTAGCAGTTTCGCATTTATAATAATAGTTATATTGAAGTTTTATTATTATACTAGCAGAACCCGCAGCTTCGCTCGCGCTAAAAATACAAAAAAACTCTAAAAGGGTAGTTTTCATACAAACTTTCATCCCCTATTGTACCCCCTATGGAATGAATTTCGAAAAATGCTAAAACACGTATTTATTTAATAAAACACGTATTGAAGAACATTAATACCAAGTTTCAAGTTATTTTGATCATAAATATATTTTTTGATTGCATTATAAAGTGTTTTCCCGTGGGAATGAGATAGCCTCCCGCGGCAAAAAGTATCCTACGTCACTCTCCAGTCCTCCAACTATCTTCACACAAAAAGTCACGCCAATCCGTCAATCCGTTTCGACGTGAAAGAAGGACAAACAAACAAACACAATTTCACATTTATAATATTAGTATGGAAGTGTGGATATACATTTGGACTTATATATAGGTACCTACTCTTTATTGCATATAAAAAAACAAAAATTACAAAGATTAAGAGAAAATTGAAGGCAAAGGTAGACTTATTATTGAAGTAAAATGTATATTCGCTATTAGGGATTGTAGTCCTCATGAATTCCTGTATTAATTTATTAATAACACACACAGTCCACGTCAACACCCCTATTCATACTAAATATGAAATATATTGGACAATAGGGTGTGAGCTTTTTTAATTTGGTAATTATGTTAATCAAATTCCCGCGGAGCTCGTGGTTTAGAATGGCATTTCGTATTTTATAATTTCTCAAGTCTTAATATAGATATGCATACGAATAGTTAGAAATGTGATAGATTTATTACATTGCTAAAATATTTAAATTATGACCCTGCCTTTTGATAATAAGTAAAGATGTTTCATTGGATTTTCTTGGCCGTTTGAAATTAAACTTAGCTAAGCTCTGTATAGTATACATTTAATTTATATTTTTTGATATTGGGAAATGAATTTATGCATACTACCTGTATACACACAGTACTATACCCACTAAAATTCAACAGAACCTTTTTTTTTTTAACGTTGGGAAATGCATTTACGCACGACGTGTGGGACTCACCGGCGTAATACAGCCAGTACTACCCACTAAAACCCAACAAACCATCCCCCGTCTTAATGGGGCGTCGCAGGGTCGCTTACGCATTCAACTACGACGCCCCGACGGCAGGTCTGCCGAAGCAGACCACCACAACCATGGGGTTGCTCCAAGGTCCACTCTGCTATCAGAGAAGTACCAGGAGCAACCCGCATGGTACACCGCCCTCCGAAGAGGGCCACCTCCCACCGCCCACCGAAGTGGGCAACCTCCCTGTGCGTTTTTTAGCTTCGCGCCCGGTTGGGTTGCCGGGCACTACTGAGCCCCCCCACCACGACAAGGTGAACGCACGTTGGGGGGGAAAATTCAACAGAACCTCTCCCGTCTTAATGGAACGTTGCAGGATCGCGGCAGGTCTGCCGAAGCAGACCACACAGCCAAGGGGTTGCTGCCTCGATCCACTCTAATGTCAAAGAAGTACCAGGAGCAACCGGCATGGTACACCGACCACTGATGCGATCCACTTCCCAGTGTATCTCTTTGCTTCATGTCCGACTGAATTACCGGGGATACGTATAATAATTCAACTATCTTTAACCTTTACAAAAATATTCATAAAAGTAGAGACTGATTGAAAGAAAAGAGAGTGCACTTATGCATGCGCACATACTTGTGCAGTATGCGCACATAGCTGGTTTTAGTAAGTTTTTTTTTTATTGTAAGTAAAAAAAAATTGTAAAAAAAAATTATTAGATTGGCAGGCGTTGTCTGGATTTGGTCCGTTATTATATCTCATACAAAAAAAATGTAGACATCAGTCCAATTATAATTTTTACAGTGTAACGTACGTAGAAACGACCAAAAGAACAGAGAATTTACATTTTAAGCTAGAAAATTATGTGAAGCATCTAAATAATAATTAAAAATATCTATTACTATTTACTATGACACAACATATAGACTATTTATTTACATACGTAAAGTTTAATAAAATTACTTATGACCTTTAAGATTATACAATCCAATTTTCCGTGTAACTTGTCATTTTTTCCCTAAAAACCGAACATTTTTTTTTTCATTATTCAGAATATATAACTACATAATTAATTATTCATAATACATAACGAATAATAAAAAAAAAGTTAAATGGTCCAGACGTTCTCGAGTGATGCGCTTGTAGGCATTTCACTTTTCTAAACTAATATAGGGTTGTAGGGGGTAATCTCTGGATCTACTGAACTGATTTAGGTGAAATTTAGTAAGAGAATAGATTGAGACCCTGAGAATAACATAGGATACTTTTCATCCTGAAAATGGTCCCTTAAGGGTGTGAAAATGGCGATAAAAGTTTGTATGGGGAATCAAGCTAGGGACCAACCCGAGCGAAGCGAAGGTGAGTCGCTAGTATTTCTATAAATTTTGTAATTTTATAATGTAAAAGTTTACGTTACCATATTACAGTGTGTAGTAATGAAATTTTAATATTCTTTATGTTAACTACTTGACATTGATAGTCTCTCAGGGAAGTTGGTTTTAATCGCGTAATATAAAATGATCGCCATGACGTTATAGTGTTCTCAATTTTCTCTAACAATCATGTCCCTTTAGTTAATTAACCATCAATGCAATAATTTACATAGTTTATATGGGTATAAAATTACTTATATTACTTGTATGAATATAATATTATTACTTGGTTGTGGAAGTATGTAGTAAATCCTTCGATTATTGTACTAACGTTTTGCCGCGCCTCCGATCGCGTATTTTGTTTTTGTATAATTGCTCTATTTTAAAAGTCATAGCCCGATATCAGATAACTTTTAAAAGTAATTTAATCTGAAAAGAAAAACTCGTATACTAGTACCAATGTTACTGCCTCGTCAACTGTCTACCTCGTAGAGTTGCAGATCCGAAAGAAGATGGGTTCGAGTTGCGAGTGGAGCCAAGTTATTGACATTTTGTGTCCTGAAATAGGTACTTAGTAACAGCCTGGATTTGGGAAATTAGCGGTGCTACACACCCCTGCCTCGGGAAGCACGTAAAGCTAACAGTCCTGGGCCTAATCTCTCACCGGTCGAGTTTTCGTCCCACTCCAGTTTGAGAATGAATGGAATAGATAGAGCACTTGTGTTTTCGGTCATACTTGTGCATTATAATACGAATATCCTGCACACATGGACAGTCCCAATAAGTTGCCCGCCGTGGTCAAAATCGGTCAAGAGGGTATGTAATAGCTTGTGAAAATTTTGGGTTATTTGATGTTCAACTTCAAGCGAGTGGAACAGAAGGACTCCTTTAGTAAAGCTAAATTTGTCGTTCACAATGAAATATGTGATATCTTCACCAATCAGAAAAAAAATATATTTGAAAAATCTATAAAAAATGTTACGTAGATCACTTGTACATTATAAAGTAAAAAAAATTGACAAATTCATATTTCTTAGTCATCATGCCGTCATCACCGGTATTTTTCTTTGTTATTTATATCATATTGCTATACATATATAATGAAGTAAAAGATTCCTCAGCGTAAGGGATTAATATATAAGTTGTTGACATGACTGCCATGACCGGCTTTGTTAACCGACTTAAAAAGGAGAAGATGCAATTCGGTTGTATAAGTTTTCTATTTAGGTATATTTTCCGATATCTTTATTCATATTTTTTTTAGTTAATACATACTTCAAGTGTAATTCACTTTAAAATAAAGAAAAATACTGTTAAGAGTGGAATATCTACTCTTGAGTGAATTTTAAATCGATGTACCTACCTTTTTATTACGAGTAGTTAGTTCTTTTTCCGATATTAAATAAAGGATTTGAGATCTTTACTTATAGGTATATTAGGGAAATCCAAATCAAACTTGGACCTTTATTCTCCTATAAATAGAATATTAAAACAATATAACCTCTTACACAGAAACTCGGATATCGACATATCCATACAAAATATTATAAATGTGAAAGTGTGTTTGTGTCTTTGTTTGTTTGTCTGTCCTTCTTTGACGTCAAAACGAAGTGACGGATTGTCGTGATTTTTTGTGTGAAGATAGTTGGAAGGCTGGAGAGTGGCATAGCATACTATTTACCGCGGGAGATAATCTAATTCCCACGGGAAAACATGTTTTCAAACAATCCAAAAAAATATTTATGAACAGAATTACCTACTTGAAACTTGGTATTGATGCTCTTAAATAAAATTAAATAAATACATGTTTTAGTATTTTTCGAAATTCATCCTATAAGAGGTTAAAATAGGAAACAGAAAGTTTGTATGAAACTACAAAAAAATCTCTAAAAAAGGTTTTTTAGAGATTTTTTTGTAGTTTAAGCGCGAGCGAAGCCGCGGGTTCTGCTAGTTTTCTCATAAAATTGAAAAATTGAAGTCTCTGATATTAAACTGCTTAAGAGTTCCTTATGATGATAGTTTTTAACTTGTACTTATTGTATTGCTAATACGTTTTTTCTCATGAGAATATCTATTGCTTTTTTTCTTCCTAATTATAATAGTGTCTTTAATTATTTTTTTTTAATTTATAGTGCTGTTAATTTTTAATTTTTAACCTGTTGTTAAATGTAGGTAACTGTTTATACTTGTCGTGGTTACCTATAAGTATGATAACTGTTAGATTTTGACCTTCTTTGTACAATTATGTATTTTTGTTAAGTTACTTACTGTATTTCATGTTGGTGATCCTAATTAAATAAATAAATAAACTATATTTCTATACCTACTATGCTTTATTATATTATACATGTAATAACTATAGTTATATTATATACTACGTATATATGTATATAAAACTGTACCTATATACATACATAAGCAAACACCATTTCCAATTACAAGGCAGCGAACGGTTAATTCAAGCGTGCGAACTGCCACATGGAGTCGTGCCCTACGATCCAATTTCCCTTTATGGTCGAGGGTAGCTTTGGTGGTAGAACAAAGAATATTATTACGAGATAACGTCTGTTTGTTTAATGATGATGAGTTTTGGTGGAATTGTATGGAATTTTGACATTTGTAAAAAAATCCAATTAGGTACGTAGTGTATACTTTGAGGATTTTTATGTTACCGTTCTTGGTATCTACTTTAAAGTTTGATCAATTTAGACAAAATTTTTGTTTGGAATTTTCGAATTAATTTGTTTTGCGAAAAGTTTTGTTTTGTTCTTATTTTTATCGTGTAATTGACATAATGTTTGTTTGCATTGGCCTGCAATATAATATATGTCGGTTAAGTATTCTAACTAAAATTGAACTCCTAATATTAATATAGTAAAGCATAATTAAGTTTTCAATTACAAGACATTTTCATTATTACGAGCTAAAATCTTATCTACATAAACGTCAATAATAATTACAATGACATAGGTATACGAAATCAGGCTTATAATAAACAAAATTGTACTCGTAGATTTTAATTAAAAATTAAAATGTATCAACGATGGCCGATTTTACAAAAAAAAAAATTTCTATGAGGGAGATATTCTTAATATATTAAGTGTGTGCTGCTAATTCAAGTGCTCTATTTATTCCTTAATACTCCCATGAAATGGCACAGAGCTATCAAGCTATCAAGACCAACGTTTTTAGATGACCTGAGAGTCTCGAGATATAATACTATCATACTATTATTGATACTGCCCAACTCAAAGCTGTTATTGAAGATTTTTCGCTCGACCCGAGACTCGAACCTAGGAGCTTGTGATTACCAGCCGTACAAGTCAGATGCAAGACCAACGAAGTTAGATTACAAATACTTACACTGCATTACTGAAGACGTTAGCCTATAAAGTAATTTGTTTTTTGTTCTAAAGGCATTATAATTAAGAGAAAAGGACAAAAAAGATTGTCACTCAATAATGTGACTATTAACCGAACAGTTGTGTACATCAGCCTTATAAATATAACATGTTTTTAAATTTTGTGTACAATAGTAGAGCTCCTGGATAGGCAGTTGTAGCCCAGAGGTAACGCTAAGTAAAGCCTGCTTAAATCCCGGGTTCCGCATCTCTGTTATTTTCATGTGCGAATCATTTCCAACATGATTGCCATTTGTCTGACACGGTGAAATAAAACATCTAAGAGAAACCTGCATGTCTGAGTCCTGCGATTAATTCTAAAATGTAATGTCTATTTTGACCAGACTACAAGGAACGTCTCGCGAAGTATTAGAGAGTAAAATGTTCATGGGGGTCACAAACGGTCTTTCTTTAAAGACATATATTTTGAAATTCAACTAATTACGAGTTCTACTAGAATACAAAATGTCACATCTCGCATCTTTTCAGACACAGATGACAGATGTACTTCCAAAAAGCCCAAAATATTTAATGGACTTTAAAAAGGTTATTTGTTTAGAAATTTTGTTTTTGTTTCTCTGCAAAGCTACTAACAGTTCAAAGAATCTAGCGGTTTCACGTTCACAATAGGCATATATGTATTAGATCAATATACTGACACTCGCTTTACATATAATATGATATGGCATCGTATGTAGAGCTCTAGGTACTCAACCGAAAAGTAAAACTCAACTTTATTATAAGACAAATAGCCTATAATTAACTAGCGCCAAGATCAAGTGTTGCGGTGTTACCTTTTTTTATTACCTACAAAATATTGCTTCTTATACAAGCTTATACATACCTTTTTACTTATTTAAGTAGAGCTGTCTACGTCGTGATAGAATGTGACTGTCCAAAATTTTAGCCCTTTATTCCTCCAGTACTACCACATTTTTAGGCAATCTTATACTATGTTTTAATATGTATATATTTATTATTTAAAATATTTGATTATTAAAATCTATTTTATTCAAAACAGAAATAAATATCATGCATATAATTGTACGCCTTTTAATGTCACTACTTTTTTGTTTTTTATTCAAATCTATACCAAACGTTATTTATAAAATAAAGGTCTTAATCAAAAATGTATAAATATAAAAAGGATGTGTGTGTATATATTTGTGCCTACAGTGTTTTAGTTAAGGTCAGGTCGAGGTTAAAGTAACCTCATATTCTTATTATCTCTTTTATAATATACTTCTTTAATGTTCGTTAGGTAGGGTTAAATAAGAGCATTATATAGATTTATCGAATAGAGTTTATTCTTACAGACAATTCCATTATATTTTTATTTATCTAAGCACAGATAGACCAGTATGTACTGAATATTAACACTTAGATTAAAGTACATACCTAATAAGTGATCCTGTTTTATTTCCACAGTGTTTTGGTTCAATTCGAAATCAATATAATAAAAAAAATATCAACAATTGTTAGATAAAATAGCTCAAATAGTTTAATAAAATTTTTTTATTAATAGTCTTGACTTGGCTAAATTAACTTAAGGTATATTTCCTTATTTGCACAAGTACGTTTTTTTATATAATTCATGATGTCGAATTTAAGGTAAAAAAACAAAATTACTAAAGCATTAGAACTCTGTTGATAGTTCATTTGCTACAGATTATTTACTGGTCATCAATGAGCTAATCGATTTTCAACACCGTCTAGTGGAATTAGTTTTTTTTTATTGGGAAACACAAGAAAAGCTTGCTGTAGAAAAATGTTGCAGATTAAGTTTAAGAACAAAGATGTAGGCAACATGGATTTTATTGTTTTCTTATTGCCATAATATTAAATGTACTATTAAAGTAAATGGATATGGATAAAGGCTGAGAAACCTTAAGTATTTTCTAATCCTCACTGATAAGAATATGTTGAGAATAATTAAACGTATATAATAAAGTTAATTAATTTCTTTTAGGTAAAGTAACAAACCTAAAACATGTCACTTTAAAAGTCAATTTTCTTTTTAATGTATTTATTATCTACATTTTAATTACAGATAAAGAAGTCGTGAACCAAAACACGATATGAAGTAGACATTAAACGTAATGTTTCCTTAATTACAGAAATGCGATCAAAATATTATGAATATACATAATATGTTACAATTTATACAATAAAATAAAATTCAAATGAAATATACAATTTAATTTACATCCAAAATATCTGATTCCACACTATTTTGACACATTACTTGTGAATTTTTATATTCTACACCATTTATAAATATGTAAAAATTAAAAGAAAATTAAGCTTAGTAGGATATTTATGTAAGTTATTCGTGTGAAACAATTATCGTGCATATACCTATGGTACATTTAAATCACTTAAGTACATTATAATGTATTAAACACTTGCCCAGCTATTATATACATAAAATATTTACAAACGACAATTTCTTTATATATGTACCCAGTTAGTGTCTAATCGATTGTACTTAGCTATTAAGAAATTAATAAATACACAAAAATTAAAAATGCGTAACCCTTAATATAGGAACCAAAAATATCGCTTATTTTTTAAATCTAACTGTAAATAAATTAATATTATTTAACTTAATATCATTTTATAATATAAAATTCTTTTCTGTACAGTATTCACATTCATATAATCACAATCGCAAGTAAAAGGTTTTAAATACTGGAATATATTACCTAAGCTAAACAACTACTGAAAGTATAATAAGTTTAACTTAACCGTGAGGAATATGAAGCTAAGTAACAAAGCACAAAGCAAATGTTAAATAACAAAACAATATATGCCTTGTAAATTGCAAATAAATGACATAAAACACTAATGCTGAATAAAATCTTTTGCACATATATACGAATATGCTACTAAAGTTTATTAAAAATACCCACTGTTTTAAAAAAAAACACTAGCCGCTTATTAGCAGCCATTAACGTCACTTCGTTTTAAATGTAAATCACTCAGTCCACTTAAAAGCCCGACGAGCCGCATCAGTCGTGGTAGTCTCGCGGCTCCGGCTTCAGCTACCACACCAGCCCCTCGGGATGGAGGGGAGGCGGGGCGTCCCCGAAAGTGAATTCGGGAGATGAAGGCCGGGGAAGTACTAGATGATCCGGTGGCTGGAATTGCTCGGGGAACTCCCCGCCCTGCAACGTCTCCATACCGCCTGCGAAACGACCTGCTCCCGTTAAACGCCTGGTACATTATGTGAAGTAACTTATTTAAATAATATCCAAAAGTTTAAGTCAATACTTTTAAAAAATATATATAATATTCTTAATATTCAGAATTCAAGAAAATCAGCAATTAATTTTTATTATAAGTAGGTATAACAACCTACAATATGTACATTGTATATACACTCGGCGGGGGCACTGCCATGCCCCCCAATGTATATGCAAAAGTTTTAATGTCACACATTAAAAACAACAAAGTTCAAAATATTTGTATCACTCCAGAATAAAAATTACAATCTCAGACATAAAGCAAGCATTATAATTCATACGTCGTAGGGTCGTCGAACAACTTTACTAACCTGGCTGATTAAATGGCATCGAAGGCGGAGGATGGAAGAATGGGGCATCATGGTGGAACGGCGGGCCATAGCCAAACTCGAACTTGCCATCTGCTGTCGCGAAGTATGGGAACCCCGGCGGCCCTTCCTCGAGCCCTCCTGGTGACAGGTTCATGGGGAACCCTCGCATCTTACGAGAGGACCCGAAAAAAGGCCCTCTACCCATCGACGTCAGTTGCTTTAGACGACGCTCTTTTGATCTTTTGTTTTGAAACCACACCTGCAGATAAACAATGCTCTTAGTAAAACTAATAAATTGTGTTTTATATAAATTCAATAAAAAACATTGTTTTAATTTTATCCAATCCAAGTTTAATCAATTTTTATCAAATACGTTTAAGATTTTCTTTTCCACTTATTAATTTCTAGAGTAGGTACATATTATATCCTATACTTGGAATTTCTACCTCTAAGTTAGTAAGTAGGATATAGGTATGTACCTACTACCTATGTATCTAATAACGACTACACACGCGAACCGTAGACATATTTTAATTCATGCATCTAGCATGTCTTAATTTATAACCTTGTTCAGGCTAATTTATAGAAAGCTTAATTAGACGTGTAAAATGCGAATAATTGCAGGTTTTAGACAAGAAAATTACAATTTATTGGCAATTGTTTAGCATTTAAAGTTAAAACTACTAGCGATTCACCCTCGCTTCGCTCGGTCCGTCCCTAGGTGCGTTTTAACGGTTAGTATTGAATAGATAATGATTCTCTTGCTCTTTGAAAAAACAAATCTTTTCCATGGGAACCGTACATTTTTCCGAAATAAAACGTAACCTATGTGCTATTCCACTTGACTTTAATCTATCATTGTGTCAAATTTTATGTGACACAATTTGATCTGTTCAGCCGTTTTGGCGTGATTAAGTAATAATCAGCTACCCATTCAAACTTTCGCGTTTATAATATTATTAAGATTTATATGAACTCATGATGACAAATTTTGATTATGATAAACCCTAATGTAATAAAGTCCAAAGAATCAAAAAAAAACTTTAAAAGTCCTTTAAACGTTTATGTATGTGAAACATGTCACGTTTTAAAAAACTTTTAAATGTCTAGCCTTTTGATAAACCTGACTAAAAATACGACTATTTAAATCGTATACATATGTCTAAATAATTTGTATCTAGACAAATGGATATGCATATATCCACATTATAGTGTAACAGAATGTTAGGATCATGTCCAGACGGTCGTTCAGAAGTCATGGTGCGTTGCTCGTGCCGTCGCGAAACTAATCTATAACGCTGTGCCTCACGTGCTCACGTGTACACCTGCCATTACATTAGATACGGCTCAGAGTGACACAGTTCAAGATACCTGACAATGGCATTGGTATGGTTTCTAGTATGGAATTTAGACTGACATATTTTATTGATAAATATTATAAGATTTATTGAAATTCTCTCAATTTTAATTTTATTTTGTTTTTTACAGATTTTCAGTAATAGACAATCTAAAAGGAGCAGATTGCACAAAAAAAATCAATTTTTTATATGTTTGTAGATCCATTCGCTTTTCTGGATATAATTGCGTATCAATCCATTCTATATTCTGACTCTTCTTTTTAAGCACTTAGGGATTGAACTATTTTTTTATCTTTGGTATAAAAACACCTAATAAAATACAATTAATCTTTAAACTTTTAAAACAATTTAAAATGTAAAAAAACGTCTCAAGGATTTCAGTGCCTCATCATTTCATTTAATCAACAACAACAAGTGTGAAATGATACTGCGAATTCGTCGATAAATACATTATTTCACACACATTAAAATACAATTTGTTTTTCTTTAACTTATCCGTTACAATAGTAAATTACACAGTTCTAAATATCTACAAGTAAATTGTAACTGTAACCTATTTTTTTCCTATAAAGTAAAAAACGTGTATATATGAATATTTTTTACTTCAAAAACCATTAACAGTGTGTATCTATAACTTTAGAAAATCCTTGATCTATTAAAATGGTTATGCTATTTAATTGTTAAAATCATGCAATCCTAGACCAAGGGTATATTCGTAACAAAGCAATAAAAAAATATATATAGGAAACAAAGCTCTATCAAGTCCTGCTGGGTGTTTGATCACGCCGCCTGCGCCTACGCACGCTTGGCACAACACATTCACAATCGGTTAGACACCTACCCTATTTCGCGCTGCATATTTATTGATACGATTGATAATTTAATATCTACTTCTATTCTTGTTTAAAGATAGACTTGTTATGGATAGAGTAATTAGAGAGATTATAGAATACTTTTTTAGTTATTAACTGCTCTAAAAGGCCTTTTTCCCCATCTTTCATACAAAAACACACGATTTTCAACAGTATATAGTAATAATTTCTTAGATTTACGCGAATATGACATATTAAATAAAACTACATATATTTTCGAGAGTCGCTCTCTTGATGATGATTGCTGTAAAGCATTCAAAACGTCGAGAACCAAAAAATCAAAATACATCCGTGCAAAAATCTGAAAAGATAGTTTCCTTAGTATACCTATTCTAATTTAGTACAAACATTTAATAAATAACATAAGATTTTTTTTTATAATTAATCAGATAATATCATGTAACTTTTATTGTTATGTGCAAATAGTGTAATTTTATACCTACTAATTTTATATAGGTTTGGCCATAACTTCGAAGCCATTAAAGCTGCACAATTTCTTGCATAAACTTAATTTTATTAACAGCTACTGTTTACTGGTTGTACATGATTTACTGCTTATAGGGCCACGACCGGCGAACTGGTTACTTATGTACCTAGTAACTAACCTTATTTTACAATAAACAATGTTTACAAACGATTATAACTTTAATGATGTATCCATTCTAATTTCTAATATTATAAATGCCAAAGTAATTCTGTATGTCTTTTACTCTTTGTCGCTGAATCAGCTGAGCCGATTTATTAGATAATAGTTAGAGAGATATATTTTTTATGTTTTACAGTACTTACCTACTTTTCTATACCTATGTATATGTACATTTTTATTTCTGAGTTGCGGCAGTGAGGTGTCACTATCACATCACTACTACCATGTCGGTATATTGTGATTTGTGATTAAGTCTATGTATGGGCTGTGTAATTTTTAAATATAGTGTTTTATATACATATGTATATACCTACCTGGGTTACTATTTATCAAGAAGTTCTAATGGAATATTAGTTTGCTATACATAGTCATTTAAAAAAATTAAGACCTCAAGTAGGTACCTACTAATTAAATTATGTATTAAAAACATGTAGGTATGTATGTATATATAATTCGCAAGAAAAATATAAATTTTATAGTGTCCACTATCGCTTATTATCTTTGTAGGTACTTGTTATAGTTAAAATATACTCAGAGTATGAGAAATACACGTTTGAATTAATATATCATGGCCATATACTTTAGAGGCTCAGATAAAATTTTATTACTATTTTTTATTTGTTGCGTGTGCTAAAATATCATTGAGTTTAATATTTTACATATAAAACGGTAACATGTTACAACACAGTAGCCTTGATCAAGATTTTCTATATGGCTTATGTCTATTCTATAATTATAGCCGCTTAAAATCGGCATGTTCCGTTACATTTTGTTCCAACTTATTACAATAATTACTTAATCGCCGTTTCAAAAGCAACAAGAGCATGTAAACAGTAAATTGTGAGTGATTATTTTTTTATGATAATACCTTCATAACCTTTAATCTAACGTATTTATGTACAAAATGTTTATGTTTTCTAACGTATAATTATTAGTATCGAAATTTAGTAAATCGAGGAACGAAAGACGTTTTCATTTTATTCTGTTCACTGCTTGCTTCCAATACATTGATACAAGTTGAATACAAATTTTATGATAGTAGTTGCGAATTTTACACGATCGTCAACACGGCTTACTAAAACTTGTTACAACATGCAACAAAAATAGGAGCAGTTTTATGATTTCCCTGTATTTGATAAGTACAGGATTAGAAGGCAGACTCGGGCTTAGTCTGAGGGTGACGACGCCTCAGAGCCGTTCCGGACAGTCCTCACCACGGGACGCCGTCCGAACAAGCCGCGTGGTGTTAAACACTATATTTCATACGTCTACCGCTGTGAGGGCCCATTCTTTTACCACGACTCCAACGCCTTGTAAACCTCATAAAGCCTCAGTTAACACAGTAACTGTACGCGAACTCTAACTATTCAATTTAAAGACAAAAATCAACTTTGATAGCTTTAAGTATTGCTTTCATACATTTAATATAAAAAAATAAATATTTTTTGATTAAATAAAGTAAGTAAAATATACACTTTACAGCCACAAGTGAGTGTATTAATAAAATTAGCGCCCGATAAAACATATCATGTTTTACGATGCTTGCAAAGCGCCCATCACATACTTACTACTTTTTACACGGTTGAGAAAATTTGATATAAGCAACTATTAAGAATAGTCTGAAGAATGACGGTCGGTTGGGAATACAGAGATGATTAATAAGAGATCGGCGGACATTGTTCCTTGTTGTATATAAATAACAAAGAGCCTACCTGGCCACAGGCGCCCCCCAGCGCTAATGAGTCGACATTACCGGTCGGTAAACTACAGCCGAATGTCTATAAAATGTACCATCGACATATTTCGCCGAATTTTATGCGGCTTCATACATTAATCGAACTCAAAATGCTGATGAAGGTTAATTTCAGTTTTTAACTCGCGTGTTTTAAGTTTGCACAATAATATAAATATTAATATGTAATATTTGAAGTGTCGAATGATGTCTACAGTAGGTACTATAGTGTAATTTATTTTACGAATCACTAAAAACAAGCATAGACTTGATAAGAGGTAATAACACATTTTTTGACGCTTGAAATCGTATTCTATTTATTAGTAAAAAATGCGATTTTCTCGTCGTGTTCAGGGCGATCGGTAGATTGACTTTATTTTCATTGTGAACTTGCATATCTACACTAATATTATAAATAGGTAACATTGTGAGGTTGTAAGGGTAATCTCTGGATCTACTGAACCGATTTCGATGAAATTTGGTAAAAAGATAGTTTGAGACCCAGGGAAGGACATTGGATACTTTTTATCCCGGAAATCATCTCATAAGGGGGTGAAAACGGGGACGAAAGTTTGTATTGGGAAGCAAGCTAGGGACGGGCCTGAGCGAAGCGAGGGTGAGTCGCTAGTAGAACTATAAACTCCAGAACTCAATTATAGTATAACATGCCGCTACGACAAGAATTTCCGCCACAACTGTCTACAAAACCTATGTAATCTAGCTTAAGCTTATTTCAAACGTGTAATCTGGCTAGTGAGGTGACTGAGGTGAGCCAGTAATTTGGACTTAGAGAGTTGAGAGCAGCTCGGCGGGGGGTCGGCGCCCTACTGCGCGCGACACAATACCTAACGTAACTATAACAGTATAATACTTAACCGAACAGTTGTTCGAGGCGTGCATTTTGTTTTCATTTCTATCCGCCATAAAAATGCTGTGCAACATATGGGGAATGTGCAAATTTAGCGTTCCGCAGGTAGGTGTTCTTTACATGTGTGAACCCAAATTATTTATATATATTATCTTGAGATAAGGCAATAAAGTATAAGAAATAAGACAATATTAATGCAAAAAATTTAGTTATTAGGACACGTAAGTCATTTATAATATAGACTACTTTTCCAAGACGACTTAAATATGAACGCTTTAAAAAATAACAGCTTTAAAAATAACTCCAATCAACGAAAGTAATTATAAACGTCGAAATTCAAACACCGGGAACAAATAGGAAATATCAAAAAGGGAATACGAGGAAAGATGGCGTTGAAGACCGACCACACTGAACGCGCCGCATGCGCCATCTACAGTCAATTGGCGAAGCAAACAATAAAAGTAAATTACCGCGTCTCCATACATCTTGGGGCATGTTCGTTTCAAATGAATATGAGACGTGTACTTGTTAAAGTACTGCATAATTCCAGAAGGGGTTACTTTAGATGAGTAAATTTTCTGGTGACTCGTCAATGTTGTATGGGAAACTGACATATTTACCTGTACAGCGAATACTTTTACTATATAGCGGAGACGAAGAGAATACACAGCGATGGTAATAACTATTGCTTCAAAGTAGTAATGTACGATTTTTTGTTTTTTTTTTACGTCAAGTTTATTTTATAAATTCTTTTATCTACTCAAAAATATTTTCAAAATAGGTATTAAAGACACATATAGAGTGCGTGAGCAATTAGTCTTACGAATTAATTAATTTAACCAATTTCGATGGTGTTAGATGAAAAAAAAACACTTAAGGAACTTTCACGGTTAATAAAAGCGCAAAATCTTTTTCCTATTTCATTATTCCGCAATCGTGATCGAGAACTTTAAATATTTTACGATTGTATGCCGCTGACAGACAGTTAAAAATTTAAACGCCATAACTAATAAATTAAAGAGGTAATATCGATGCGATATTTATAACTCCATCGTTCTGTTATACTGTGGAGTACCTACCTACACGGTGCATTTCTATTCTTATGTGTTGTGACCTTCTAGATGATTCTATGATGATATAGCAAAAACGATTTCGAAATTTTATTTTACTAGAGTGCACCGAGTGATTATTATTGATTTTTTTATTTATAAAAGTAAAGCTCGTCGATAGCTATGAAACTAAAACAAATAATATAATAAATAATTAAAAATATAATTATTAATTTAATGTATTTTATATAAAAACTAGCGACTCACCCTCGCTCCGCTCGGGTTCGTCCCTGGGGTGGGGTCTGGGAGGACCACCCTTATCCTTATTACTTAGGGGTATGGAAAATAGATAGTAGCCGATTCTTAAACCTACTGAATACGCATATAAAATTTGGTAAAAATCGGTAAAGCCGTTTCGGACGAGTACGGTAACTAACATTGTGACATGGAAATTTTATATATTAGATATTAACTTTCTCTTCTCAATTTGACCACAGACTTTAACAATAAACAAAAGAGTATAGATGCGTGCGTGTGTGTCAAATAGGTACATGTTAGTATATGTAATGTTTTTTTATTGATTTAATGAATTTTTACGCATAATTTTAACAAAATATTACCATTCTGCACTCTTTCTCTATAAAAACTATAAGTGTGGAAAATTTCATATTAAAGGGATACAAAGTTTTTGCTTCACGTATTAATATATAAATTAAGGTCTACCAGCAGTTTTACAATTATACATATTTATGAGTTACATACATTATATACATGTGAAATATAGGTTAGTAATTGTATTGTAATTTAAAGGTAAACACAACATGCTCAAAAATCAATGGAATGTAAAAAAGAAATAAACAATTGATGTGTGTCATTTACTAGCATTAGTAGAGTTTTAATTTTTTTTAAAGACATTGAGTGACAATAATAGTGCGAAATAACAAAATTCCGCACAAAGTGTTGAATCTGCCAGTGTTACCTTTTAAATTTTAATTAACATCTTACTTTTAATACTTTTTGTTCGATGATGTCAACAAGTAGTTTTATAGTGGATAAATTCTAAATACACTTGAAAATTACAATATCTCAAGTAAAACATGAGTATATGTCATAACTCATAATTAAAATGATGTTAAAAATTGTAATGTTCCTCCTGCTAAATTTACCGTACGACTTCGTTGAATATAATCTGAGTCTTATTTTGGTTAATTAGTTCGTGCGTTGTTATTCTCGTCCGCTTTCTATTTAAACTGTAACTTTCTCATACTTCATACTATTTGTTTTACAATTTCAAACGTTAATTTTGTATGTAATATCTTTCACACTATATATGTTAATTTATTAAAATAACAAAACATTGAATAAATAACAATAATTTAGTAAATAATTAGTTTAATTTTAATTTAAAATTCGTGTAATACATTCCTCGTTAATGTTATACTTCTAGTAGAGATGGTTCATGCAAAGCTTATATTTTTATCTTTATATTTAGCTATTATTAGTCGTCAAAACTACTTATATGTTTTATAAAATAAATAATATTATTAAATTCAAGGACTTATTAAATAGAAATGTCACTACAAAACTTTAATTTAAAAATAAAAGCATGTAAAGTTTGACCTATATCGTAGGTTAATAAGATTCTGTTTTAATGCCCCATAAACCATTTAGTAGTGGTATTTCAACCAATAGCAGAGTGGTATTCGTAAATGGAATTGTTATCATATGTTGATAACGTACAACACAAACATTGGTCACGGTTTTCAATATGGCGGCCTTTATCTGAATCCAATTGAGCGTGCCTTTCATATACTTTTGCGATAAGATATAGTGAATATTAAACTTACATTGTAAAACAAAACACATAAAATACATAGAAGACATTTTATCTATACATATAATAAAATTGTAGAGAAATGCATAGATTTTTTTTACTAAAAACCGAGTCAGGGGGGTGTCAGAAAAGAAATAGAAAATTCTCATTTTTTTATTTTTTTTGTTTATCTATCTATATGTTTGTCTGTTTGTAGGTACGGGCTAATTTTCGAAACTGTTGGACTGATTTAAATGAAATTTTGCATGGTGGTATCTTATGTCCCCGGTAAACATTTTAGATACTTTTCATATTGGAAAATTAAAGAGTTCCCGTGGGATAGTTATAAAACTATAATAACTTATAAAGCTTAGTACCCAAAAACTACTAATTGGATTACAATGAAACTTTACAATAATATAGTTCATACATCAGAATAATAAATAAACTACTTTTTATCGTCGAAAAATGTACGGTTCCCGTGGGATTGATTTGTTTTTGTTTGCCTATAGGCGAACCCGAGCGAAGCTAGGGTGAGCCGCTAGTGTTGAATTATTTTCGAATATATATGAGTACCTACTTATAAAAAATCTACTTTTTGGAAATTATCAAACTATTAATGCTCCTCAGCATATGATATATTATATTTATATAATAAATTCCCATTAAAATTTTATTATAACTGATTCTAGTTTAATATTTCTTACCTAATTTGGCAATAAACGTAAAATCTTTACGTAACGAATACAATTCGCATTTAATATGGATAAATTCGTAAAAACAAAGGTAAAAACCTAAAACTAGGAAGCTTGGCAGACGTCATGATGCGGAATACGATAGATCGATCAAGCGTGTCAGCACTCAGTATCTAATTGTAGTGATGGATGCCGATGTTAATTTGCCTATCATGTACTTTATCGTCATTTAATCGTTACAAATTAATATAAGCAATTCTTTATCACTGTTTTTAATTATGTTTTTAATAAATCAATTGTGTCACATCAATCTTAATATCATCTATGAATTAATATGTCAACACTTAATTTTAATATTTATGGTATTTATAAATATTTCATTAACCCAATACATATTAAAATGTTTAATTAAATAAAAATGACATCGACTATATATATATATATATATATATATATATATATATATATATATATATATATATGTATAGATAAATATAAAAGTGAACTGTTAAAAGAAAACAATAAGAAAACACCAAACCACGTACCAAAAGTATAAATCAATATACTATTTAATGGTGTTAAAAACCACAGAAATCAATCATCGACAATAAAACGCTCCGTTGAGATCGATATCGTCACGTCACTAGCGGCGTGAAGCGTGACAGTTACGTGCCCATCTCTGCGAAACGCCAAAAACTTGAAATCGGTCAACGAACTTATATCTCTTACAGAATATAAACATGCTAAACAAAGTTCTTTTTGTTAAATATTACCTAAAATGATGAAATCTTACACACTTATGTATATCTATTAAAGTAATTAAAAAAAACTTGACTCGTATGAATATTTTTGCGCGATTAAGTCGTAAAGACTTAATTATCATTCAAAAAATTTAAAACACGAGCAACAAATAGGTAATATCTCTGTACTTAAAGTTAAATATTTAAAATTAATATGAGAATTAACTTGTAAAATAGAATATTTTAAAAGTATCTTTTGATTAATATCTAAGTCGATAAATTTGGTTTAACTTATTCTTAGCTATCTTTTTATTAAAATTTAGTTATACTAATACAAGAGTAACAACAAAAACTATGTTAATATTATTCTATTTTTTAGAATATTACATGAAACTAAGTAATCTGTAAAAAACGTATTAAAATAACTTATCAATTATACGACTGTCTTTTCTAGGTTTTGTGCAATGAATCACTGCCTTTGATGGATGCGTACGAGTACGTTACGTCGTGTTTTAATATATGCTACTGTCATTAATCCACTGCCACATATTACTGGCTAACTTATGAGTTTTTTCAATAAAAACTGTTAAAATAATATTTATAAATTATAAATATGTATTTTTGTATAAAACACTAACGTATTAAGATATAATAATATACCTGAAAGAACAATAAGTTCGATCATAATTTCTCATATAACAATAAGAGGAACAAGCTCTCCCTACTTTCACTTCGAAGAAAATTCAATTTACCAACATACCTACCTACATAGCGAAATCAAGACGCCTTGAAATGGACGATAAATTTATAATTAAACATCAAAAACATTTGAACATAAAGGAATCAAGCTGACGGATGGTGAGCCTAGGGCGTTTGGACATTAAGGCCCTACGCAATATTAATGTTGCACATTCGCACCCACGGCAATAAAATAAATGATGTCATTTTTTGTCCGCGGGGGGATCTTTTGTCCCTCGACCGCGCCGGCACATCACTAACGTCGCACCAAAGCCTTCGATCCGCAGGACGTCCCTAGACAATAGATTTTAGGCGCCGCTCTTCAGTTTTTCTTATTCGCAAACGAATATTCGATATGACAGAGCTTTTTATCATAATAATTAATAATTTATAGCTTTCGTCAAGCGCCTTTGCAACGCCGCACCTGCGAACCGGCGCAAGGTGCTTCTGTCTTGTAGATGATAAATCATACATTTTTGTTATTTTACGCAAAACCATGTAGCTATATATAATCGTTTGACACCTAACATTACACCGTTATTGGATAATGTCAAGTTCTTTAAACATCTTTTTTTTTATATTAATATACCTATAAGTTGATTTCAAAAGCAAAATGCTTTTGAAAAAAATAATTAAAACAATAAATAAAAATGGATGATAATATATAGTTTTACTAAAGAAAGTTTAACATATTTATCGAAATTGAAATATCACGATGTAACGCTATGGCCATTTACTTTCGCTTAGCTTATGCGTTATAAGCCCATGAACGTCAAGTATTGTTGCAAATCCTGGCACATACATACATCGGCCATTTTTACGAGAGTCTCCTCGGACAAGGTGTAAAACGTCTATTTTATTGTTCGGTCATGCATATTCCACGTTGTTTTAATAATAGCGATTAAAATTACAAATTTATTGTGATAACATCGACGTTTTTAGAAGTGCGGATTCGACAGGAGGGATTTGTTAAAATTACCGGCGATAATCGTTATCGAAAACATTTCACGTACGATGACATCGGCGCCGCGATCGCGCTTTGATAAAAAATCATTTCATATTTTGAAATTATTTTAACAACATACTTTAATATTTTCGTAGCTATAAACTTATATTTTTTATCTTTATGAAGTATTTATACGAAAAAATGAGAGTTTGGGAATGTCTTCCCATCACTATACTCATTTTACGGTTTCTCTGTTAACATTATGGATTTTTTGCAATAATAAGTGTCTTATCTAAAGATCGGAGCGATCATAAAACGGGTCAATTGGTGCGACACACTTGGAGGGTAATAAAAAAAAATAAGTATACTGAACTAAGGAATGTAAGTAAATGTTCATGAACAATAAATGAATGACGTTTGAAAAAAAATTGAGAACAATTCTCGTGCGGAGAAACAAATTATAAAAAAAGCGTCGAATTAAAATACGAACAATTTGTCGTAAACCTTCGACTGAGATCTGTGGTGGCCGTAAAGCCGCGGTCACACAGACTCGCCCGTTTACCTCGTAACTCGTGAAAGTTATAGTATTTAGGGCAGTTCAAAGCCGCCGACGGATATTAAAAGAAGAGATATGGTCGTGCGACCAAATGTACGGCTCATTCAACTCGGATCCCGAAGTTTCCATAGATTGGGCCTTGATTGACCGGTTGCTGAAGTCAAGTTTTATTTTTTAATAATAATAAGCGTCGGCATGTTTCTCGTTTGGTCTCTTACGAAACATACCCGTACGTCGTTAGAGTAGTAGCCCAATAAACAAATTATGGTTTGTAAAAATATTTATTAATATTGCTTTAACTTTCGCTCGGTGTAATATTAGTTATCTAGCTACCGGCGATATTATAATATAAAAGCGGTACTTAAAATACCAATCTCACAACTTTTAAGTAATATTTTGAACAGATCAGCTATCATTAAATAAATAATTTATCATTATACATAAATGCCTCTAAACATTAGCATCATTTTTTTGCTATTAAAGCACCCGTTAGCTTCAGTTAATCGACGTGCTCACCCCGAGTGAACTGACCACAGCCAACTAATCAAGGACAAGTACATTAGGCTTTGTACATTTATCAGAGCGCGTCATAACTTGCTCTGGCAGTGACATAATAATATAAGCTTCTTCGGTCTACGAAGTTTTTATCATGCCTCTATCAATCAAAAGACGACAGTGGCTTCCGTGTGGAAATAACTTTCACCTAATGTCCAGGGCACTTGGTTGGCCGTAGGTTGGCTCGGTCTGGAGAAAAACTACATTACGACCTATAAAAATGTAGTTCTGCCTGTGGACTTTGCTCGCGTAGTTTTATCGTCTTACTGGGTAGGTAGCCTATAACCTTTATCTATAATAGACAAAAATAATTTTCAAATCTGACAGGTACCTAATCCACGAAATTATTGAAATCTAGCCAACGTTGCAAGCAAACTAAATCCGCTTTTAAAACTAAAGGAAGCTTTTCAATTTTTGTACAAATATATTAAAACATCAAGTAAATTGTAAATATAAAAAATATCTCTATTGAAAAATTCGATTTTCTACTTTGTTGTGTTTTTGGTGTATCCTACAAAAAAAGATTAAAATTTTTTTGTCCCGCTGATATTTTTAAGCAAGTTCTTAGGATTAAGCCTTTTTCTTCCCAAACTGGTGTTAGACATGACACATTCACTAAAATTAAATTTGTTTCACGCAAAAATCAAACGGTATTTTAGAAAGAGGCTAGAACTACTTTTATTTTTTTCCAAATTCCGAGTATTCTTTAATATAATTTTAACAATTATTTCGCTAACTAGCGAATCAACCAACGTGTCTAATTAGAGGCATTTTAATTGCGAGAGAGATTTACTTTTCGGTTTTTAATCGGAGTATGCATAACAAATGACACGTAATTATATGTAATTCCTACTTATCAATGTACTCGTAAGTTCAGAATTGTGTAGTGACTAATTTGTTATGAATAATGAGAGTGTTTTAAATTGTAGATGTTAATTCAAGTGAACGTGCGGTGAATATTATTTTCTGTAATAAGGCAATTTGTAATACGTAACTATACACCGATGACATTTCTCATAGTAAGTTAATAAATAGGTGTAAATAATTTATTTGTACTTTTGCATAATAGGTACATTTTATCTGTCACATGTTATGGATGCAACAAAGTCTTAACTAAAATACTAACTAGCACTAAAGATATAATCATTGTTAAGTTGGTATAAGATTACATTGCCAACGATATTTGTTAATTTAATGCATATTAAAATTTATCTATAGGCTAATATTATAAAAAGGCAGAGTTTGTTTGTTTGAACGCGCTTATCTCAGGAACTACTATACCGATTTGAAAAATTCTTTTAGCATTAGTTAGCCCGTCTGTTGAAGGCTATAGGCTATATAGTATAAGTCATATTTTATATATTGATAGTCTATCTATTCCATACTAACCGTTTAACCATACCTAGGGAAGAACTTAATCTTATACTCTATCTTCGATTATATAAACAAAGTGTTTCATTTTCTTAATTAAATCGAAGGGAATAATTACTTAATCTATTATATTATCTATTTATACAGGGTCATTTTTAATTTACTGAAAACCTTTTGGAAATATATTGTTTACATCATAACAACAACATCTGTAAGAAAAAAAAAAATATTTCTTAAATTTTACAAAAATAAAAGTATTTTTATTGTTCCTTCTAAACGGTAATAGACCAGCAATTAGCAAAAAAAGTGCGTGACCGGTAGAGGGGGAGGGATGGAGGGGTGTAGGAAGTGGCCCTTACTCATTTAAACTTGGCTAGATGCTAGGTCTTTACCGTTTAGAAGGTGAAAAAAAATATTATTATTTTTGTATGAAAATAAAAATTTAAGAAATATAATTTTTTCTTGTTACAGATGTTGTTGCTATGATGTAAATAGTATATTCCCAAAAGGTTTTCAGTAAATTAAAAATGATCCTGTTTTCTATTACACTCTTAAATATAACACTCACACAATTTGTCCCAACTAAGAAATATCATTAAATTGTCATCGACGGAATTCCGAGGCGAGACAAATGACACGTCAACATTTGGCGTTGATGGTTGTAAGATAGAATTAAAATAGGTAATACCATTATTGAATTAAAGTTTTGTGAAGAAGTACCTAACTGTTAACGGTGGCCCTACTTGCATTTAGGGTACATTTCATGTTTTTACCATAGGAAGTTTAACAAATCGTTAATTTAAATAAACTATTACGACTTAAATTTCAGTTAATTTTAATAAAATATTATACACTTTTAAAAATTATTTTACTACAGCTTATTTATATACAATTATAGGTATAATATAAAGTGTAGAAACGCAAAACATAAACAAAACGGAAAAATATTGTGATTAATTATAAAATGAAGACCACGACAGAGGACAATATTTACAAAATCAATATTAATTAACATACCTATATAAAGATATCGACAGCCCTGACTATACGCTAACTATATGACCTGTCAAAATAAAATATGAGCCAATAAGGGCGCATCGTGCGACGACAGGGCCGTCACGCTGAAGGAATTACGATATATGAACTTATTAAAATATCTACTTTTTTTGTTTCGCGGTTGGATGACATCGCGTTAAGGTGAAGTGACGCGGTTACATTTGTTTTGTTGGACTTCCTTTGAAGAATTACGAGCTATGAGTTAAAAATAAATACTGAACACTAACATATTTTAAACAAACAACAAATATGAAATAAGACAATAAGCATCAAAAATATTAAAATTTATATTAAAGTACTATATTATTAGAATTTAAGAAAATGTTTTTCATAAGTACAACTATCACCGCTCCCACTTAAATAACGTTAATTGGAAATCAAAATTATAATTTAAATAATAAAACGATGATTAAACTAAAAATTACCATATGGAACATCAAAGCGGCATAGTCGGCATCTTTAACCGTTCACACGAACCGGTGTTAACTAGTTAAATCCGAAATATTCATACAAAAAGTCATACAGTTAAGCCACATGTGGTGTGAGCATTGGACACGCGCGATCTGGCGAGACTTGACGGATGGCAGCAAAAAATGTTGTTTATGAACCCACTTAACATACTCGACATTGTTGAACTAATATTGATACAACACTTGTATACAAATATTTATCCTTTTGCACCCAGCGTTCAAGACTCTATTAGCTATAAGATCTTATTGTACCTATAAAAAATATGATATTTTCTTTGAGTTTCATCACAATCGATATAGATACTTAATGTACTATAATTATCATTTATCATTATATAAACATTTCGTTCCTACATGAATATTTGATTTTATTATGTTTAAATTCACAAGAATAAGTAATTTAAGCTTAATTATAAAATAAATGATTATTAACAAAATTGCGCTAAAACTATGACATATATTATTAATTATTAAATTGTATTTAAAACCCAAATAAAAATATACTATCTTAAAATAATCTCTTTCAGACATATAGTAGGGTCCGCTAGATTTACCACTTAGAAGTAATTCATGTTAAGTGATGAATAGATGAATAATAATTATACATCTGGATTAGCTTATTTCATTATAATTACAAATCAATCATCAAAAAATCATTATAGTAACATCTAAAATCTAAATGCAATACGTTTACAAACATTGCGCAGAGGCCGTAAAACGTAAATCGTTTTTCGTTCGGAAATCGACAAAAACTGAGACAAAGAGGAAGGGGCATAAAAAGCGTGACCGAAACGGTCGATCTTAACATCTGTTACTATGGCGTAGAAAATTGTAGGATTCATGTGTTAGATTAGAATTAAAATTAACTAATCACTGTGCTAAAATCAGGAAAAAATATTAGCGGTTACGGAATTAACGATTTCAACGTTAAAAGATTTACTAACACAAAAATAAAATCACAAAAAATCCACTCTTTAAATAAATTTACTGGCAACTGTTTTTTTAATTCTAGCTTTCGGCAAAAAATATTTTCGCAAAATAAAAATTGAAGACATATTATTTTCTAATTGGATATTAAAATTGAAAGCGATAATTAATCATATAGAAGAGAATATCTCTCTGTCTGTTTTTTTTGAAGGAAACAAAATCGAAATAGGAATATGTTATGCCACACTCGATATAGTCTGTAATTAGGTTATTTGTCACGTCAGCGCTGGCGTTCCTGAACGGATGAGCGCGCGATATTCAATTTGCGAACGATTTCAGGCGCCGCCATGATGGAGTGGCCGCCATTTGTAACGGTTACCGGTTACCGGTGAAATGTTTGCCGTGTGATGAATAGATACTTGAATAAAATCGATTTTTACCAAAAAATTGCATTTGATTTTGATTAATGAGACACTTTATAAATAAAAAATCCCATCACCACCACTGAATAAATGTAACTAAATTGTAATGAAATTTCTAGTTAGACATTACTATAGAATATATTGTAGTTACATAATATGTAGGTATTAGGTTATGTTAGCGTAATCGATTATCATATCAATGGTGAACGACTAATTACAAAATATAGCAAAGTTCGAAGTTTCTATTGATAAGTTAGCTCTCGTTACCAAAGTCCTATCAAGGTCATTTAAAATAGATCTAAGTTACGGGTCTAGAAATTATGAAACTTCATCTAGACTCAAATAATTTACTTTTATCCATTTATATCGCAATATAAATTATTGGTCATAATCTTGCAAATTCACACCGAAATGACACAATTTTATTGAATGCGTCATTCTTTTCGCAAAAACTAAACCATTAAAAAAATGTGTTTTACAAAATAAAACTACTTTTTCAATATAAAATAAATAAAAGTGGACTTACTTGTATAACTCTCATAGGCAGACCAGTTTCTTTCGCCAATTGCTCCCGTATGTGCCTTGTAGGTTTCGGTGTTTGTGAGAATGCAGATTTGAGTATTTCTAACTGCTTGGCTTTTATCGTCGTTCTTGGTCCTCTTCGCTTCGAGCCACCATTGCCATCATCAGGTGACTTGTTCTCCGCTTGCGAGTCTCTGGTCTCTGGATCACCGTCCAGTGAACCCTGGGTGGCAAAGAAAAAAAACTGAATCCGACTATGTGGTCTAGCCTCATGCATGTGATATGGAATGGTAATTTTACTATGAAATATTTATTTTAAGCAGGCTTTAATATTTTGCAAGCATTTAGGTATTTGTATGAGAAAATTAAAGTTTTAGGTAACTTCTTATATAAAAACCTATATAAAAAAGAGAAATAAGTTGGTCATATATATTTACCACACGTTATGATAAATATATCCAAACAATACCAACCTGGTCCTCAGAATCCTCATGTGGTTTTGTATCTCCGTTGTGGGAGAGATCTGAATGTAGCGCGGGGTGCGGCGCATGCGCTGGACTGCTTGAATTATTGGCTGTTCTAGACTCATCCTCTTCCTCTTCATCTGATCCGGAGCCGAGTAGGGAATCCGCTAATATTATTAAAAAAATACATATGATTAAAAAGGGTAAGTAAGAAAATAACTAAATGTTACTAATCTCTAATGTAGTACCTATGTTTATATGGCGCTCGTATTTTTTTGAAATATTTAAAAGCTACTAATCCTTATTCTTATTAGTATATAGGTATTTTTACTAGATACATATAGGGCAATAGCAAATAATAATTTTTCTTTGGTTTGTTTGTAAAGGTTACCTAATCCCCCCAATTATTAAACCTTGTCTAAAATATATTCTTTCACGTAGAATCACCATGTCTGAATCACATAGTAGGTACCTACATTGAGGATTTATCAAGTAATCATGTTATTATGAAGGCAAACATACTGAATAATAAATAACTATTAACTTCTAAACGGTCTAACATAAAAGCTTTACAAGACGTTTTACCTTGCATAAATGCGTAGTGTAAAACTGTAAAAGGTAAGCACAGTATTTTTTTCTTTTAAGTAGGAAATAACATATAATTTCAATTTCCTGCCCCTCAGCGTATCTAATTTTAAAATATTTGCATACAATATCTAGTAATAACCATGCCATGCCCTATACGACCTAAAATTGACTTATCAAAAAGCAATCGTGCAACCCTCGTCCGTTTAACTGAATAAAAATGTAATTTCGAGACTCCCCCACCAAGAAAATTAACCGCAAAAAACAATTACTTCTGGTAGAAATGGACCAATATAGAGTCAAAATCATATAAAAAATTGATTTTTATAAAAAACCACGTACCTATACAATTTTTATAAGAATAGTCGCTTATACAACTTTAATATATTTATCTAAATTTAAAGTATTAAAATTGTATACACATTTATTTAAATAACGCTGTCTACAAACTGGCAATCAATATTTTGCTCGAGGCGATGTAGCTTTGAACATCTGTCGTTAGATGAGTTCACTATTAGGTTTACATATAGCATTAACCGTGACACGAGTAGGTACTTACTTACCTATATTCTACTTTTATTATGATATTCTACTTAAATAACTGTATTAGTAGATTTTCTAAGGGAATAGGGTCGTTAATTATTTTAAAAGCAAGCGTTTAATTTACCAAAATGAGTTTTGCTTTGACTTCCTACTTTAGTATAACTAAAGTCTGAATATTGTACTTTATTTTTACTTTATGTGCTTTACTTAACGGCTTTTTAGTTAAGATGTTAGGTAATTAGTATAAGTACATATTATATTATAAGTAGGTATAGCTACTTCGAAATAATACGTCCCTAGAAACCAAATTACATGCCGACAATGAGTTGCGGCTTATTAAACTTGACTTCTATTAATCTTACAACTTTTTCTGAATCTGACTGGCCCCTTCTTATAATAGTGCAAATCATTATTGGGGTTCGTACACAGAAATATAGTAATAGGCACAACGTATTTATGAACTAAAACCTTGGGCATAGTATTACCATTTACCAGAATTGCCCAGAAATGCCCTACGACTCTGCCTGCGTTTTTTATTTTAGTATAATTTCTAAGAATTGTGGCATATCCGGTGTTAGGTAGCCTAACCTATAACCTACCTGGATAAATAGGCTATACAATACTTATTTTTTAAAATCAGACTGCTAATTTCAGAAATATGTGCATCCAAACAAATAAACTCGCTTTATCTATATATTAGTATAGAGTTCCTATACATATGTAAGTATTATTTGAAATATTCATTAAAAGTATACTTTATTCGTACCTACTAATACCGATATTGGGTACCGTGAGAAGGTACCCTCAATTGTTTTAAGATCAGATCGCACTCAGTTCTCGCAAACACTTGAAAGTAAAACGCCCGGGCAAAAGAGGTCGCACTCGCACCCTCTGAATAAACACTCTACTCTAGGGCTTGTAAAAACTTGAGTGGTTGCTTTGAAATTATTGATGATGAAAATAGTTTTTGGAGTTTCATTGTTTTATTTATGTTAGGTGATATTTTTTATCCTGTACGTGAAAAGTGTAAACAAAATAATAATATCTCAACGAATCTCAGTTAGTGTTTTAAGGGATTTCAAATTTTCTTTTTTTTAATTATTTAGTAATAAACTAGCGACTCACTCTCGTTCCGCTCGTGCTCGTCCCTATTTACGTTTTAACGTTTAGTATAGGAATCTCAGAGATGAGATATTTTCCCGCAATAAAAAATCTCTTATATTTTGAACCGGATAACGAGCTACCAAATTTCATCAAAATCTGTCCAGCAGTTTTCTCGTGATGCGTGCCCAGACAGATAGATAGACAAAAAGACTAAAAACTATAGATTCGGCCTCTGTATCGATAATAACGACTATTTCAATAAGATTTTCCAAAAAAATATTTAATGTACAAATTCGACTCAGTTAGAATTTTATTATATGTACCAATAGATATTTAAGTTAATTTAGGAGTTAATACTTTAGTAGTAGCTAGGTATATTTCTAATGATTTTCTTTATTAGTCAAGTAGAACTATCGTCGGATCTAGTTTCGGAGTTTACCTTCTACATAGGCACGAACTCACGAAATTAACTCTTTATCTTCATGTAGCAAGTAATTATTCTTATAAAAGCTACAGAATATGCTCGTATAGGTAGGTAGTTATATAATATTTTACATTGCTGCATTATTTTGATAGAAACAGATTAAGTTTCTTTAATAATATGTATTATTTGCCAACTCTCTCCAAACTTCACAGACAGTCTTATAAAAATTAAAGCGAAATCGTTTTTAGAAAATTTGAATATTTCACATCAAATTTTCCTGAAAACGTCAAGTATACCTACGCGTCCTGTTCCTGAAATCAATTTCAAGCCGCCCCAAATAAACGATTTCTTTTGTCCCGCTCTTCCCCTAATCGAATTTTAGCGGCAAAACTGCTTTTTATTGTCCACGATTTTCAACGATCGTTCTCTTTGATATTTTAAATAGTTTTGTGGCTTCTTCAATTCCGAATTAAAATTAATTGACAAAAGATTATAGTTGCGTGTAAAGAAAATAATTATCATACCTACCTAGCAAAATTTTGACCCATCTACATTATAGGTACACGTACCTACTTACATCTATACAATATACATACATATATGTATGTACGAGTATCTATAATGTAGATAGTATTTTTGGACGAAAGTGATCCGTTGTTACTATGCATTATAATAAATTTGATACTTTTGAATGGAATATCATATTTAAAATAAAACACGTACCCACCTCTAACTCCATATATTTTTATATAGGTGAGCTTTTTTGTAATGAAAACGGCTTTTTGCTTTGGTTTATAAACTACAATTAAAGTTAAAAAGAGAACGATTAAAGTTATAAATAGACACTAGGTAAATCTTAAGCAGATTAGTAACTTAGTAGTAGGTAGGTATATAAGAAAACTACTTACATATTATTTTCTAGAGAATATGAAGTTTTCTTAGGTAGCCATTTTTTTCTCTTATATTACTCTAAATTGATTTTGCATAGCTGTATTCTTACTAAAATGATGAAATTACCTACCAGGAAATTGTTAGGTCAGCATGAATAGATTTGAATTTAATAACTCCCACCTGAAATAAACCTACTGTAATAAATCTTCGTGCCCATTTCAATGCATAAGAATCACATATCCATACATCATCGTCTATGTACGAGTGCACATACCTAATACTGTTATTACATGGCATAAACATTATATCTACCGAGATAATCAACAATTAGTAACGATTAACAATTCAATCAACATGGCTCATGAATAATTATTTTCCAAAAAATTACATCTGCTATCTTGGGATCTATAACAACCTATTAGTGGAGTATAAGCTATAAAAATCACAGATTATTTCGTATTACAGGCATATTAAAGTTTGTTATGGCGTGTTTATGGGGCCGACCGTTAATTCGACCACCATCTTAAATGTAAAATAAGAAACCGCGAGATAAGAATCTAAGAACATAAAAGATATGGGAACTCTTTGTGAAGCCGGTAGCCGGCGTATACTTATGTACGCCCATATACAATACGCCAAGGCACGCACACTGGTCCGGTACGCGGCACACATGAAAGGGCGCTGTACGCAAACGTGCAACGTCGCTTTCTGATTGGTGGATACGATGGCGACGACCACGCCCACTTTTATCGACGTTGCGCCGGGAACGTGCGTGCGAAACATCCGTATATGTAAAATAGTCTGTGCTATAGCTCAGGCCGTGCCAAGCCGCTTTTGAAATGTCATTTCCATTGGGCTCCCCGCCTGCCGTCTCAGGAAAATCTGTGCACTATTTTCAAAGGGCTTGTTTTATGTATCACAGCTAGAACTTAAGAATTTTCGGTTTTTATGTTTGCGGTTAGAAATCCTATATAATGGACAAATTTTAAATTATATATTTTTAAATAAAGAATTAAATGGCAGATTTATAAATAAGTGATATTAAAATTTGCATACAAATTAAAGTATGATTTGAAGCATTCCCAATGATTTACTTTGTTAAATGCAGATGAAACGCAAAGAGAAATCCTTTTGTCAATTTCCCATGTACACCACAATTAAGTTGGTCCTTGACTTTCTGGTATTTTGATAAAGCCAAAAGAGGGTCGGAGGTCAATTAGAAATGGTGGTTAGCCAGGTAGTCGTGAGCGTGACTTCCCCAAGTAGCTATGGGAGGGTAAGAACACAATTAAACAGCTTATGGTAGCATGAGTCGAGTTTTTACCCATTTTTGATTCGCGGCGCCTCTGCGGCGGACGTGGGTTTGATGACTAATGAATTTTCTTCTATATATTTTTTACTGTTATAAAACGTGCATGATTCTAAGTTACACAATACCGCGACTATTGCTATTAGGAATATATATTATTACTAGCAGAACCCGCGGCTACACCCGCGTTCAATATACAAAAAAAATCTTTGGCTTTATGTTATACAGCCACTCGCCCTCGCTTTGCTCGGGTTCTTTGATATGTATTTATATAGTATTGTCCTGTACGAAAATGCTAAAGTCGCGATAAAAAATAGGGGTTGGAGGTAGGAGGGTAAACAATACTTTAAGACCTATTCTCATACCTACCAAATATAAAAAAAAAATCATTAAAGTCGAGCCGTTTCGGAGGAGTGCGACCACAAACACCGTGACACGAGATATTTATCTACTAGGTAGGTATATTTAAGATGTTCTTTAGATGTTTTACTTATTAAAATAACTAGAATTAGGTAGGTGCTTCTACGTGTTATTTGATACGTAATTACTTTCTTATATTACCTAATGTTCCATTATTAACATATTGTCATTCAAATACCTAGTAAAGAATAAAAAATACATAATATAAAAATATTTTACAGTCTCTTAAGAATGGTACCGACTCGTAGATATTCCGAAACATTTACTCGTATAGTTTATAGGTTACTATTACCTACTTACTACAGAAAAATGATGTAGGTTTAATAAGAAATTACGACCATCAATTCCAATCTGTAAATGAATTTAAATTATCACACAAAAAGGAATTCAACTAAAAATTATCGTCGCCATACACAAAAAGGCTCGTTAACAATATTCAATAACTTTAATATGATGAATAACTAGAGGTCAGGACAGGCGACCTGCCTATCATAAAGCTTCCTAATTCCAGGCATAATAAACAAAGAAAAAGTCATAAATAACGGTAAGAGTGTTCTCAAAAGCAATATGTCAGCGTCCCACTGCCATTAGAAACGCTATGTTTAATCTAACACAATGCATGCGCAGACGCAGCCGGGGAGCAGTTAGACAAATTAGTAGCCTATCCATCAGATAGCTGTGAAAAATTGCTGGTAAATTATTTTTTATACAGCCGAAACGAATTGTATGACCTCGTAAATTCGATCTGTGTATCGAAATTTAAAGTAAATATAATTGTTTGTTTTATAGGTACAGTAGGTAGATATATTTAATTTATTAATGACAATTGAAATGGCCATATTAAATATTCAACAATGGTGTCATTATATGCTTGTCGTAATGATTATGACAGAGGTCAAACAGTAAACACATCTATTCATACTTTTAAATTATCTCGATTACTGAGAAGTTGCTGCAATCAAATAAACATTTGTCAATAAAAAATCCTTCTAGTGTATCTAATGTAAATTGTAACTTATTTATTATTATTTACCTTATAAAGAAATAACCGATAATGTTTCAAAAGTATTCAAGAAACGTTTGATAGGTAATATATAATAGGTATCTACCTTTTTGTACTGATATGCCTAGGTAGCTAGTACCTATATGTACATAGGAAATCTAATATATTTTGATACGTAAAATATATATTTACCTATTAGATATTCATATCTTAAAATATTGTCCGCTGGCACCGACTTCGAAAATATCTGATTAGGTATCTATTCTAAATGGAAACCCCCGTTAAGTTATATTTTACATTTTAGTGCCTGGAAGTCGGTTTTTTTTAAGTTTTTATTTTTTATTTTTAGTGTAGACGTAATAAGCAGGTAATTTGTAGGAAGAAAGTTTTTAATAACATATTTGATTAAACAATTTGTTTAAAAAAATATATTTATTGTTGATTTTTTTAAAAACCGCTCGACTGATTTCGATAAAATTTATATGGGACCACCTGGGAAGTATACCCTTTCCAACAAAACAAAAACTTTCCAAATCGGTTCAGGCGTTTTCGAGTAATCGGTGAACATACATAAAAAAAAAGATTTCGACGAATTGAGAACCTCCTCGTTTTTTGGAAGTCGGTTAAAAACAATATTTACTGTAGATACTAACATAATATATTAAATGTAATAATTGATAAAGCAAATTGGTTTCTAATAATTTAATATTAAATTAAGCTATTGATATAAATTAATTTGATTAAAATTATAAAAAGTCGTTAATATACTTTACAGAATTAAATGCTTAATAGTAGGTATCCGGATTATCTGCTAAACTCTACCTACTTGAAAAAGCTTAGCAATGCTCTTGTTTATTTTTTGTGTAAATTACTTTGCAATCTGAAGAAAATATATGTAGTGCTCTATTCCATAAATATACAGATTGTACCACTTGTAAAAACATAATAAGAAGTCATAGTCATAGTCTTCAATTGAAAACTTGATGTCTGCTCTATATAAATACAAGTAAAGTTTACAGAATTTCTATTTGTGTAGGTAATTCTATTTATATTGCTTAATTTAAAATCCTTATTTTTGAAATGCTTTCAAAAGTTAGTACCTAGGTATTTGTGGAAATATTTAATCGAAAACAAAAACCGAATATTAGGTACATTTGGATATATTTTGAATAAAGAAACATATTTTTGTTACAAATTGTTACTAAAATAACAAATTATTACCATAATATAATATATAAAGTACGTTTGCTTCATATTGTGAAGTTAATGGCTAGCCAAGAAGTAATTTCCCCTAAGTATCCATTACCAGGACTTGTCAGTCATCCATCATACAGGGTGACTCTTTTGCTTATTTTCATTAGAAACTGGTAAAATTATAAGTTTACTCTAAACTGTAAAACATTGATAAATGGTTTTACTAAATAACTCAAGTGAGTGGCACACGATTACTACGTACATGCTCATTTAAAAGATTGGTTATTAACATATTTTTTTAAAAAAATCCTTTGTACATACCTAATGAAATAATAATGTACAAACAATTTCAAAAACAATTTCATATTTATTTCATACTAGCGACTCACGCTCTCTTCTCTCGGGTTCGTCCCTAGGTTGATTCCCCATACAAACTTTCATCCCCATTTTCACCCCCTTAAGGGATGTTTTCCGGGATAAAAAGTAAGTAAGTCCTTCCCAAGGTCTCAAACTATCATCTTGCCAAATTTCATCAAAATCGGTCAGTAGATTCCTACAACCCTCTACAACCTCAAAAACTCACAAACTTTGCCTCTTTATAATATTGGTATAGATTTTTAAACTAAATGTTTTTTAATAAGTTACCTTGCTATAGCAGACGTAAAGTTATATCTATTTATCATTAAATTAAACTCAAAAGTTACAAAAATATATAATACTAGCGACTCACTCTCGCTTTACTCGGGTTCTTTGCTAGGTATGTTTTAGCGGTTAGTGATTCCCATACAAAATAAACATCTCTAAGCTTTTCGAATTTCCAGTGGTTTTATTGGATTTTTCCTATTTTTTTTATTTTTAAACTACCCCTGACACACCCCCAACAAAACAAAGAATTATTCAAATCGTTCCAACCGTTTTGAGTTTTAGCAAGACTGACGAACAGCAATTGATTTTTATATATATACATAGATACATAATTCAAAGAATAAAGTTCTTTTAGGCAAATAATAAAATACAGACACGTATGCTATATATCTTATATAACAAGCTAACAATACACCGTATCACATAAAGTACACAATATGTACCGCGGTAACTCCGTGACCGCAGTTCGTGACCCGGCGAGATTGGCTGCGTGTGCAGTGGCTTTATTTGTTCTATCAAACAATGTCTTGGTTTGTGTAGATGTGATTTATTTATATACATACATATATGATATATGAATTCTATGTTAAAATTAACATCGTGACTATAACACAGATTGGTAGAGTCCATCTTGCTTATTAAGTCAACTTAAATGTTTTACGTGGTGACTACGATTTATATATTATTCTGAAGAAGATATTTAAAAGCCAATAGCATGAAAATTCTTTACATGATTTAAAAGTTAACTTAGTTTATGAATGAACAGAGCAATGTGTTTGCTAAATGTATACTTAATATATCCAAATTAAATATATGTATCAAACTAGCGACTTACCCTCGCTCATCTTTGGTTCGTCCCTAAATACGTTTTAACTGTTAGTATAATGAGATAATTTCCCATAGTAAAAAGTATCCTATATGTTGACCCGGATAACCAGCTATCATCATATCAAAATTTTATCAAAATCTGTCCAGTGGTTTTTTCGTGATGCGTTTCCAGACAGATAGACAGATAAAAAATTCTAAAAACTAAAGATTCGGCCTCAGTATCAATAATATTGACTATTTCAATAACATTTTCCAAATTTTCCAAAAAATATTTAAATTCTTTTTCTAATCTTTCTAATTTCTTCTAAATATTTAGATTCTCAGAAATTTATTATAGGTAAGTTTATTATTTATTTTATATAGATTAAGACTTTCAAGCAAGTTATTTAAATAATTGATATAATATTAACATATGATAACTTTTACGATACAATTCAAATGCAAAAACAATTTTGCTTATACTTCAGGAGGAGAAAAATGTAATTTGTTGGGGCACAATTTCAAATATTATAAATTAGGTATATGTTATGTTAGATATACTACATTATAAAATATATATTTGCTAGTGTCATAAAGTTCCATTAAGATATATGTATAAGTACCTACAGCGGCGTATCTCCGTGACCGATCGTCGTGACCCGGCGGGATGCGCTGAGTTCACCAGAGTTATCTACTGTGTTTTAAGTTACGATATCTCGAAAATATGTAATAAGTTATCTACCCTCAACTTTTATTATTGCAAAGTTATGTCAATAGTAAATAATTTATTTTTATATATTAAAACTAGCATCACCCTGGCTCCGTTCGGGTTACGTGTTAGCGTTTAGTATAACGTTTTTCTCAGAGATGAGATATTTTTCCGCAGTCAAAAGTATCCTATACGTTGACCCGGATAACCAGCTATCATCATACTAAATTTCATCATAATCTGTCCAGTGGTTTTCTTGTGATGCAATCACAGACATACACACAGACAGATAAACAAACTTCAAAACAATAGATTCGGCCTCTGAATCGATAATAATTAATGACTATTTCAATAAGATTTTCCAAAAAATATTTAATGAACAGATTCGACTCAGAATCCATACTAATATTATAATTGTGAAAGTGTTTGTTTGTTTGTCTTTCTTTCACGTCGAAACGGAATTACGGATTGGCATGGTTTTTAGTATGAAGATAGTTGGAGAGCTGGAGAGTGACATAGGTTTTTTATTGCGAGAGTTCATCTCATTCCCACGGGAAAATACGATGTAATAAAATCCGAAAAAATATTTATGATCAGAATTAGGTACCTACTTGAAACTTGGTGCTAATTAATGCTCTTTAATACAATTAAATAAATACGAGTTTTAGCATTTTTCGAAATTCATCCTATAAGAGGGTAAAATAGGGGGTGAAAGTTTGTATGAAAACTACTTTTTATACATATTTTTTGTAGTTTTAGGGCGAGCGAAGCCGCGGGTTCTGCTAGTTTTATTATATGTATAGATTTTAATTCATTTTCGCACATCATTAGACACAAAATAAAAAAATAATAAAAGTTTATCGTACCCACTTAAATCTTTGTTTAAAAATCACATCATAATAAATTCATGATCTTTAATAGACAATACAAATATTCTTGATTTTTCTTAAACAAATATATTACCTATTGAAATATTTGTCTTTCGATTGCATCAGATCATTACCTCTGCACTCTAGCAGCTCCTTTTAATCTATGTAAATATTAAAACAAAAGAAATAATGACATTTGTTATTATCTTACATATGAATATTTATTTCCCAGAAAAGGCTTTACAGCTAGTTATGTAATCAATAATTACGGATATTATTAAGAAATCATGTATAGTCACTTGTAGTGTAGATGAATGCAAAAAATGCAAATGAACATAATCGCAAAATAAATAAAACAGTGGGGAACAAGTTGTCATGTAATGACATGCTTGACACTAATGACCGAGTGGCCATACGAAATCGTACAATGAGATGAGGCGAGACGACGCGCGCGCAGCCACGCACGCGGCGTTGCAAATCGACAATGTACGGTAGGCCACAGGTACAGGCTCAGTATCTTTTATTTTCATCTGCAGTTAGAGATAAAGGTATTTGAAATTACTAAGACACAAAAGCATTTTGAGTTAATGGAAATGCCATTTAATGTTTGAGTACCTTTATAGCTATTTTCCAAAGTTTTTACTCCATGAAATAACATCGGATAAGTGCGTAACACTATAATAATAATTAATGTTCTATGTAACTTTACAGACATAACCCATTATATATTAAATCAAGTAGCTTCCACCGCACAGTAGAAACTTATAATACAAAGCTTGAATGCAATATAATTAAAAGGGCCGAGCCAAACACGATCAATCTCAGCTCCATCTCCCCACTTAAAGTCAAAATAATAGATGGCCAACTCTAATGTCACTTTTTTCTTGAGCTCGGCGTACAGCGTACAAGACAGAATTGACAGGTCATCAGCGACGGCGCAGGCGCACGGTGACGAAGCTTTTTCTTTCACCCGACGATCGCGCAACAAAAGACACGATCTAATAGACTACACAAGCAATTATAGGCCTTATTCAGTAGCCGTGAGGACCTTCAGTCCTATACAATAGGCACATGCGTAAAAGCCTTTTGTATCCGTGCCCTAGCGCCTCCTGTTCGGTTCTTTTTTCCAAGATTATCTTCGGCGGCCGAGGCGTGAAGGCCGAGTGCCACACAACATGGCGTCGACAGGTTTCTTCCCGCTTTTTTACCTCTTTGTTTCTCTCCATTATTGTCTATCGATGTTTCCCGCCGTTCGATTTTTGAATAAGTTTTTTTTTCGCATTATTAATATCGGAGCGGCGTTTGAGTTTTGTTTGTGTTATTACATACACGCTCAAAGGATTCGTTGTGGGAACTAGTGATAAAGCAGTTTAGTGTCAGTTAATTTGTGTTCTCAGAAAGTATAAACAAAATTAAACTCATCAAAAGATATTTAGGAATTCGTGGTCGCTATCCGAGACCGAGAAGTATTTCGCGGAAAATAATGATTTAGTGATCGTAAAAGTTTGGAAACAATAGAGCGTAGGAGGTCTCGAATCGGTAGCCGTGTAAAGTTTTGCTGGACCGAATGCTTTACACTCAATTAGATATTTTCTTAACAGAATAACAAAAATTAAATTATATTAAAATAATTACATATTAGTTAATACTAAATAACTTAGATATTTGAATACCCTGGTTAATAAATATTCACCTATTTAAAACTGAAATTAAGTAAAAATAAATCGTTATACCTATGATAACTATTTTACCCGCCTTCAGCTTCGACGCAGTCGGGTAATAAAGCAGTTACGATTCGTTATTAAACTAGCAGGTCTTTATTGTAATGTGATTTTAATTATACCAAATATCTCAGAAGAATTTACTGGCTTTTACTCAATGCATCAAGACTATGGCATAAAACTGTTACAACACTGAGAACTGTGCAATTTTACAGTCTTTAACCAATTTCTAACTCTATCGTCTAATATTTAAGTTTACACTGGCTTGTTTACGTTTATGATATAAGATTTTTTAATTCTTTGAAGTCCAATTAACTTTTAACAATAAGTTATGCGAATATCAGTTTTAACTGCATTCAGTAACGTACAAATTCAAATGTTAATAAGTAAGGAAGCAAAGTGAAATGAGGCGTAGCGGGTTCGATTCTCGATTCAGACTATTAAAGTGTTAAGGTTAGCTTGAATAATGGCACGGTCGGTTTGTTAGCATATGTTTTGTATGAATGGGCCGTTTTGAGTGAACAAGCGTTGAATTGAGTGTCGGATGTCAGTTTGTATAGATGAGTTATATTCCAAGAATGTTTGATTATTATGAAAGAGGTCACTGACCTGGGTGTAATATACTATAATTTATATTTAATAACACAATATAATGATTGATACCATATGTAAATATTACTTATGTTATAAGAAAGGAGTAGAGATAAATATCGACTATAAATAATAACAAGCAAATAATAAATTATTCAATTGATAAATTAATTTGTTTCAAGTACTAAAATTCAAATAAGCATTCCTCATTAGTAAGCATAACACCTATATGGGATTGTACCATTAGACCGTATACAATAATAATGAATGTCAGCCCCATAAATTACTATTGTCACTCGTTTATAGAGTCTTAGGGGGTCTAATTAAAGTGGGCTCTCGCTTTGAGCTGGGAACATCTTCATACGATTATTTTATTTAACAGATAGCATTGATTTGTTTCATTTAATGAAATATGTTGATTTTAATATTGAACAAGCGTTGTAGCTCACCGGAGAAGATCTAACAAGCACTGCCTAATGTATAGGATGTCGTGAGTTTGATTTCCATGAACAGGATAAACATTTGTATTGCTTATACACATTTTGTTATGAAAAAATGGGTTGATGAAGTAGAAGATAATTATTTTCTTGGCATGGAACAATACAACAACAATTACTGAAAATTAAGACTACTTCTCTCAATTGGCAACTCTCTTTCTTTCTCTCTTGGTAGAGAAGTAGGTAGATACTCTGAGTTTGAAAATATACTTATACCTTCAATCTCGAAGAGAATTAGCGAACTTTATGTATTACTGAGGTTAAGGATAGGTATCTAAGTATACAATTTATGTAGGTAATAGTCACGTACGTAACTATGATGTTTTAGTATCAATATAAACTAAAATAGGAATGTTCTTCTTTTGTATCACATATTTATTAAAACATATTATCATACATATCTGTCTAGTGTTTATACCAGCTTATCTCTTAACGGCTAAACCGATTTTAATGTGACTATTACTTTATCTATACTAATTTTATAAAAGCAGAGTTTGTTTGTTTGTTTGAGCGCGCTAATCCCGGAACTAATAATCCGATTTGAAAAATTTTTTTGCATTAGATAGCTCGTTTATTGTGGAAGCCTATAGGCTATATATCAGTAAGCTACTACGCAAAGGAGCGGAGCATTAGTATTATATATAATCTTTCTATACCATACTAACCGTTAAAACGCACCTAGGGACGCGAGGGTGAGCCGCTAGTCCTGTTATAAAGGATATAGCACAATCGAGGAATGGATGAACTAATAAAGTTAACAATAATACCTTTTAAACAAAACACAATTATAGCATTTTGACTATGTCTTACGCTATGTTTCGCAATACAGTTTTAAAATAAATATAAAGATGAATCGTAAACGTGGTACGTACGAGTAGACACGCCCGGATACGGCCTGAGCTATAAACGAGGGGGTTGGGAGATAAGGACATAATACTTCCTTTGCTCGCTTACTCTGCGTAACTCTTAGACTGTATATAAGTATTGATTTATTATACAAATTATATATGTATAGAAGTAAAGACAATTTGATTTCGATTTCTGATTTCAAATAAATTCTAGGCTTATATTTATGGGTAAAATATTTATTAAACTTCTAATATTAGATTTTGCAACAATGCATCCAATGTCACGTGAAATATAAATGAACTAAAAATTAACAAAACCTTCAATTCGTTTTTAAGATTAAAGTAAAATCAAATTCAAAAGGAATCGAAGGTCAATAAATAGTAGCGTTTAATTAAATTAGTTGCAATAGTTATTTATTATGTTTTTTTAAAGCTTTTCTGATAAATTTTACAAGAATAAAAATATGGTCTTACGAGTGGCTTATATTATAGTGGACAGATCATATGTAGTCAGAAACGGCAAACACTGACCAACCGTCAATTTCACGCCATTTACCCGCGCACAATACTGCCACAAAAAGAAACAAAATAATTCAAAACGAAATTATTGGGATCGCGGCTGAAAGCATGAGGAATATTCCGCTTTGATTTCGAAAAATAATTTTCTCGAAACTAAAACAAGTAACTTGTACCTAAATTTTAATCTAACCGCCATGATTCTGAAGCGTGTGATATAAAGGTATCAAAACTTTTTGCTATAAGCCACAACTGTAATTATAGCCGACCCCACACTTGGATAACTAATAATTAGTGATAAGCCCCAAATACTCAAAGCGACCAAATTACGCTAAACGCCGGAATTTAACCCTCGGAACGTCGCTGACAATTACTGTTAATAAATAATAATTTCAATAATAAGCGTACACAAAAAGTGGAAACACCAGGCATAAAAGAACTTGATGTTGCCGTAACTGCACAATAAGCTGTTTTGGAAAATAAAATATGAAGGTTCAAAGATATTGGTTTGGTTTTCAAGACGCTGCGCACGTCCCATAATAGCGAGCGGCAACAATCGCGCGGCACTAGCGATTATAACGATTATTGTCGATAACTTGTATCGACACCGGCTATTTGGTTAGTCCGTCGATTATCGATAATTTGCCTTCGGGGTACGCTTCTGACGCTGTAAATTGTTGACCGATTAGTTTTTTACTGTTTTGATTGTTGGTCGGACGACCGACTACACTTGACTGCATGATTCCGCTAAACGCTAAAATATGGGTGATTCTTATAATGTGGACTCTATTATAAATATGATTATTGATGAATATATGAACGTATAAAGCGAACAAAATACCGTTGAAGAACATCACCGCACATGTTTTACTGCCTATAATTCTATTCCACGAGTTCGTATAAAATAGAAACTCGGGACTCGCGCGCTTTCAAAAACGCTGCATTAAAACATCATAAAACTCAAACATAAACGTTTACTGCGGCGATTTTACGAGCACGCTACCTATCGATCGTTTTAACGATAAATAAAAATTAATAGCAGACAGGACGGAATCGCAGTGGCCATGTTAAGTAAGAACGGTGTGAAGTACATAGGAGAAGTAAACTAAACTCGGCGCAAGAATTTTTTAGTATGTACAGTAAATTGTTTTAACTATCAGTAAAAATATGAAACGTATACTAAGCCGCGTCCATATAATACCAAATAAAACCCAAAAAAATCATCTTTCAATACCAAAGTCTACCTTTAACATCATAACGTCTATCTATAACATAACAAATTTCAAGTTACTTGCACAAAGACGAGTATTAATATCGAGATTTAAAACGGAGCCCGTGCCATGTTATTAACTCGATCAGTCCGTCGGATGCAGAATCCCCAACCCCTGCGCCTGCTAGGGGGTGGGACGAAATAGGATTCTATCGGTCTCCTCCATTCCACGCTATTCGTACCGACGTGACTCCACATAGTTACAACCTGCGTCACACTTCAATCTTATCTCCAACAGCCAAGGTTCACTTTACGATGTACCCACAATCTTTGCGGTTCAATGGTTTTGTTTACGTCTGTAATTTCGTGTTTTATACTTTTTTCTCCAGTTGACATTCGTGTTAGACGAAGTTCGTGAATACTTTTACTGAAATAGTTTTCTGGTATTTGATACTTGGAAAGCATTATACTGAAAAAAGTTTTGTGATAACTTCGAAGCACGATTAAATGTTTATTATTTTAATGTATAAATTCTCTAATAAGGCTCTAATTTAGAATTTTAACTCTATAAAATGATCATTTAGCCCTTTTAACATTTCACTGCTAGACAAGAGCCTATCCTCAATATAAGGCCCATAATACACCCTAGCAATATTCAGATGGCAAATTTTTGGATGGCACCTTATTCTTATATCTCTTTAATTCCCTTTTACTAATTTCCTCACATTTATTGCTTGTTTGAAAGAACTTTCTGGAAAATTTCTGATAAAGTGTCATTTGACTGGTGAGTAGTCACTAAAGGAGTCGGAAGGGAGCACCCCAGCTCAGCAGTGTGCGATAACGCTTATCAATCAAACACACGCGCAGGGTAAATTATATGAAGATTTAAATTATTTCTGTTCAAGATAAATATGTGGATGAAATCTCAGTATGTTTTTACTCAAATAATAATCATAAATATATTAGTATTATAAAAACAATTTGCAACGGGTATTTTATTTTATCTAGCCTCATTATAAATGTGTTTAATAAAAGTTGATTAGACACTAACACGAGCTATTTATAATTTGAAATAATCTTTAATACATTTCATATTACTTTCTTTGTCTATGATACTACTACTTACTACTATTAATAACGTTCTTTACGTTTTTATTGCATTTAACGTTTTTATAGACATGCCAAAAAAATTAACACCAGTGTATGACGTTGTGAAAAACACTCATCACGTCATCATACACTGGTGTGATCTTAGACAAGACAGCGTAGTCTACGTAACATAGCCCTTAAATATGTTTTTTTATATTTAAACTAGCAGAACAATAAAATCTCTAAAAAGGTAGGTTTCATACAGACTTTCATCCCCTATTTTACCCTCTTAGAAATTGAATTTTGAAAACGCTGAAATACGTAACTCATTATTTTTGCCGTACTCAATTCATACGAAATTTCATGAAGATATATCCAAGGTATAAAAAAGTTTCATACATTTGATCCCCTATTTCACTCCCTTGGGGGTTGAATTTTGAAAAATCCTTTCTTAGTGGATGCCTTCGTCATACGAGGAATACGTGTGCTAAATTAAATTTTCTAGCTTTAAGGGTTTGGCTTGTGCGTTGATACATCAGTCAATCACTTTTTTGCCTTTTATATATATAGATAGACTAGCATTGCCCGCGGCTCCGCCCGCGTTCAAATGACCAAACACCAAATTCTTAGGTTTTACATATAAGTATACTCTTACAATGCAGTTTTTGTATTTTTTCTTAGAAATGAGATATTTTCCCGCGGTAAAAAGTATCCTATATGTTGACCCGGATAACCAACTATCACCATACCAAAGTTCATCAAAATCTGTCCAGGGGTTTTCTCGTGATGCGGTAACAGAAAGACAGACAGACAGACAGACAAAAACTCTAATAACTATAGATTCGGACTGCGTATCGATAATAATGTCTATTTCAATTAGATTTTCCAAAAAATATTTAATGTAAAGATTCGACTTAGTTACAATTTTATTATACGTATAGATATGATTTCCATGTATTTTTTAATTTTCTAGAGCGATAGCGATTATAGAATGTCCTAAGCCCTTTTGCCATAATAAAGTAATCATCGTCATATCATTCATACCGTAACCTATTCTTTAGGGTCGACTAAGCAAATATCTAAAGTCCACGCTCCCGGCTGTTTGTCTTGCAACCGATATGGGGAGACTGTTTTTGTTTGGTTTGCGCTCTGGCGCTTTTGCATCATGTAGGCAAACTTTGTTTTTGAGCATAAAATAATTAAAGTTGTAAACTATTCTTTTTATTTACAAATTATTCAACATATTAGATATTTTTTGTATAAAAAATATATATACGTAAGTATAGATCACTCATATCAATCTATACGTAGGTATAATAAAATTCTGATTCGAATCTATACTTTAAATATTTTTTGGAAAATCTTATTGGAATAGTCATTATTATCGATCCAGAGGCCGAAACTATAGTTTTTTTGGATTTTTGTCTGTCCGTCTGTCTATCTGGGAATGCATCACGAGAAAACCACTGGACAGAATTTGATGAAATTTGGTTATCCGGAATTTGATGAAATTTGGTTATCCGAAATAGCTGGTTATCCGGGTCAACATATTACATATAGGATAATTTTTACTTTGCGAAAATATCTCATTTCTGAGATATCTATACTAACCGTTAAAACGTACCTATGGACAAACCCGACCGGAGCGAGGGTCAGTCGCTAGTACTCGGTAGTTCATTTACTTATACCATGATTTACCTACAACCAGTATGTAACGACTGAACAGTACTAGTTTTGCAACTTACGTCAACGTCTTTGCAATTTATAAGGTTCTCGGCGCAAGCGCACTTCATCTACAGCTGCATCTTGCGTAATAGTCGTGACGGTATCTCAAGTATGCACTTTGAAAGGATGAGACACTTTATCCTTATATTTATGCAACATAGGAGGCGTTAATATCTATTTTAAAATCAAATTAATTTTAAATTTGTTAATTTTAAAGTATATATAAAATAAGTCTAAATCTGGCTAAACCATAAAGAATATAACGTGAAGTAGCATATACCAATATTAAAGCCTTTTTATTTGCAATTTTATATTCTAAGCCATTAACAATTAAAAAAATATTTATTTAAAATAATTACAATCACAGTAGAAGTTGAAGTGTTAAGTTGAACACAATGTTGTTCAGATTACAGATACTTAACAGTTTTGAAATATTAATCCTTAGACCTTAGTATTGTTGAAACTGTTAAGGCATTAGTTTAAGAACTTATAGCTTTATATATTTATTTTTTAGCATTCATTTGAGATATTTTTTTCTACTTTACACTTTTTTAATCTAGTCAAACAAAGTCTCAAAGATTAAAAATACACTACAGAACTACACATATCAATAACCGCGTAAGCCGCTTAACCCTCGGGTGGAGCCTAATCCGTGGTTTAGTTCAGCCAGTGGAAGCGATTCCTTATTTGATATGTATTATCTGTATCAGCTCGTTGCACTGAGGGAGAGATGTTATCTGTGCCTCCCTTAATTCATAGCTTTGACAACTGTAATGGAATTTTGAAAACTTCTTTGTCTATGATACTACTACTACTCTACTTTCCTACATTTTCTTTTTTGATTTTCTCAATTAAAATATTATAAGATGTATGTTTTTTACTTTCTACTATAAAGGTAATCGTAGGTAATTATTTATAGAAATCGTTTTCCTATTTCTTCAGAAACAGATTGATTTTGATGTTGAAATTGCCTTTGTAAAAAAAGCCAAGCAGTACATATATTTACGCATTTTTTTTCATCGTACTACTAGGATACACCGCTGTTTGTTCATGTGTATTATTCCAGCAACAATATCTAAACACAATTACCCTCCCTAAGTAGGCAGCGCCGCAGGCGTGCACATGTTGCGTGTGTGTGAGCAAACAAATGTCCTAAACATGCTTTTTTACGTCTGAATTAAATTAAAAAAAAAGTTTGGGCTTCATATTATGATATTTCATTTTTTTAAATTAAATATTTTAATTACTTAAAAGGTTTGATATTAATTAAACTCAATATTTTAATGCTATTTAAAATCGAAGACGATACAGTAGCGCAAACAGAATACATTAAGAGGGTACCTACTAATCAACCTTCTTAAAACCAGTCATTCCGGATTCAAAGCCGTATTGACAGACAGAACTGTAAGACATTTAATTCAAACCGACTTAATTATAAAGATCATATTGTAACAACTCCTATAACAATATCAGACCTTTTTCGAATTTCCTAACAAGTTAGAATCAACCCCCAATCAAAATATTTGTATAGATAACTAGAAATGTCTATTTAAAATTTCCTCGAACAATTCCCGTATTTTATCTACAATCGTCACTTTTTTGATGGCACATCAAGGTGTTACCCTCGATAGAGCGGTAAAAAAAAGATGTCTACAGCACTACCGACGTAGCTAATGTGTAATGCGGTTGAGTTTTTGTCCAGCGAGTTGATCTTTTTGTTTCTTTTTTCATTCAGATTCGGTTACGGTTTGTATTGATCGAAAAATCCGATTTCGAAATGGGTGCTCCGAGAGTTTTATTGTTGCCACGTTACGTTCTTAAACAATAAAAAACGCATTTTGGACGGAGAATGCAATTCTCACATGTCACGTTCAGAAATTGAAGGGGACGTGGTCGTGTTTTAGAAAAGTAATTATTCGACATCGATTGGAACCAAGTCGAGGTGAGGACAATATAAAAGAGCTAATTTATTTTTTTCGTACAACCACAAAGCTTGCTATTGCAAACGTGATACCATGTGTCGATGTTTTGATTGGAGTTACGTAAATGAAGCTCAGTACGCGAGCGTAGACGCAATTTCAGAGCAATCTCGCTGTTGGCGTATTCTATTTTGCGACACTGATAAATTATTTGGTTACGGAGGTCATTTTCCCTTCTATTAATTTTTCTTTAATAATACGTTTAAGACGGCCATTACATGATCATTTACTTGGCTACTATATGACTCATTTAAAACTTTAAGCTCATCGAGTCATTTACATAATTTTATGGAGCATAGCGGTTGCTACGAATTTTCGTTAATTACATAAAAGATTTTTTTATAGCGTTCATAAAATTTTAGGTGTTAAAATTTAAATTAATATCATCGAAATAATATCTTTATTATTAAAATAAATACACTTACAATGTGTTGGTGCTTTCCCGGCTAAGTAATCCTCTTTGCATATAAACTTATTGTCGTCGAGGACATATAGCTCTTCTCCAGTGGACAGTTGTTTCCTACATACGAGACATGTGAAGCAGTTGAGATGGAACACCTTCTCACGTGCCTTCCGGACCAGGTCTGAAGGAGAGATACCATGTCCACAGCCACTGCATTTTGTTCCGTATCGCCTGAGAACAAACATATTATTCATATATTATGTATAAAGATTAAAGAAATGTTTGTATCTCTCTCTACGCTGTCTACGCTTCGCTGCCGCTCTTGCTTCGCTTGGACACTACATGCAGAGTGTATTTTAATATCATTTTAAGTAGTATACATATTGTTAATTTAAATATTTTTAAGTTTTCATTTATATTTACAAATTACAAACTATTTCGTCCATTAAACGTTGAGTTTTAAAACAATAGCATACGTTCTTTAATACGTGCCAACTTCATTAAATTGTTTCTATCGGACACTTTCGCGTTTACATTATTAATAAAGATATTGCTAAAAACATTGAATACAGTATAAAATCCAAATAAATCAACTTGGAGATATTTAAAAATGATAATTTTCAATGACCTTCCCAGGACAAATTCTAGTAACCCAAATACGACGTTTTTCTAACATTTCTCATAATAATTAGTTATTGTCTTCATTCCATAAGCAAGCTTATTATCATAACATCGCGTGTTTTAAAATATTCAAAGCTGATATAATAGACGCGCATGACCAGCGATTGCTTAAGACCAACCTCACTATAAAATGTCAGCGACATTAGATTTGGCTTAATTTGCCAAACATTCTGTCAATCTATACATAATGTAATAAAATTGTAACTAAGCCGAATCTATACATGATATATTTTTTGGAATATCTTATTGAAATAAACATTATTATGGATACAGAGGCCGAACCTATAGTGTTAAGAATTTTTGTCTGTCTGTCTGTCTGTTACCGCATCACAGAAAAACCACTGGAGCGATTTTGAACATTTTACCGCGGGAAAATATCTAATTTCTGAGAAAAAATGCAAAAACTGCAATGTAAGAGTATACTAATCTGTAAAACCTAAGAATTTGGTTTTTGGTCATCTGAACGCGGGCGGAGTCGCGGGCAATGCTAGTCTCTAATAAATTAGTAGTCTTATAAATAGTTTAGACTACTTGTGAATGTATATCGAAATATTGACAGATTATTAATTCATGAACACGTATGCGTTCGCTAACTTTTGAAGGATTATGTCGAATGTAAATTATTAAAAATGTGTTTTGACTATTTTCGTCCATGATCTAACCTCTTAACTCAATAAATTAAAAAAATTACTGGATTGGCTGTCAATATAAGTATAAAAAATAGTTTTAAATGCTATTCACATTTTTATAAAATTTACGTAACATAAGTAAATGCAATAAATGTTTAAAAAAACATGGTCGTGATGGTCGCTATGTTACTCCCTTTTACTTTAGATACAACAGTAGTATTAATAATAATATAATTCAAATTTTTTTTAGAGTTATTGATCTAGTACTTCCAACGATAATAAAATAAGTGACGCTAAAAACTTTGAATATTTGAAATAGTGTGATTGCAAAAAAGCCCCACCAGAGCATATTATCTAGGTATAATATTTTGGTATTCACTGTACAATTTCATATCTTATAAATCACATTTTTGCCAGTGTTGAGCCGGAATAGGAAAATCACTATATCGTATATAATATTATTTTACCTCTTATATTTCTTCTCAATGATGATGACAGGCTTAAATAACATGTAAAGATTATGCGCATTATTTAAGATTTGCATTCTTTATTTATTGGGTGCTACAATATAACTGTTCAATGAAAGATTAAATATAATTTGCATTGTCCAAGGGACTGGTCTAACTTTAGAAAGTATTATAATGATAATATGTAATGCTACCTTTTTAAAATACGGAAAGGATCAAGATGATACACGCTGTCTGTTCATCCATCTGTCTGTCCCACATTAAGGGGCTCTATTTTTTAACAAACATAGATTGGTTGACATTTTTACACAATTCATGACTATCATGGTGGATTCTGGGAAAGTCATAGAAAAACAAACGTAGACTTTATAAGAAAACATTTTGATGTGTTTTGTATAAGTGTCAATCGTATGTATAAGGTTAATTCTTACGTAAAACAACAGATGATTCCACTGATTCTTCTATAAATATTTTTTGGAAAATCTTATTGAAATAGACATTATTATCGATACAGAGGCCGAATCTATAGTTTTTAGAATTTTTGTCTGTCTGTCTGTCTGTCTGTTGCCGCATCACAGAAAAACGACTTGAGGGATTTTCATGAAATTTGGTATGGTGATTGCTGGTTATCCGGGTCAACATATAGGATATTTTTTACTGCAGGCAAATATCTCATTTCTGAGAAAAAATACAAAAACTGCTTTGTAAGAGTATACCTATTAATATGTAAAACCTAAGAATTTTCTTTTTGGTCATCTGAACGCTGGCGGAGCCGCGGGCAATGCTAGTTTTATCAATATGTTATAAGCATGATAAAATTCAGAATATGATAACGGCGTTATGATGAGTAACCTCCTTTGATTTTTAGGTCAAATTCAAAGTGAATTTCGTTCAGATCGTGATGGTAAACCGTTCATCGTTAACACGCAACCGGTCAATAATGGGTTTTAGCACCTGTTTTCATTTAATCTACTAATGTCGATGCTATTTAAGGTCAATCATAAATCTATCACCTATCTATTTCGTGTATTATAAATCTTTCTTCCAATTGTGATGAAACTTGGTATTTGTTGTATGCACATCGGAATATATTCTGGCAGAATACCATCAACTAAATTCAATAGTTTGAGATTTATTAATCTGATATACGTATATACCTCATTGTCAATGCATTTATGCTAGTGTGTCACAAACCTAACACCTGGGAGAAGCCATAAGAGTGATTTTTATTTTATTCTGATACTATTTTGAATTTTATAATGACATTTTAAACGAAATTTTCATGACAATTATCGTATCACAGTGGAACACTAACCTTATTTAATAGTTACCTTCATGCTACGTAGCGACAATATATTAACAAGTATTTATCATTCAAGTTATTCTATATTAGTAAAGTACACGAGACTTTCGCGGCATTTTTTTTATTTTATCATCACATTGAATGATTACCAACGTCATTTACATAAATGGTGGAGGCCGCATGAATAAAACATTGGCTTGGCGCGAACTCAGCAATCCGCCATGTTAGTTTGAACATTGCCGCGACAATTTAAAAATATGTGAATTTGTTTTTTTTTATTTGTAATAACGGAGCCAGGAATCCATGTGCTTTTGCATTTAGCTTTTTCTGGTAGACGTTGTTATATTTTCTTTAAAAAGTTAAGAATCACTATAATCTATACATACCTATAATAAAATTCTAACTGAGTTATCTATCTGTAGGTACATTCAATATTTTTTTCTAAAAATCTTATTGATACTGTCATTATAATCGATACAGAGGCTGAATCTAAAGTTTTTAAAATTTTTGTCTGTCTGTCTGGGAACGCATCACGAGAAAATCACTAGACAGATTTTGATGAAATTTGGTATGATGATAGCTGGTTATCCGGGTCAACATATAAGATACTTTTTACTACGTCGCTAGTATTATATAAAAAAAGTATTTTCGCTAGTATTTAAGATATAAAAAAGGCGATATTGTAAGCTTTCTCTAATAAAATTAGAATATAAAAATAATAACAGTTTATACAGTAACGGAAATGACGTCCCTAATGCAAAGGAAGTCTAAATGTTACCAAATAAAGTAATAATAGTATGGTGATATACCTCAATGTAATGTGTATGTTTTGTTTTATAACTTTTGTTTAAAGCAAAAAAAAAACATTTTAAGTAGGTATTATATTTACATAGGTATTTTAGGTAGTTATTTTCATTTCATTTGTACTTTTATAATCTAAACAGGTTTATTTAACCAATTCATCAAACTAATATATGTGTGTATTCATTTGAAACTGCAAGTAACTAACAGATAATCTTTGGTTAATTAAAATGGTTCAAAATAAAAAAAAAACATGTTCCCACTTGATTTACATTTCAAAATAGTAATACCTACTTAAGAAGATATTATCAACAATAATTTAAAATATAGGTACTTTGCAAGTGCCACTATGAGAAATATCTCTCTCAAGCAAATTCGAAAACTTTATTCAATGAAATTAAGGCATTAAACAGCGGAAGCGTTGAGTGAACCGCTTTCCGGTGACCTGAGACGAAAATTGCTTCTTTTTTAATATTTTGGGTGCCATACGATTTAACAGTACTAACACTAATGTCACTTTTTAGTTAAATGTAGAGAATTATTGTTAAATATTATTATTAGTGGCTGCGGTTTTAACGTAAAAAAGTTTTCTTTGTATAATGGAGAAGTTTGCTTTGTTTTGTTGGAAAAATTTCCGTGACTTACAATATGACAATATGTACGTAGAATAAATATGTATTTTGTTATCTTACTATTGTAATATTTTATTAAAAACTGTTGTAATACGTTTACGCCATACGTCTTATTTAAATTTCGATATTTAAAATGTATAGCTAAGCTAGCTAGCTCTTTTTAAGATGTCAAATCTAATATCACAATAAATAACAAAATCATTATAACGAATATTTTAGATTATAATGAAATTCTTTTGAACAATTTATGATGTTATGAGAAAAAAAAATTGAGCATACCAGTAGACTCAACATTTTTTATTTAAAGATTACTGGATACAAATAATTTTTTCTCTCAGTAATTACTAACATCAATAGATATGAAGATAGGTATACTCGTATTTGGAAGCTAAAATTAGGTATACAAAAAAACTAAGCCATGATTTTATTTTGCAGAAAATTACTTTAAATCGTACCACATCGTTCTAAAAGCACCATTTTGTTCGCGATAAGATCTATGTGATGTAAATTTGCAACATTTTTATATATCTCAAAGATCTTTCGCAGCTCAGGTTGGTCCCTCTGGTATTCCTAATGTCAGAACAAACACTATATAAACGATATAAAGTCATTTATCATTAACTTGCGATTCACTTCACGCGAGTGATAACAAACGGCTTCCTTCCTTGAAAAAATGATGAATTATAGCTTTTTTACAATTGATTTCAAGACTGTTATTGTCAAACGTAGGTCATATTCTAGCTCATCACTTTCTTTTTGGATTTACATCTTAATTGTAGTTATTTTAGTCTTTATTTTATTTAAGCATTTTTTTTGGTTCATTATAAGCTTTGGTAATACAAAAATTTATTGAATGATTTTCAACATCATACCTCTTTAACGCGAGTTACTAATATTATTTATTATACATAATATTTCTATTGAATTATTGTATATCTTTTAAATAATTGAGTTTAAGTCCAAAAATCAAATGTTTCTTCAAAGTAAATAATTCATTGGCAAAAGAAGCAGGCATTGACGTTTTTAAGTTACTCTCCCACCGGTTTTAACAATATGTACCTAGTTATTTAATTTGCTTGTTTCAATTTTTGATTAAGAATTCAATTTAGAATATCTTTTTTCTTTTTTTTTTCTTTTTGTCTTTTTTTCCTACTATATTATTTTTTGTAATGTAAATTGTAGATAAGAGTGTTTTTAAAAAACAAAAAATAACGCAATATCTTTAAAGTGCACGTGAATTTAATATAACCAGTTTGTTAAATTTCAACTTACCTAAAGAAGTCATTCCTACAGAATAGCTTGTTGTCTCTAGAGTAGCACTTATCGGCAAGAGGTGCGCGGCAGTCCGCACACCGTACGCAGGCCGCATGCCAAGCCCGCTCTAGTACATGTAAGAGGAACTTGTCCAGAATAGGCTTCTCGCAGCCGGCGCAAGCCATGGCGCCGCCTGCCTCGCCCCTTCCTATGGACAAGGAAATACATATTATAAGCCTTCTATTCTATGAGTTTTAGACATTACCATTTTGTAATAATACTACTACGGGGTTTAAGTCCCGTGGTGTTATTATTATATAATTGCCATTATATATAAATGTCTCGAGTGTTCCCATAACTGTATGCTTATACCCTTAGTACTTTCATGTAACTCGATAGCTGAAGACGCAAGATAATTCTAATTAGTTGAATGAAATGAAATACGATCGCGAATTCAGCTGTAGGGTTACATAAAAGTTCTTACAAAATAGCTCTACTGAGCATAATTTCAATCAGACCGGATATATGTATGTTAGTATAAATACTTAAACATTCGTATGTAGTGTCAATGATACTATTTTCTAAAGAAACACAGGCAGAAGAAAAATTATAATAAAGAAAATATTTGTATAGAAGACATGCATGACACCATGCGAAGAGTAAGCCAACAGCCTCCTTCACCGTTCAGCATATAAATTTTGGTAATATATCTAATATTTACGTAAAACTATAGGTAGGTAACCTTTTAACGTTTAGTATAGATTTCTCAGAGATCAGGTATTTTCCCCCAGAAAAAGTATTCTATATGTTGACCCGGATAACCAAGTATCATAATACCAAACTTCATCAAAATCTGTCCAGTGGTTTTCTCGTGATGCGGTCACAGACAGACAAAAAATTTAAAAACTATAGATTCGGCCTCTGTGTCGATAATAATGACCATTTCAATAAGATTTTCAAAAAAATATTTAATGTAGAGATTGGACTCAGTCAAAATTTATACAATTTTCAAATAAATTCAAAAATTGTAAATCTACTGTAAAATATCCTTTATTCTTCAAAGTAAGTAAGCGATATGTATGGCAAAATCGAGAATCGTAGTATAAACAGCAAAACTCGCTACTATTTTTGACTCTGACATTTTTTCACTATATTATAATTCTTTCGTGTGAGCATAAAATTTGTTTGTTTGTACCTTTACAGGCAATAATTTCAGAAATTTAGGGAACCGATTATAATTTTATAGTTAGAACTCATTTACCTAGCTTTGTTTTTTATCAATGCAGGTACCAACTAAGCACGCGAAGTGGAGGGTATTTAATAGTTAAATATACATATTATAAAATACTAGCATTGCCCGCGGCTCCGCCCGCGTTCAGATGACCAAAAACTAAATTCTTAGGTGTTACATATTAGTATACTCTTACATTGCAGTTTTTGTATTTTTCCTCAGAAATAAGATATTTTCCCGCGGTAAAAAGTATCCTAGGATCGCGCGCTACATCGCCCGGTTTATATAGCTTGAGCAGGCGGTCGAGCGATGCGGGGCAGAGGGGATGGACTCGCCGTAGGCATCTCAATGCTCGCCAAGCATTAAAAATGTTTCGCTACTAATTACTTCTAACAACGATATCTCAAAAACTATTCATCTGATTGATTTAGTGTAAAGAGCAATTTTAATCTGCATTAAATGACTAAGCTAACTAAAATATTCATTTGGATAAGGATTAATACCGAACTAAAGAAAATAACTTTGAAAATAACGTAATGTTTTTAATTAAAAATGTTAACATAAAAGTGGTTATTGTAAGTCAACCGTAAGAGATAGAGATATGCTATCGCGGACTTTTTTGTAGCATTTTTATAGATTTTGAATTCTCTAGTACATTACTTAACTGTATCTTTGCTAGTTTACGCGGCGTTCGCGTGGAAAGTTCCCATTTGGCGAGATTTTTTGCGACCTCTTCAACATTTGTCGCCGTATTTCAGCTAATTTACATAAAAGCATAATAAATTATATACCTAAACCTTCCTCAAGAATTACTCTTTCTATTGTTGAAAACCGTATAAAAATCCGTTCAGTAGTTTTCGAGTTTATCGCGTACAGACAGACAGGAGGACAGAAAGACGCGGCCGGGGGACTTATTTTTATAATAAGTATAGATACTTATTTTTTATGAATGCGAAATTACCATAATTTATCTTAGCATTCTATTACACTAATTACTAAATACTAGTGGGCTTGCTATAAAAGTTCAACTGTATAAAACGTGTTCAATAAAACTACCTATGGATATATAATTTATTAGTTTAATTTTACAAAATATTTAATCTAGCTAAAGCACTGATCAAATACTACAATAAATTTATCACATGGTTTTATTTTAATCTTAATAACGTCAATTTAAGCGAATATTTTATGAGTTATTATTTTTATTGAGAAATGTAGTAAACTGAATACGGACTTATATAATAGTGGCACTAGTTAATATAGGTTTATTTTGATTTGAAAACTAACATAATAGGAAATATAATAACACATTATTAGGCTTTAACATAAATATAACATAAACAAAAAAGGTAAATTCGCAATTTCAAACTACCTATAAAAGTATACTAGCGTACATACTTCATTTTATCGCAAATCAGTAGCACCACGTTGGACTATAATAGGATTTTGCTTTACGATCGATAAAGCTTAGTTGAATAAAGTTTTATTAGCATACGTTATTACCGCGTACGTACCTACCCGTAGGTGCTCGCTCTTGAAAATAATGTAGCGTTACGCAGATTCGATTTCTTTATGTTATCGCTATATGAACAACAATTGCAACTTTAACAAATAGAATCCATTAGTTATACTTTCTTCGATTTGCACAAATGTTTGACATTTTAAATAAAACTATTTTTTCGGATTTTTTCGCTTTTTTTTATTTTAGGTTCCCGACGTTTCGGATGCTTTACAGCAATGATGATGATGTATTATCCCATTGTCATTGAACAATAGAAGAGAAACTTAATAAAAAAATAAAATAAAATGCAAAATTTAAAAAAAAATCTAAATTTGAGCATTCCTCTACTTACCTACTTATTCTTCTACTCTCTATTTCATACTTTACATTGCATCATACTCATAGTTTACTATAATAATAATAAATAAATAAAAAAATGTGACAACAATGTGGTCTGTAACAACTATACCTTCAAGACATGTAACACCTCAGTCTCTCCCGTGACCATGGATGCTGTAAAGCATTCGAAACGTCGGGAACCAAAAATCAAAATAAATCCGCGAAATAATCCGAAAGGAAAGTTTTATTTAAAATGTCAAATTTTCGCGTAAATCTAAGAATTATAAAAAAATGTGTACAAAATCCTGTAACACGTAATTTCGATTCGTTTAAAAACATTTTTTATTTTATTTGATATTAACTCCTTAGACTGCATACAATAAGACTATTTGACTATTAACTGCAATATAATTTTTAAAGTAAGGCAATAAGGTAAGAATGTGTGTGGTAAACATGTCTATTCTAAATTAACTTCTCTTTTTCGTCTTTTTTTTTTAAACTTGACATTAATTAGCAAAATTTATGAAGGTAGAATGTCCGATTATATCAGGCACGTTCAGTAATTTGCACGAGCGATTTCGATGGTTTTTGTCAAAGTTATAAAAATTGTATTATTTCATTTTATTTAAAGAATTTTCGTAATAATTTATCTTAATTTTATTTGGTGTATCACAATTTAATAATTTAAATTTATAAAAATAAAAATTACATACAACCAAGATGGTATAAAAATAATCTTCGTCTGTCTGTTTGTGCTGGAAAAAAAAGAAAACCGCCTTTGCCTATCTATCTATACTTATTATAAAAATAAGTCCCCCGGCCGCGTCTTTCTGTCCTCCTGTCTGTCCTCCTGTCTGTCTGTACGCGATAAACTCGAAAACTACTGAACGGATTTTTATACGGTTTTCAACAATAGAAAGAGTAATTCTTGAGGAAGGTTTAGGTATATAATTTATTATGCTTTTATGTAAATTAGCTGAAATACGGCGACAAATGTTGAAGAGGTCGCAAAAAATCTCGCCAAATGGGAACTTTCCACGCGAACGCCGCGTAAACTAGCAAAGATACAGTTAAGTAATGTACTAGAGAATTCAAAATCTATAAAAATGCTACAAAAAAGTCCGCGATAGCATATCTCTATCTCTTACGGTTGACTTACAATAACCACTTTTATGTTAACATTTTTAATTAAAAACATTACGTTATTTTCAAAGTTATTTTCTTTAGTTCGGTATTAATCCTTATCCAAATGAATATTTTAGTTAGCTTAGTCATTTAATGCAGATTAAAATTGCTCTTTACACTAAATCAATCAGATGAATAGTTTTTGAGATATCGTTGTTAGAAGTAATTAGTAGCGAAACATTTTTAATGCTTGGCGAGCATTGAGATGCCTACGGCGAGTCCATCCCCTCTGCCCCGCATCGCTCGACCGCCTGCTCAAGCTATATAAACCGGGCGATGTAGCGCGCGATCCTAGGATACTTTTTACCGCGGGAAAATATCTTATTTCTGAGGAAAAATACAAAAACTGCAATGTAAGAGTATACTAATATGTAACACCTAAGAATTTAGTTTTTGGTCATCTGAACGCGGGCGGAGCCGCGGGCAATGCTAGTGTTAATATAAACAGCGTAAAGCGAATGTACTTATGTGGAAATGAATGTTTGTCTTCCAATTACGGAAAAACCACTGAACCAATTTGCGAAGGATCCGGGCGCACTAATAAGCTTTGTACTACTCATTATCTTACCGCAACAGGTGGTTACATACATTGTTTAACACATGCTTATATTATTTCCATGCAAAAATAATATAACTATTTATGACTCGGTTTTTATGAAGATACCGCATCGGTTATAGGTATTATTATGGTGGGGTCACATAGGTAATACACTCCGTTAGAAATATAGTAGGCATATTTGGATGTAGTTAAGCAAAATAGATCCAACCAAAAAACTTACTTTTGAGAAAGTAGTAGTTTTAGTAAAATTGGTATATATCAAAATAACAAAACTGTAGTTTTTTTTTTTAAATTGCTCTTAAATATTGGGTATTTTATCTAGTTTCTGTATTATATAAGTCGATATGTAGGTAGGCCTTTTATGACAGTAACTCAAAAAACGCTTTTCGTGGGCTGGGCTATTTGGTACTCAAAAGATAATGAAGCACTTGCATTATAAATCGTTATATTATTAGTTTTGGATATCACAATAATATCTGTATATAATAATAGATATAAGTATTTGTTACAATGTTAACATACTTCTATTAAGCAAACCAAAAATTGTTTTGCGTAAAATTCAAATATCGAGTCCTTTATCTAAATATACAAAATTCCCGGGTCACGATGTTGGTCCGTGATGAACTCCGAAACTACTTATCCGATCTTAATGTATTTTTTAAATGTGATTTGTTCCAAATTAAAAGATAGGATGGTTCCTATCCCGATTATTTCCTGTTATTCTTTTTCTTTGCAAAATTAATAATTTTCATATTGAACGAATTATAAGTGTGCCACAGCAACGCGTGGCCGAGGTTACTAGTCCATACTATATTACTATATAATATTATAAATGTGAAAGTGTGTTTGTTTGTTTGTTTGTTTGTTTGTTTGTTTGTTTGTTTGTTGGTCTGTCTTTCTTTTACGTCGAAACGGCTTGACGGATTGGCGTGATTTTTTGTGTGAAGATAATTGGAGGACTGGAGAGTGACATAGGGTACGTTTATTTTTTATCTTTTTCCCATGGGAAAATACATTACAATCCAAAAAAAATATTTATGATTAGAATTACTTGAAACTATAAATGCTCTTCAATATAATTAATTAAATAAATGTTTTAGCATTTTTCGAAATTCATCCCATAAGGGGGTAAAATAGCGGATAAAAGTTAGTATGAAACCTCCCATTTTAGAGTTTTTTTGTGTTTTTATAAATAAATATAATAAATTTCTGCTATGCCTAAAGAAATCGTAAAACTATTAAAAAAATAGATGAGTTATAACTAATCTATCTAAAAACAATGTAGGTAGTTCTAAACTAATCGTTTTAGCAGGACATGAGACCTAGTCTACCTGCCCTTTACGCTAAGATCAGATAATATTTTGGTAAAAAATTACTAGTGAATGACCAGTTTCAAAAAATCTTGAGCATGATACAAACGTTCAAAATAACAGCTTTACATCTTAAGTGATGCTTAAGAGTCGAACTATATGAATAAAACCAAAAGCCGATTACGTTGAGTGAATCTCTTATAATCCGCAAAATCATTGTATTTTAATTTTTTTAAAGATTTCGTTAGCTGTGCTTAAAATATTAAAAAAGTTTACCAAAGATTTGCTTAAAGAATATTTTACTTTCTACGTTTAGTTCTTATTATTTATAACTTTATTTTAGTAAGTTTGTATCTACCTTTAACTTATTTTTAGATATAGTTATTAAAATATGGATATGAAGGATTGAACTCTTTTTTAATTAATTTAAATAAAAAGTATTTATATACTTTTATTTATCTACATATAACATTTACAGCACATAACGTTTTTTAAATTATACAATTACCTAATATTTACGTTAAAATAAGTACCTATACCTATTAAATTTTACATTCGTGATTTTACTTTTCTTTGACAGTCTCCGTAACAATTTACAATCCTTCACTGAAATTTAATATAATAATTTTAGCAATGTTAACTATTTAACTAATAAATGTTAGTCACTTTTGTGGATAGCAACGATTCGCTGCATAATTACATATATTTCTTTCATTATTTTTCAAAAGACACGTCATTACATTAAAAGCTTATTTGGAGCTTTTTCTACAATCGGTTACTTTTGTACCTGTATATCTACTACAAGAGTAACGGTGCTCATAGCCGATGAAGTTTTAGATAAAAATATATTATCAAGCGTATCTTACCTATTTGTATTTACACGATATATTTTAATCTATAACATTCGATTCGAATATTTTGTTATATACTGTTAATAAAGTTGAATGAACACATTTTTATTTATAATAGGTACTCTAATGTGATTGGTTTATAAATTTCCCTACCTATAGGTACGTAGGTAGGTATAACTACATACCTACCTATAGGTAAGTATTCACATACAAATAGCATAGGTTACAAATAAATAACGCTTTCAAGAATATTTCATTGACATATGTAATATCTTTTTAATGTTGACTCTATCACAAGCTTAAAATAAGATAAATTTGAAAGTGTTGATAAATGTGCAAGAAATTTTTATAAGTATTTTCTATGTATGTATTTATAAGCTCTAGATTTAAGCTTTTTAATCTTTTATCACTTTCCTGCCTTGTTTTAATCTCTATATCATCTATGTAGTTGTATCTATCACTATTTTTATAGGTTGTTGAATTTATGTACATAATATAATTTATGAAACATTCAGAAAATTATAAAAACATGCTCTTTAATTTGATCTGACTCTACATTACATTACTTATAAAAACCATATTTCTATTATTATTATAATTAATTTGGTATATATCTACATATATTTTTTAAATTTATTGAAAAATTATTATAATTATTATCTGTATAGATATAGTAACATATAAGTTGCAATTTTAATGAGAATACATAGCGCCGTGAACATAGGCCTAAAATGTCTAACTTTACTGTTATATTACAATAATTTCTTCATTCATTAGAATAAAATAAATATAATTATGTTTGTTTTCAATATAATATATGAGATCATTATTCAAAATGAATAATTTTCAATAGCAAGGTAGGTGAATACTACATATGTGTGGGTACAATAAATAAGTCAAACCTATAGATGTATCAAGTACCCTTTCTGTATGGTTTTGATATGCTCTATATATAATATATCTATTAGGCATATTCATTCTCACTTTACAAGCATGTAAAGCCTTAGAGTGAAATTTAGACTTTTGCCTAAAAAAATCATGCATAACACTAAAATTACCAAATTCACTCTCAATTTCCGTTATAAATAAACATAATAATTGAAAAAAAAAACAAACGAAAACAACCTCCATACGTTGGCATTGCTGCATACAAAGTTCTTGGGGGAAACACAAAAAATTCTATTTTCAAAATCCTATCACGGGACACTGACTTTTACCAATGTGGTGCTGGTGGAAGGGGGCATGTGCCCCCCGTCCTGCGGCAAGGAATCCCGCCACTTCGACACCCTGACACGACACTGCACAGACACACCGCGACACGCGCGGAGCGACACAACACGCGCGACAGCTAGACGCGTACTGATCCCTCAACCATCGCTCACCCACGGCTTTTCCACCACAATACACAATAGACAAAGACGGCAATACAAACCGTCAACAGGCGGGAAAGAGACAGCGATAGTAGCTATTGCGGGGCGTGGTCGCAATCACCAGCCAGTAGGAGTCAGGGGGTGGCGCCTACACTTTTCTACTTTTTTCCGTGCGTGTACGATGGTAGTGGTTCGTTTTGTGGGACACGTGCGTCAGTAAATTTAAATTGCCTGGATGGTAGCTGTGTAATTATAGCCTGGATTTTTCGGCTCTAGGTCCGTCTTTTATGGTGTTTTGACGGGGCGTTAGATGTGCGTTGCCCGCCTTCAAGAGTCGCTCTTTATTTTTCCTATAGGTACTACGCGCGTGCTTATTTCAAACGTATCTTACGTATCTACTTATGGATATGTTTTTTTATCAAAGACTCACTTTATATAATACTTTTACTTATTATGTACCTCAATGCGATAAATAAGTTACTTAGAAATATACTTACTCTATTTTGCTTTTGTTTGTGTAAATGCTTGTTTTTTTTGTATATTAGATGCATAGATATAAAATCATAAAAATTGGTTTATTTAGGGATATATAAGTAATATTATTCTGTCTTACTGTATACTAAGTCTCAGTAACAGCCCGGAGTTGGGAAGTTGGCGGCGTTTCACCCCCGTGCCTCGGAGAGCACGTAAAGCTGTCGGTCCTGCGCCTTAACTCTCACCGGTCGTGTCGAGTGGTCGTCCCACCGGAGTATGAGAGTGATAGGAATAGAGAGTGTACTTGTGTCTGCGCGTACACTTGAGCACTATAATATCTCCTGCGCAGTTGGCTAGTCTCAATGAGAATGGCCGCCGTAGCCGGAATCGGCTAGGAGAACATCATTATTCTGTAGGTGGGAACTTACAACAAATTACCTTCTACATAGGTATATGATTTTTTTTATTGGAGGTTAATTTGAGGAATAAGAGTCTTTTTGCCTTTATCCCGCTTTAAATCTTAGGACATACTAACTGAAAACCAGTTCTGCTCGAGATTTCAATCTCAGCAGTAGGTAGGTATTAGTTAAGTTACTACCTTTTGCTATACCTACGATAGATTTACGTTAGCCCAAAAATTTTAAGAATTGTTATAACTTTTTATGGCAACAAATAACGTTTTATTTATTTATTCATTTAAACATAATAAATTAATTTTAAAACACCTCTCTATATAATTTTTACATTTATATATTATTCATAAAACTTAATACCCTGCCTAATATTCTAAACAAATAAGTAATTGTAGGTACAGAAATTTATAGCCTAATTTAGTTTAATAGAATTTGACCTACATATAGGGTAAAACCCGGATATTTGCCTCAGTGGGATACATGCCCCGGTTATCAATACACTATGTTAGAGATGTCACTGGCATTAGCACTCTTCTATAATTTGAAGCGACTTTCCCACAGGCCTTAATGCCATGCCAGTAGTAGGACAGGATGCACGAGTTTTGTCCGCAAGATGTTGACGTTGACAATTTCATATAATGAGTCTTCTATCCCCGCATGAGGCAAGGGATCTACCAAAGCATTTTTAACGCGAGGCAACTATCCCTTTTTTTAGAGGTTAAAAAAACTTTTTAACAAAAAAATAAAAACCGACTTCAAACAAAAGCACTAAAAAGTAAACAATAACTGATTGGTAGCTTTCATTTACTATACATACCTAATCAAATATTTTCGAAGTCGGTATGCTTTGCTTTGTATGGGCTGGCACCGATTTCGAAAATATTTGATTAGGTATGTATTTAATAGGTAGGCTTTAATTACTTAGACAAAGCACACCGGCTTCGAAAATATTTGATTAGGTATGTATAGTAAATGAAAGCTACCAATCAGTTATTTTTTACTTTTTAGTGTTTTTGTTTGAAGTCGGTTTTTATTTTTTTGTTAAAAAGTTTTTATTTTTCCTTTTTTAGTGTAGACAGCAGTAGCAAAGTAAGAATTCTAACGTGTTAGGCTTGTCAAATCAAACAAAATAAGCCCAAACTCAGAGTATCTACTATTAGTCGTTAAAGAGTTCCACCTATCTACCTTCTGGCCTTACTATCAGATCAGGTCAACAATACCGAACCACTGTACTATCAACGGAAATAGAAACACTTGCAAAGTTTCAAGTCAATATGACAATTAGAAGTAGGTTAAATTCAAATCATTCGCTATTTTTCCACCCTTAGGTGTGGTATTTTTTTTTGAAATTTAAATGGGACCAATCTGGAAGTATACACTTTCAAACAACACAAAAATTGTCCAAATCGGTTAATAAATGAGGGAGTTCTGAGGTAACAAACATAAAAGAAATAAAAAAAATATAGTCGAATTGAGAACCTCCTCCTTTTTGAAGTCGGTTGATAAAACAGGATTTAATGAAAAATTGATTCTGCTTAAAAAATAAGACCCATTAAAAGATTAAAGACCAATGTTTTAATATACACTGAGCATGTTGTACGAAGGTAATTCCCAAGGAGGGTTGACGTCAGGCAGGCGGCCGGTCGTAAAACTTTTGCCAAATCCTATCAGCAGTACACTGAAGATGTACTGCACCGACCCCAAGTGATTTGGGAAATGGGCAGGGAGAAGAAGAAGAAGATGTTGTACGAAGGTACGTAATTTTTATGGAATTGAAGATTTTCAAAAAGTAGTACCATCCGGCTTTTCCCCTAGATGATGATGATGTTTTCCTAGCCGATTCCAGCCACGGCGACCAATCTCATTGAGACTAGCCAACTGCGCAGGAGATATTATAGTGCACAAGTGTACCTACGCGCAGACACAACGTGCACTCTCTATTCCTGTCACTCTCATACTCCGGTGGGACGACTTCTCGACACGACCAGTGAGAGTTAATGTCCCTAGATAATGTCCATAGTGTCCAGTGTATATTAATTAACTGTTAAGTGTAGGTAGGTATTTCAGTATTTAATTAGATATTTACATATTGGTAAGGTAACAGCTGTTGTAGTAAGTCTTAACAAAAAGTAATATTGAGAAACCTTTACAAAAAAGATCTTTTTTCATAGATCTTAACTACTAGGTAGGTCCATAATAAGTGTTTAATTGTAGATGTACATTTTTCAGTCAATATTAAGCAAAACTGATTTAATTATTTGTAAATATACTAAAACAGTGTTATTATATACATAGGTATACCTAAATCCAGAAACCCTTATAAATTTACAGCATGGAAGTACTAAGTTACTTACGGTCGTAAAACTTTTGCCAAATCCTATCAGCAGTACAGAAGATGTGCTGCGCTGACCCCAAGTGTTTGGGAAATGGGCAGGGAGAAGAAGAAGAAGTACTAAGTTACTTAGAAAAACCATCTTTTGATACCTATCTTGAACTTAACTCTATTACTTCTATTGATTACCTATATTTTTACTCGTAATATCTATACTTTACATTGACTTAGAATGATGATTTTGATTTGATTTAAAAGGAAAAAAATATTATTGTATTTTAAATATCATGTAGCAATAGGTATAGGAACTTGGGCTGAGACTGGTTTAGCGTTGTACTGGGATCTCTGAAGACAAGCATTAGAGCTGCTCAAGTTTTAAATGGTAACATTCTCACATAACCTGATCTTGTTTCAACTAAAAAAAAAGATCTTAAAAAGCCCTCAGTAAGTAAAGAAATAACAATAAAAAGCAAAGTTAGATTTCAATCCGATTCATCATGTCCAATTTATATATAAAAGAAAAGTAAGAAGTGTATTTTGCTAAAAAATATGGAGTTTATTTTGTTCGAATGGTTAGCCATTCCCAACGTTTAGTTGGTTTAAATATCTCAGAAAGCCCTTATTTCTTGTTTTTTATTGAAGTCATTTTACTGTATGATTATTTTTTACAATTTTACACTTTTACACCAAAAGTACTAAAATTAAATAATAAGATTGAATTTTTTTAAATATATTTTAAGAAGATGAAAGAAACAATTTTTCTCATAACCATATTTGAAAAATATAGTTAAAGCTTTGAAAATATCTGTTTATAAATATACCTAAATCGATAATAGACAAATATAAAAAAAAATGATTACCTACTATTGTATAAAAAAATACAGACGAAAAAAACTTCAACTTTTTAAAGTGGTTATAAAGAAAAAGATTCTGTTAATTGCGTTATGGCGTTATGGCATGTACCTACATCCAATTTACAACTAATTTACATACAAAATAGGGATAAGTGATAATAATGATGCATAGTTTATCGTCATTTACCTATACTTTTCCAAGTTTTTTTTAGTTTTAAATACATTTCAAGATTTCTTATTCTAAAAGTAGTACCTAGTATATACCTATTATACCCACAATTAATATCTGATACAAAAAAATAAATTCTCTCAGAATCCTTAATTAAAGTCAAAATTCCTATTTGATTTTGTATAAGAAGATGTATACATTAAATTTAATAGATTAAATATAAATAAATAGATTAAGTAATCATAGATTTGGATTCTATTATATAAAATAATAGTATCGGTCACATTTTTTTTCATACATATTTACAAGACGATCATTTGAAGTGGAGGTGAAATAAACATAAAATATTCTCATTTTAATTAGTAAGAGCTGAAACTATGTTATATTTTCTTTAAAATATAAGTAATAAATAAAAAAATAGTTTAGTATAAAATATTACTAATATTAATTAATAGGTATTTATGTTGTCAACTGTACACGAATTGATAGAATATAGAAGGATAGAAAATAATAGTGACATCTATCGAAGTTTTCTATAACTGTTAAAGCGCCATCTGTAAAAAAGTGAGAACTTTAAATTGAAAAAAATAAAGCTAAACAGCCTTACTAGATGGCGCTGTATTTTAAAATTTATTATTGGCATTGTATCACGTTTTGTTGAAGTTTGTGTAACAAAATATACAAAATCGATCCCAAAAACTCTAAGTCTACTTTTAAATAAACTCTAAGTGAAATAAATCCAAAAAAAAAATCTTTAGCCGTTTTCGCAATTAGATAATCAAGTTGTATTGCATAGTCACAGATGGCGCTTTTAATTTTTGTGATATTGTTCATCATATGGGTTATTAAAAAGCTGCAGTTGATGTCACTAAAATTTGTTTTATTAAATTTTTCAGGATAATTTTGCTATATTTATCAAATTTTAGTTTACACATGTATCATTAGCGGATTAACGACATTCATGATCTATTCAAGCGAACAAAATGTCAAAAGTAATCCAAGAGTAGCTCGAATTACATAGTGCAGTCCAATTTCTTTGTATGGGATGGAGCATCTGCACTAATATTATAGTAATAAGTCATTTGTGTTAATATATCATATAGACAAAGAGTAGTAGATGGTAATGAATAATTTCATATTTTTAAGCCGTCGCGTCGTTCTAAAAAGAAATCAAAAATAAGTCACAGAATTTAACTTATAGTTATTTTATAATTTACATATATTATGTACATATGTATAATAAATAAACATTGGACAATTAATGTGAAAATTACTAACGAAATGAGGCATTCTGTAACATAAAATAACCTGATTAACTTACATTATGTTGTAAGATTAAATTTAAAATATCTCTCCACCTTAAACAAGTTTATATTTTATAGTAATTCCATGAAATACAAAATTATTTTTGCTTTTACTAATTAAAAATAACCTTCGTTGAAAAATTTTTAGAAGGTCAATTTATTTTTAGAAGTTTCCACTATTTATTTTAAAAGTTAAAGGGGGAGAAAAATGATACACACTTAATATTTTGGGAGCATAGAAGTCCGAAATAAAAAAAAACAATTATGTATTGAGAAAATAACTTGTTTTAAATATCACAAATAGGAACACACAGATGTACTATTTAATAAAAACTTGCACAAGAACAGTTACAATTAAAAACTTACAAAGTCACTTAGAAAGCTGATATTTAAAAAAAAATTGCGGATATTTTTGGGGCTTTATTTTTCCTGCTAATACAATACAATAAAATCACAAAATAATCCGATAAAACAATTTTACTTCAAATTTTCAAATATTCGTATAAATCTAAGAAAGTATTATGAAAATCAGTCATTAAAAACGAGTACAAGAAATACACTTTACACAATTATCACAATCATGTTGAAATTTTTCCTATTTCTATCATTTATTATTTATCAAAAAAAACCATTTTCTAAAGAAAACTCCACACACACACACACACAAAAGACAACTTACCAACCTTAAACTAAATTGAAATGCTTCATCGTTAAATTTAAGGCAAATTATTATAATTAAATATTACAATTTATGTATATTAAGTAATAACAAGCCAACTGCATATCTTACTAATATTATAAATGTGAAAGTTTAATTAGATGTTTGGATGTTTGTTACTCTTTCACGCCAGAACGACTAAACGGATCTGGACGAAATTTGGCACTGAGATAGATTATAGTCTGGAATAACACACAGGCTACTTTTTATCGCGGAAAAATGTACGGTTTCCGTAGGATAGATTTGTTTTTGTTTTTCTAGAGGCGAACGTGAGCGAAGCGAACGTGAGCCGCTAGTACGTAAATAAAAGTAAGATATTAATATTAACATATTTGTATGTTTGTATCAATTAGGACTACAAGTTTATTTTATTCAGATGACAATAAAATAATTTGGTACTAACGAACTCACTTGATAGGTATAAGTAGGTGGAGCTATCAATACATATTACATAATCTTTAATACCAGTATGTATACTCTACCTTTTTGTTAGACTCGTTTAATTAGCTTTAAAATTTCTAATATACTGTTCTCGCTGGGTGTTTTTAGTAAATGATTACTATTATATATAAAAATATTTTTTTGATTAAATAAAGAGAAAAAACTAATATTTAATGGAGTTTATAATACTAATAATGGTATTTAAGTATTATATTAAATATATCATATTTTAGATATTTTCATATATTATCCGAATCTTTCGACTTTCCCTTGCATCAAAAAGTTACACTTAGTTTATTTACATAAAAAAATATAATATGCTGTCACTACAATACTTTAATAGTACATTTATCACATAGTAAAGCACATATTAATTCTTTATATGTAGTATACCTTGCGCATATGTTATAATATCTTAATTATTCGTATAGTTAGATCATGACTAAGTATTACTTTTATTAACAAATAATAATATAAATGACAAAATATATATATTTTTTATAATTACATACTCTCAGCAAGACTCGCAGCAACTATAGCATCTATGTTGTATTTTTGTAAAACCTGCCACTTAAAAATCTCTACTTTGATAACCCCCCTCTAAAAGCCTTATAGAAAGCACTTAGTTTCACTCAAAAAACCCTAATATTAATTATGTTATCGGCATGTTAAAATATTAAAAAAAAAACAATCTAACCAAATCAATCCAGTCATTCTTAAGATACGCTTACCAACGAAAAACACTTAGTTTTATATAACACCTCCAGGTAAATTTCTAAGAAATCTATTGTTAACTCTCAGCGACGTACGATAAATAGTAGCTTGTAAATTTATTAATGCAAATATATTTCATCCTCATTTTAAATAAAACTATCTTTTCTTTAGACTCTCTCTCTCTCTCTCTCTTTGGTCTCTTCCGAGGCCATGATTGCTGTAAAGCATTCAAAACCTCAGGAACCAAAAATCAAAATAAATCCACAAAAAATCAGAAAACATAGTTTCATTTAAAATGTCAAATATTCAAAATTAAATTTAAGAATGAATTACTTTATCTCCATTTCAACTGTCACTCCAATCCACTTGTCATTATAGAGTGAACAAGTAACAAACACCCAAAAACTATCACATTGGACGTTTATTGAAGTGAAAACTTCTTTAGCCGTGTTGAACGATTTTTTTAAGGGCAAAACTTAGGGGTTTGCGTCACCGACATGCTGCGTGTGACATGTGACGTGTCGACGCAGTCTAGCGCACACAACCTCATAATAGCAGCGTTTTACCTGAAATAAAACGCTTATTAAAATACTTACCTAACTGGAAGCTTTATATTGAGAGAGCATTTCCGTTTCCGTCGTTAAAGTACCAGTTGACGTAGTTTTATTCACCTTAAAACCGGCAGTAGGTGGCGCCACCTGGCGTTCGCGCGCCCTTTGAGGTTTTCTTGTAAAATCGAGCGCCATTTTAATCTCATTGGCTTTATAACCACCAGGCAGAAATTAAAGTGAAAGCTTCCAGTTAGGTAAGTATTTTAATAAGCGTTTTATTTCAGGTAAAACGCTGCTATTAAACAACTTGACCGTAACTGGAAGCTTTATATTGAGAGTCTGTTTGTTTTCGCCTGGTGGCGCAGCCTACTGTAAATTACGGCTTATTTAAATTAAAACGCCAATGTGAATAGAATAGAAGTAATTTTAATCAAAAATCAGAATTTACCATAGAATATAAGTATTATTAGATATACTAATCACATTCTACATGAAATAGATTCTACATTTTTAATTTATTGGTGAAAATAATTGTGTTACATTTCTGGATTCAATGTTTCTTACTACTTCACGTTTGTAAAATTTATGAAATGTGTTAGCTGATCGCCAATTGCCTCTAGCTAGGATATCATCGACAGAAGCATTATCCAACCAACTCTTAGAGGCGACTGCAGACCGAACACTTCCCGGTGTAGATGTGATACCAGCATCTCGGAGTATAGTTTTTACCCAGCCTGCTATTACAGTGCGTGATGCAGGTCTAGCCATTCCTCTTACTGTAATAAAAAGATTAAATGATTTTGCAGTATCGCGTCTTTCATTTAATACCGCAATAGTTTTATTTATCCAAAAAACCGGATTCAGATTACAGTTACGAGGATTCAAAAGAAACCTCCAACTGGACTGCCTATAGTTATTACTATCTGTTTTTGAACCGAATTCAGGAATTAACGTAATACTGTCAGTACTTTTTATGAGGTGTTCGGGATCAATTCTTAGCAATGTAAGGTCATGTATTCGTCGCCCAGAGCATAATAGTAATAAAATAGCCGTATGACGCGATATTTGGAATATGTTATTTAAATCTACTGTGTAACTTGCTAAAAATGATTCTAATTTATCTATATCCCAAATAGGTGCTTTAATATGTTTTGGATTTTTTAAAGCAATTGATTTCAATATATGTTTTACTAGCACGTGTGAACTTAACTTACTTGATGTTTCAGAGTTACATAACGTCGATACTACTGATTTGTGTAAGAGTATAGTATTGTAAGATAATTTATAAATTAAATATAAATCTGATAAGAATTGTGCTAACTGGGATCCATTAGGATTTATTGGATTAACGTTATTCTCTTTAGACCATGATACCCAACGATTCCAAGCTACTTCGTATGTTTTCAGAGTTGATTTACGCCAAGAACTTTTAAGCAATGATAATTGTTCAGTATTCCATGATTCTATGGCGTCAGCCCACCCCCACATTTCCAAACTTCCAAAAGAATGTGTTGAACCTGTGGTGGTGGCAGTCCCGTTGACGTATCTATTAGATGTTTGTGTAAATTGGTTAACGTTAACGGTGGTTCGAGCGCTCGAGCTTTGACGTCTGCTCGCCAGAATACTCTCTCCCAACGGGGGACAACTATTAGAAAAGCTCCTATTGACTGATTCAAATGAGCCAGTACTCTGGGAATCAGAAATGGTGGTGGAAACACCCATGCCAACGGGTAGTTCCATGGAATACTGAACGCGTCGTGAAATAAAGCTTGATGGTCTCTCAAATCTAGGGATACATAATTGTAAACTACATGAGCAGTTTTTGAGGCAAATAAGTCTATTACCGGGATTCCCCACTTCGCAAACACCATTTCCACACAGGCCGGTAATAGGTGCCACTCGGAAAGCTGACGATGACGCGATAGCTGATCGGCTTGATTGTACTTGCCTGGAATATGGTGTATTGTGAAATGTATTTGATATTGATCTAATAATGCCATAATCTGATAGGTTATGTTCATAAGGTATTTGGATTTCGTACCTCCTTCTTTCCGTAACTGAGCGACTGCTGTCTTGTTGTCGCATTGTATTAGGACTGAGCTGCCCTGCAAGGAATGAGCTTGATTCTGAAGAGCATGTAGTATGGCTAGCATCTCTTTCTGGTTGGAATGTAGATGTTTTTCCTCTAAAGACCAGTTGCCCCAGAAAGCTTGATTGTTTATTTGTGCTCCCCATGCCACGTCCGATGCATCGGTTACTAGAAAGTTCACTGGAGGGGGATAATGTAATGGTGTTGTTAACTGGCAATTCTGAATCCACCAGCTCAGTTCGCTGCACACACCCTGTGGTAGAGGGTAGGCTTTGGATGATTGTTTTGGTATTGTATTTAGAAACATTAACATTTGTCGATGTTTGAGTCGGCCCCGTGGAACTACAAAACTGGCAAAATTTAGGAGCCCTACTATTCTTTGTAATTGTTTTAGTGTCGCTTTCCCTAGCCCTAGCATCAGATTCAGTTCTTCTTTTATCATGATTATTTTTTCGTTTGGCAAAGCTTTTAGATTGATCCAGGGTTTCCAAATTATTCCTAAGTAATTTATACTCTTCTGAGGGACTAGTATTGATTTTTCCGCGTTTATGTGCCATCCTAATTTTTGTAATAATTGTATTGTGAGTTTGACATGATTTAAAAGCATTTGAGCGTTTTGATGTACTATTAGATAATCGTCCAAATATACTACTATTCTGACATGCCATCGTTCTCTGATTGTTTGAGCTATCCAATTCGTTAAAATTGAAAATGTTTTTGGAGCTGTGCTCAGGCCGAATGGGAGGCAAGTCATCTCCAATAATTCTTGATTGTAAATGAGGCGTAGAAAACGCCTTTGAGACTCTGCTATTTTTAGATGAAAGTATGCTTGAGATAAATCTATTTTGCACATCCAGTCCCGCGGTTGAAGAAAATTTGGTATTTTGTGCATGTTTATCAAGTGAAACGGTTTGGCCAATACATATTCGTTGAGTGCTTTGAGGTTGAAGATGGGTCGGGTTGTTCCGTTGGCTTTGGGTACGAGAAAGAGAGGGGAAACGAAACTGGGTGTGTATGGTACTGCCACCAGAATGCCCTGAGATTTCATTTTTTGCACTATTACAGACATTTCTTCTGAGACCGGAGTTTGAAATGGTCCTTTCAATAGGTTTGGATAAATAAGGGGTGGTTTTTGAAGAAAGGGTATGCGATAACCTTGAATCAGTTTTAAAATTACTTTTGGTGCTCCCATTTTCACCCATTCCTCGTAATAAAGCGCTAACTGACCTGCTCGAAATTGTTTCATGTCATTGTTTTTTATTGAAATTATGTCCGCCTCTGGTAATTCCGCGAGAATTTCCACGGCCTCTAATACTTCCACGACCGGGCCGCGAGCCTCTGTTTTGAAATGACCCTCTGTATTGGTTGACATTCATAGGGTATTGAGGAAGCTGATTATTATAATATATTTCACCCCGCGAGGGTGGATTGTTACAACCATGCAAGTGCATAGTAGTTTGATTATTTTGTTCATAGCAATTACATTGAGCTCCACGCGATGGAACTATAGATTTTCGTATATTCTGCCCCCGCGAGGGGCGGTGGTTCATTTGGGTTACCCTTGCTTGCGAAGGTACACTATTTTTTGGAGGCCAAAAAACTTTGCGGACCCCACCAGATTTTTCTATGGCTAAAGAAAATGCTTCGGAATCAAATAAATGCGTCGTTGATGGTGGGATTTTATTCAGAGATGTTCTTACTAAAGGGTCGCGAACCTGGCTTGTGATTGTTTCACGACGCATCTCAATACTTTCAGCCCTATGGCCACATACTAATTGTAATAGGTCGGATGAAATTTTAAACAAGTCTCCTTTTAAAAATAATTCATCCACCTTGTCACCTAAATTATCAACATTAATCGAATTAGTATTCTTTGCCCAAGAGATAAGATTTCGAATAACTTCCTGTAGTGAAATTTTTTGTTTTAGTATGCAATATGTTATAGCAGCATAAGCTTTATCGGCATACGCAAGATGACGTAAATTGTCAAACATTTTAACTTCATCATTTGTTTCCAGGTCTGTGAAACCTGGAGTATGATTATAGAGTTTTTGTGTTTCAGCGTATCTTACATCAGACCATGAGGTGCTACCAAATCTTTGGACATCCGACAACATTTTTAAATAACTGTCAGGGGTTTTAGGAACAGAAGGTTCCTTTAATTTAGTTTCTATTTCAAAAGAAAAACTATTGTCATCTCGGTCATGCTCAAAATCGAGTTGCTCGCATAGCTCTTCTTGGTCTGGATAAATTGACACACTATCTTGCCATGTTTTATCATTATTATTCAAAGAAACAATTTGTCTTAGCTCACCCATTTCCTTCAATAGTTTATCCATCCGAGGGTCTGTACGTTTAGCTCGCTTGCTTTTCTTATACTTACGTCGTCGGTTCTTTCGTCTGTCATCCGACGACGAGGATGAACTCGAAGAGCTGCTAGTAGTACTACTAACAGAGCTTTGTTTTCGTTTGCGTGCCTCTCCACTAGGACCCGCTACGGCCTGTGCCTCGAAATTACTAGGTTCCTCATTCATTTCTAGAAATCAAAGATGATGTTAAATAAAAATGTAACAATCTGTACGCCAAAAACTGGTAAAAAGGTATCCTTAGACACCTCTTTAAAATATAAAGTAAATCGTCACTTAAAAATATACCATAATAAGATATGCAAATAATTCATTATTAACGGTATAAATCGAAACAAAAACTATATATGTTAAATTGACTCACTTTTTATTTCTAAATTGAAGGTAGATACTTACTGCGTATAAAATTCGCTTTATTCGATTTATCACTTTATTGTTTATTCCAACGTTTTGGAATATTACTTTAACATTTAATAATTATTTCACAATTTTTCGCAAGACTTTAGTAGTGCTTAATGTAAATATGTTGTTCCGACGAAAACTTAAACGCCAATGAGATTAAAATGGCGCTCGATTTTACAAGAAAACCTCAAAGGGCGCGCGAACGCCAGGTGGCGCCACCTACTGCCGATTTTAAGGTGAATAAAAGTACGTCAACTGGTACTTTAACGACGGAAACGGAAATGCTCTCTCAATATAAAGCTTCCAGTTACGGTCAAGTTGTTTAATATGTTTGGGTTAATAAATAAACTATATCAAAATGTAAACAATTATTGCTCGAAGTGCCAAAGGAAGTGAAAATAATTTCTATTTTCAAACTATGAAATGTTAATAATTCGTAAAATATGTAATTCAAAAATTTAAAAATAAACACACTTATTCCAAAGTTATAATAAATGTTCACTTCAATCGGCAGTCCCAATAACTGTCTATTTTAATTTTTATTTTTGTAAATATGAGAAAGTTCGCATGTGTGTGTGTTTGTTACTCCTTCAAACTAAACACTAAAGTACTCCGTTCAGTAGACCTGGAAGAACACATTCTGTTAGGCACCTATGTTCGCAATCGAGCGAAACAGGGCTAAGTCACTAGTGTAATGATATATTTTTACTATTCATACTTATATTATAAATCCTCCTTTCCATACTTTGTATAAATGTGAAAGTGTGTTTTTTTTGTTTGTGCTTCTTTCACGTCGAAACGAAGTAACGAATTGGCGTGATTTTTTGCGTGGAGATAGTTGGAGAGCTGGCGAGTGACATAGGCTACTTTTTATCGCGGGAGATTACGTAATCCCTACGGGAAAATACGTTACAATACAATCAAAAAATATTTATGATCAGAATTACTTGAAAATTGGTATATATACTCTACAATATTGTTCAATAAAATGAAATAAATACATGTCTTAGCATTTTTCAAAATTCATCCTATAAGGGAGTAAAATAGGGGATGAAAGTTTGTATGAAACTACCATTTTAGAATTTTTTTTGTAGTTTTAGCACGAGCGAGGCCGCGGGTTCTGCTAGTATTATTTATGCCCAGGCTTGTGTGTTTCCTTCTCTCTGTGCTTTGGCGATCTCAGAACGTAGGAGCCGCTCGTGCAGCGCGGCCTCGCGCAACTCGGCCTCGCGGGACGCTATTTCTTCTATCTGTTCCTTTTGTAGGCGGAGACCGTTTAACTGTGACTGTAAAGCCGTTATAGTTGAATATGACGAGTCCTTGAGCTGGAACAAGATAAGTTATGATTTAAAAATAAATTATAAAAATGTATAGTAATAGGGAGTTTTCCGTGTTTTCATACTTTTCCACCATGATTAACACTTGTCTTACGGTGAAAAAAAAGTCGTAAGAAAACCTGCATGTCTGAGAGAACCTAGAGAGTTTTCGAAAGACGTGAGTTCGCCGACCCGCACTTGGCCAGCGTGGTGGTCTATTTCCTGATCCCCCTCGTATTAAAGAGTTAAAAAGTGCTGAATACCTATCCATAAAGAATAACATAAAATGCAAAAACACAATCTCTGAATACACAGTACAAGCCACCAGTAACAAGATAATTGAACGGGAACATTAACAAAGCGAGAATGGTTCAATTAAATACTAACCTGAGTTTCCCTCTCTTTAGCGCGTACGTCCTGATGGAAGCTGTCCATTTGTTCTAGAATCTTCTCTCGCTCTAACACGTTCTCCTTTTGCAAACGAATATTCGCCTCGATCTTCTCTTCTACTTGTTTTTTGAGAGTTTTGATAACTTCCTTCATTAGATTGCTACGCGCCTCACGTTCTTTTGCCCAGAGCTGAATAAACATTATTACAGTATAGTTAATTTAATTTTTATATTTATTATAATACATAGTTTAGTGTAGATTTTAGACATTTTCTATACAAAAAAATAAATGAAATTGTGAACAAACTCCGCGTACCCGAGCGGCTTATCCTGTTGAAAAACACCAATAGAATCCCATCAAAAGCGACAAAAGCCACATAGAAACCAATAAATATGTATTGGTTTCTATGTGGCTTTTGTCGCTTTTGATGGGATCTTATTGGAGTTTTTAAATAGGGTAAGGGATCACCTGAGTAAATCGTGGGTAAGTCGCTAGTGTCTATAGTATATGTTTCGGCAAAAAACACCCAATAAACAAATGAAGTACCTTATCTTGTTTCTCATTAATCTGCCTCGCTTCACCATCATACATTACGTCTATATTCTTCTGTCTTTGTCGCTCCCTCTCTCTGTGCTCCTCTAACTCCCGCAGCGCCGCGTCCAAGGTACGTTTGTAATTTGCACATTTTTCACGATTTGCTTCGTAGTCCTATAAGTAAAATATGTATTTTATTAGATTGACATTTATTTAAGCTTACTTTAATATTAAATTATCAATTTTAAGAAGCTACATGTATTTTAATAATCTTCTATAAACTAAAAAAAACTATCGACAGATTATAGTGGAATAAAGTTTTGTCTAAATTAATCTATTATCGGATATTTCATTTTCTCTAATATTAATCGATACAGATAAATAAAACTGAAGTGTCTGTTTGTAATATCAAAATAACAGCTTTTTACTAAATGCATATGAAAGTATATATTATGGTACTAATAAGAATACGATGTTTAAAATTTCTGTCTGCGTGTTGTCTAATTTCCAAAACGGCTGGACTGATTTTGACGGAACTTTCACCAGCAAAAAGCTGATGTAACTTAGGCTACTTTTATTTAAAAAAAAGAATTAAGATTCCACTCAATCAAATTAAAACGTATCTAGGGACGTTCCCGAGCGAAGCAAGGGTAAATCGCTAGTATTGAATAAAAAGCATGTACCTTCAAAACACTATTCCTTATTTTTGCCAACATTTGCAATTCCAGATCAATTTCATTAATGACCGCTATTACTTTTCTTTTCAAATTGTACTTATGTAGGCCCATATTAATTATATGTACATCTCTATTAGCCACAAGCTTCGCATGTTCTCTTTCTCTTTCACTTGTTAGCATTTGTAGCTCTTCCAGTATCAACCTCTCTCTTTCTTCTAGTTTTCGTAGTTTCTTGACTACCGTCTCTTTCTCGCTTAGCTCTGCTATTTGTCCTTCTAAACTATTTCTGAGCTCCTAATAGAAAAGGACAATATTTTTTTAAATTAGTTTTTTTTTTAATAGTGCCATAGAAAAATTAAAACAGAATCTCAAATAGTCTACTCTAATATTTTAACCGTAGCCTTAAGTCAGAAACATATTATAATGCTGGGATATGACATAAAAATAATTATTTTTCCTATATCCGTCGTCGCTATTTTTTTAATTTGATAAAATCCCGAAACTAGCTTCGTTTGTTCTTTAATCGGTTGAATTTCTAAAATTTGATAAGCTTTATTTCATGCGTAAAACCAAGTCTTAATTAACTAAAGTAATAGCCACTATAATGTACCAAAGTACCTTCATTTGCAGCTCCTTCTCCCGTAATCTCTCTTCTTCTATCTGTATCTGGCGACGGAGCACCTCGTCTCTCTCTTGCAGAATCTTCCGCGTGTCCTCATCTTCTTTTTTCTTCTGCATCTCTTTCTCTACTATCTGCTCCATCCTAAAATAATATAAATTGTGATTATATTAAAAAATATATAATATATACCTATAATAAAATTGTAACTAAGCCGAATCTGTACATTAAATATTTTTTGGAAAATCTTATTGAAATAGACTTTATTATAGAATTACTTTTTAGAATTTTTGTCTGTCTGTCTGTTACCGCATCACAGAAAAACCACTGGAGGGATTTTGATAAAATTTGGTATAGGATAGCTGGTTATCCGGGTCAACATACTATACTATACTTTTAACCGTGGGAAAATATCTCATTTCTGAGAAAAAATACAAAAACTGCAATGTAAGAGTATACTAATATGTAAAATCTAATTTGGTCATCTGAACGCGGGCGGAGCCGCGGGCACTGCTAGTATGAGTATAAATATTAACATGTACCAGCAATGAAAACATGTGAAAAATTCATCCTATATGGCACTCTTAATTCAAAATAAAATTCTTAATTTGTTTTAATGTGGATATTTAAAATTTCTTAAAAAAAATATAATTTAAATATTATTGACTTACAACCAAAACAATAGTTTTGTATAAAATAACATAATTAAATATACTATATAGAATATTATCTCTATTTATTATATTAAGCTTTCAGCTCAATAAAAAATCACTTACCAAGCTGACTTTAACTTGCCATTAGCAATGTAAGAGCTAGCAGCTCTCAACTCAGGCTGCCTCAACCTCCATGCATGGTACAATTTTAACTCGGCTTCCTGTTTCCGAAGTTGTTCCTCCTTTTCCATAATACCTTGGTTGATCTCTTGCAACGTCGACGTTGGTACTTTGTTTAGATATGAACTGAAATTAATGTTAGTTTTAGTTACACAATAAAACAGGTTTTTACTAAGAAAGTTGAGTACTTTTTTGTAAGTAAAGACTTTTCATCCACTTGTTAATTATATTTTCTTCTAAATATTACAAGTTTAACAGATTTTTATTACAGTTTTTAAGTCCCTTTCATTCTAAGCTTGATTAAAAAGAAGTAAATTACAAAGTTCATTAAAGTATATAAATTATAGAGGCATGTTTTCACTATGCATTATACTAATATAAAGTAAAGTAGCACCAGTGGCAGAAAAGTTCAAAGGAAATCATCTAAGTTGATATGGACATGTGAAGAGAAGGGATGAAACGCATGTGCTGAGAAGAGTGATGGTAGTGAATGTGATGATGAAGATGGATGGAAAGGTAGAGGGAGACCGAAGTAAAGATGGATAGATTGTGTGAGACAGGACATGAAATAGAAAGGGGTGTATGATGAGATGACGAGTAATAGGAGAGAATGGAAGAGGAAGACTTACCAGACCCCAAGTAACTTGGAAAATGGGCAGGGAGAAGATTATACTAATAAAGAGGTGTAATAAACAAATATCATCTAGAAACAGTGAACTTTTTCAATGTCAAGCAAGCATTTACTGTGTTATAATTGCTAAAATTAGAATAACTCTAACTTACCAGTGTTTCTCTACCACAAGTTAATGCATATTACTACATACTAGAAATAATTTATTTGCTAAATAAATAGATATTCATGTTATATTTTTCTATTTAATAGAAAAAAAGATGCTACCTTTCACTTATATTATTAATTGTAAAAATCAAAGCTGCATGCATTTATTATCTACACAATAAAGTTAGCTCACTCCTTATGTGTACAAACTACAAAATATATTAAAATAATAATAAGTCATTATAAATATTATAAAGGAATTAAATAAAAGCAAATTCTACTTAGAAGTATTATTTTTATTTTGTGTTTTAAATAAGTTATTGAGATACCCATTTTTATAATATTTAGGTTGTGAAGCCAAGGCTTTGAGCTCTTCCTGGTACTGCATATTCTCCTGAAATAGCATTAACTCTAGCTTCTTTCGTCTTTCTTCTAGTTGTCTGAAACATTTTTTAAAATATTTTAATGCTTATTACACAGAATTATGATCAAAGAATTAATTACTAACAAATACTTCAAACAACTTTTGATACATGGTATATTTTTTAACTTTTTAACAAAATATACATAAAAATTTAGAATATTGTATGACATCTAAATTCTTTCTTATTTTGACTCATATTAGAATTACTTTTGCTCCAATTATTATTGCAATATTCAAAATAAAATCTTATCATGTTAGGTGCGTAAAAGATTTTATTAAAATACTTCTTTAAACTTTTTAACAATATTACTTAAGATTTTCTACCACAAAAGAAATTAGAAATATATAATCTTACTTCATTTATTACCTCATTATAGTGATTATTTACAAGTACTAAAAAGTACAAGTAAGAATTCCTAATTACAATTATATACTATTGACTCAACACTTACGCAGTTCTAATTTTCTTTTCACTAAGCAGCTCAGCTTCTTTCTTAGCTTTCTCATAGTATCCTTCAGTTGTCCATTGTTCATGATGTCTGGACTTATTGGTGTTAAGTTCAAAATAATTAGCCACCTTCTTAAGTTCTTCAGCTCGACGTAGCTCATTGTCTCTTCTTTGAGCAGCTATAGCTTGTAACTGCCACTGTGGTTTCATGCGTGACATTCTTGAATTAAAGTTTAAAAAAAAATGACACATATGAATAAAATAATGGAGGAGTTTTTTGTTCGTTAGATAAATTAATATTTTTATAAGTTATTTCATTCAGGTCATACTTCTACAAAATAATTCTAAGTTACCTGTTAAATGTGTATCCTTAGGATAAACTAGTATAAACTTATGTTTACTCCAATACTAAAATGATGTTGAAAATATTTACAATAACTTCTTACTTCATAATGAGTCACAAGCTACTTTAAACCTGCTTCAAAATGACTAATTTTGTGAGATCGATAACTAACCTCGGTCGACTGCACACTGTAAGGTCTCTTCCAATTCTGGATTTACTTCCTATCACTACGATATTGCATGATTTTGCTCATACGATTGTACATACGCGTGGGCTACGACACTGAATTGGACGTGAGGTCAGTCAGTTAATTGAATTACAAAATTACTTCCTCAGAAATCGCTACAATTATTGCCCTCGATCACGAACAATTTGAAAACATCAAAAGCGTTACGAATACAAATCATCAAAACAATTCAAATGTCATTAATCATTATTTTAGTGACAGTTACCTAGCAACCGCTACGTTACTTAAATCGTTTGAAAATTTGATTCCTCTTACAAACAAGGTGTTGTATTTTGTATTTAAGAAATTTAAAAATAAATTATTACTGCTACTTCGTTGTAATAAACAAAATTAACGTACTATAAAATTTAATAACTATTGGTATATTAATATATCGATCAGATATGACTAATGGTGGTCCTTGTATCTCATAAATGGTTATTTGGAAATAGTAATAATCGAATATTTATTATTTCACTGAAGAGAAAAAAACAGGGGAAGTACTATGTGACAATTTTTTTTGTATTAAAACCTCTGTCGGTAAACTCATTCAAATACATTATTAATTAATTAATCATAATATACTATTATTAATTAATTAATCATAATATTTATTATATTACACTACAAAATATAAACAAGAGGTTTGATTGGTATGTTTTATTATAGTAAAAACTAGCATAACTATCAATATCTCATAATAAAAAAATTATCTCTTTTCACAAAAATCAGGTTTATTCGTCGTACAGTGGTAGGTACGTAATTATGACATTTTATATTTTAAAGTGTAATTTCCGCTTCTTGTCCAGAGATGGCGGTAATCTCAATGCACACAATTATGAAAACAATTACATCACATATAAGGTTGATATTCGCATCGTAGACTGATATATACTGCTACTCAAGCAGTGCAGTAAAACATTGAAATTTCTATTACATTATCGATATCGATAAATATTCGTTTTATTATTTAATTAAGAAATATAGAAAAAGTAAAAAAGTTAAAAATATCATTGACTATTATTTAAATTTAATAAATATATAGTTATCTACGTTGGCATCGAGTAAGCGTTGTACTGCGTGATTGTGCCATATGTGCCACGCCTACTTAGCAGTTCCCTATGTAGCATTATTTGTAAACTAAAATAGAAAGTTCACCATTGTTGACAAAATTTACAAATTTACTTCCAAGTCAGATCTTTCATAGATATTTAGACTTCAAACACAAAACGTAAAAGGCACTATAAAACTATAGATCCAAGAATTCAGTATTCACAGAAAATATACTATAACTACCCACCTGCTCAAGATTCACGATCCCTCTCTGCTGCCTCCTTCTGAGAAATGACGGCCTTGCAAAAGGAGACCATGGCCTTTTTCGCCACATTGTCTATGATGTTGAGGAACACATGCGATGTAATTTTAAAGTGTGGTGCGAGGGAGTCTATCTATGGATTCACCAAACTCAACACCCAGCGTGCAACATAGCACAAGTATGTACCGAATCATCCATTTCAGGTAATCCTACAGTAGCCTGAAGTGTCGACACCGTATCGTCTCCTGTATGACTGTGTCTGTGATCTGCCTGTCATGCCTTAATGGCAGGATAGACAAAACAGTGAAATGAATACGAGACGTCAAGCGTCCAGATATTTCATTTGGGATCTAACCTCAACCTTTATTTTCTGAACGATAAGACGGAGCTTTCAGGACACCCTTCCGTACAGCCAAAAAGCTAATTCTCGGAGTAGTAGTAGGTACTGTAAACTGTTTTTATTTGAGTGTCGATAATAGCCAATAGGAAAATCTAATCGCCATTAGGATTCAAACTAGCGAATTAATGACGCTATATATAGATACCGTTATTTTTAGAAAACTATATTATTATCTGTTTACAGATACTAGTAAATAAGAACTAATTAAAATCTTCTAAAAAGAAATATAATATAAATAAATATATACTAAATATAAATAAAATATAATCAGACGGCTGTACGTTTAGCTACATACTCGTATATCTTTACGGATTCATGAAAAATAAACTCAAAATTTTGCATTGACATTGGTAAATTATTGTTATTCTTTTATTTTACAACAAACTGACGTCCTATCTATACTTAGACTAAGGAAACAAATCATAATACCATTTCTATCTTCAACACTGCTTTAGCCCGTTCCTTCTATTAAAGTGTGAAATTATTCAAATAACTACTTATCTGTGTTTAATCTCTTAAGCAAGCTCTTTTGATACGTTTAATTTAATTGAAAGAGAATCTGTGCCGTCAGTCTGTGTGGAAGCTTCCACAACTAGCTCAAAATACAGTTCGGTCGTTCTGGATCAAATCTCTTCATGTGTCCATTATTATATCCCCCCGAAGTCCGAACATGTATTTACCATATCATTGTGGAAGCGCTTAGTAGAATCCGGCAATCCAGTCGGACACCCAAAATGTACTTGGAAAGCGGACCACCTCGTTGAGTGGGAGATGTATGTACCATGAATGTTGCTTCTGATACTGTTCTAATAGTAGTGTGCATCGTGAGAACAGCCCTCGATTGTCGCAGATGGGGAGATAGACAACCTTCTTACAAAATTACCCCTAATCCCAAAGTCGTCAAGCCGAAGTAAAGCATGGTCAGAGGGCTTTATCGCTTAGGAGTAGGTCTGTCTCGGTAGGACGGCCGTCGAGCGTCGTGGTTGAGTGCGTAGGTTATCCTGCAGTGCTCCATTAAAAGAGGAAGGTTTCCGTTGGGTTTTAATGAGTAGTAATGGCTTTTCTAGCAAACGAGCCTGTATGTATACGTGTGATAATTGTAAATGCATTTCCTAGCTAAAAAAAAGGATTTGATGTACAATGGTTCCAAGTTTGATTGTATGTTACAGCCTTTCTACATATTGTTATTTATACTGTACTAGCACTGCCCGCGGCTCCGCCCGCGTTCAGATGACCAAAAACCAAGTCCTTAGGTTTTACATATTAGGATACTCTTATATTGCAGTTTTTGTATTTTTCCTCAGAAATGAGATATTAATATTGTCCCCACCGCCGTGCTTCCTAGATTGCCCCTGTGGCAGGTGTGTCAGGTGGGTCTTACATAATTATAAATGCTAATCAGCCATATTTACAAAATAATGTTTGCACTAATTCTATAAATAATTTATGTTATTGAGACATTTTGCTAATTAAATATTTAATTACAAGTGTAAATGTATGTACAATCTATAGTAATAATTTAATTATAAGCTATGAATATAATGTTATAATTATACAAATAGATTTATGTATATGACAGGATGCGCCCTGCTATGTCTAAGTACATGAATAATGTTAAGTTTCTCGTAATTAGCCTATACTAATATTATATAGAGCTGTCTCGGTGGTGTAGTGGCTAGCATGTACGGCTGCACACCCGGAGGTCCTGGGTTCGAGTCCCGGGTCGGGCCAAGTTTAGTCATTGAGTCTTCCTGTATAGTAAGTCTCAGTAACAGCCCGGAGTTGGGAAGTTGGCGGTGTTTCACCCCCGTGCCTCGGAGAGCACGTAAAGCCGTCGGTCCTGCGCCTTAACTCTCACCGGTCGTGTCGAGTGGTCGTCCCACCGGAGTATGAGAGTGATAGGAATAGAGAGTGCACTTGTGTCTGCGCGTACACTTGAGCACTATAATATCTCCTGCGCAGTTGGCTAATCTCATTGAGATTGGCCGCCGTGGCCGGAATCGGCTAGGAGAACATCATCATCATCATATAGAGGCAGAGTTTGTTTGTTTAAACGGGCTAATCTCAGGAACTGCTAATCCGATTTGAAAAATTCTTTTTGCTTTAGAAAACTCATTTATTGAGAAAGAATAGGCTATAAATCATTAATATATTAACTGTTAAAACTATTCCATATTAACCGTCAAACGTACCTAGGGACGAACCCGAGCGAAGCGAGGGTGAGTCGCTAGTATATTTATACGTTACCATGGTAATGCATTTTATTAGATTGTAAAGCGTATCTAAAGACGTATAATTGTCTTTCAAAATGAATGATCTTTTTCTGTCATGTTAATGTTTTCCTTTTTTGTTTGCAACACATATTTAAAAGGTTACGCTAAATAAGCATGTAAAAATATAATACCTATTCACATTCACATAAAATATGAAAGTAAAAGCTATCGCGCTCTTGAAATTTCATCAATTAGGTATTATTAAAACATTTTCTTAAGATACATGAGGATATTTTATATCAAAGTTACAAAAACTACGAAGTGAAAGCAGATTGTGTCTCTGTGATGAACATGAGATGAGAATCTTTTTCAAACACCCAAACCTAAGAGCTAATCCATCGATTCAATTCTTCGGAACTACTATTTTAATATTAATTTATGTTTTATTAGAGAAAAAAACTCATCTTAAAACCAAAATTCTCACAAAAATACAATATATTTCAAAACGTCAACTAGAAAATCGTAGAGTGATTCTGACACAACTAGTCAGTTTTTATTATTTGTTTTTATTTTCAGAATTTAAAGGAATATATATATATATATATATATATATATATATATATATATATATATTTATGTAGATGTTAACTTCAGTATGATTTTACTGAGCTAAGAATAAAAATGATTTTTGCTCATCGTCCTTTGCCGTCGTTCATCGCATATGTAGGCAATTGCATAAATTTATTTGAGAAAGTGTCAATTTAAACATAATATTATTAATTTTGGTATGATTTTTTGATTTTTATTGACTAAAAATGGTCGAAAAATAGTTTATGTTCAAACAATTTTCATAGATTTTCTCCGAAATCTAATCGCATATATTTCTAACTAAGTGCACCTAGAAATTCTTGTGTTACAAAATAAATGATAATGTTTAAAGAAATCGTGTGTTAAATTAGATACTGTCTCTTAAAGTAAGCAATTTACTTTACATAATTTGTATTTTATCTTAAACGGCTTAAAATTCCTAATAAAGTTTCTATCCCCTGCTTATCAGAAATCAATAAATTCCTATATACAATGATTGTATTTGCATTTTATTCCATTAAAGTTGTTATTTAAAACTAGATATCGTCCGTGACTCCTCGAGCTTACAAATACTTGTCGATGGCTCCAACGAATAGAGACCAAAGTGCATTACTAGTTTCAAAGAAGGGCCACTTAAAAGTTAATATTTTTAAGATAGTCTTTCTTTATTAACACAACCGTGTTAGTAACAAGAATAACATTATAATATTTGTTATGAAAAATTCTATTTTTGGTTACTTCAGATCTTTATTTATACATTAATTATATAATTCTACATGCTCTTTACTACTATTCTCGCTATTAAAAACAATGTGTTACATTATTCATCCTGAGCTATAAACTGACCAAGGAATGCTCACAGAGACCATTCTACTTCTTAAAGAAGCAAAATGTAAAGCCGGTACAGCACACCTCCCAATATCTGCTACACACACCGTCTCATCTAGTCCGATAAAATTATCTTTTTCGTCTATTCATTCCAAGCGTAGCTGGATCGCCGGATCGTTATTGAGCCTTCCCATCACGAGAAGATGGATACTCAGTAAAACGCTGGAGAATACAACTCCTGTCCAGTGAGTGAGTCGCGGTACTCGTGGTTTTCTTTAAAGATATCAGTATAATAACATTAAGGTGTCTTGTTTTTTTCTTCGTGTATTACTACTGTTATGAAGAAAGTAAAAAAACATTAAAAAATAAAAAATGCTCTAAATAACATAACGGTTGATTTAGCCATATTGTAATTCTATCGTAAATTAATAAAGACATTTTCACGACCAAGTAAAATATATTTTATATGACTACTATGCTTTTATTATTGCTAAATCTCCTCTGGGCGGGCAGGCGCGTAACTAGTAAACTTTGCTTGGAGCTTCAAAAGCTCTTGTTTTCATTGAGTCCATGCTTGCGGCCTTCAAGGTGATAGCGGGTCACATTCCGACGCCATGAAAAGGCGAGCTATATTTTCTATCGCGTTCTAACTTCAGTGGTAGCAATTTGAGTGTTGCCCTATCATTCAATATTTCTAAATAAGTAGTAATTAATTTATATTTTATTAAAGTTGCTTATATTACATTTTGAAGTGTACTTAGTACAATTTATAATTATTTGAAATTTATATTTGTATCACAAATAATATTGAAAGAAAATTATAACATTGAATTTAATTTGCATTAAACATCACTTATATTTTAAATGAAACTTTCTGAATTTCTTCGCGGATTTATTTTGATTTCTCTACTGTGACCATGTTTGCTGTAAAGTGTTCGAAACGTTGGGAACCAATTCGCAAAAAATCCGAAAAGATTATTTATATTATAGTTTTATTTAAAATGTCAAATATTCGCGTAGATCTAAAAAAGGGTTTTATGTTATATGTAGTACTTTCCATTACATTAAGCTACTTTATAACGACTTCATAAAACATGTGATAAGTATATTTATTCATCTTTTTGCCTGAAATTATATATAATACTACTATTACTCCGCTTTTAGTAGAAAATTTGATTCAACCGATTTTTTTTATTTTAACCTCTACATGGCAGCATTTTACGCCGGCAGTCAGTCGTGCGTTGGCTGCGCGTGAGCATGATAACATGCTTTGACAGTGCTTTCAAGTTTCTAACTATCCATGAATTCTCATATTAAGTACATCAATTCTATCGTGAAAGTATACGATACAGGAGTGTTCTTATTTGTTTTATTAATGCAAAAGTGTTTTCCCATGATTTTTTCACTTGTGTCTATGTAAAGTGGCTATGAAAGGTATTTTTTGTTTGTCTGTCCGAGTGTAACAACCGTGCTCGAAACCAAGAAATGGCTTTATAATTGGCCTAAATCAAAGGCCGGAATGGTAAGATATACTATTATTTTACTTTAAGAAATTCTCTATAACATTTTAGTTAAGATATGTATACGCTGAGAACTTTATATGAACTAAGGAGATGCTCAATATCTTGAAGATGATGTACATTATATAACAAATTGGCAACTGAAATCATATACGAGTATATTGTATATAACACGATTAAAGATATATTAACGAAAGCTGTTAATCTCTATAGAAAGTTGTTTTAGATATAAACGAGGCATAATTCCACGCGCACGATCCATCTAATCGACTATCAAAATATGAAAGGAATGATTTATAAGTAAGATCGTATTTGAGTTGCGTACGCACACAGGCACATTGTTACATAGTAGAGTAAAAGACTTCAACGCGCTCTTATGAGCGTATTGCGAATATTAATAATTATGTAATTAGTTTTATTAAACTTGTTTTGTTTAATATTTGTGTTAAATCTTTTCATATTTACTTGAATAAATTATATTTCAATATTTTTTTTAAATATTTTATGATTACAGTTTTGAACTGAAAATAATTCTAGTACTTTGGAATTTCGGATATGTTTGTAATTTTTATATAGAAACTAAATAATTCTGCTATAGTAGTAACTAAATAAAGGTTAGTGTTTATTTAAGTAGTACCAAGTAATGATATATAAAATACTAACTTATACATATTATAACGAATCGCAGATACCTAATAAAAATTTAACTGCTTAAAGAATAATTATTTTTTTATATCTGTTCAGTCATTCGTCCGCTTGCAATCACAATCAGTAATTTGATCTGAGAACCATGAAAACTGCAATCAACCTACTAAGGATATAGTATTATTTTACAAAGGAATGCATATCGATAAAGTATTTATCATTCGTTAATCGAAACATGTTTTATTATTATATCAAGAATTTCAATTTATCCTACGCCTTGACGAACGTTCATAATAAGCAAGACCGCGATAATTTTGCCGTCATTATATCTTACTGACTTATCCTCGCTTCGCTCGGGTGCGTTCGCTAATTCAAATAAATGATGAAAGAAGTAACTGGACTAGTAAATAAATAGTATATAAACTATGTAAATATATATATGTAATAAAAAAGCATTTCTCATGGCTTTTTAAACTATTAAAAAAACACAGATTGTTCTGTTTTTTTTATTAAATTATCATAGACTTTCCACATGTCCATCTCGCATTGGCAATATTTTCTAAGCAACCTGTATTCATAAAATACTGCCATATAATTCCATTTATTTATTTTAATATAAGTCACCATATGCATTTCCATTCTCAATGAACATGTCTGAGCAGTTTTCTCAGAAGTTTCAACAAGGAGACTCCTGTAATTTGTGCTTCGAAATGCGTAATCACACGTTCTTGTTTTATGACTCTAATTGCACACATCGCTTGTATTTGAAATTATCTTCAGTTTTATTGGACGCAATGAAAAAGCAATAATTACTTTTTACATAAAACATCACCAACGCTAACTTCAAAAATCATTTTAAAAATAAATATTCCACCCTTAGAAATGGATTCTTTTCCATAATAAATATACCAATTGGTACAACTATTTCATTTCAAATGGTATATTGTTTGCAGTGCCTACCACTTGAGGTTTAAGAATCATACACATGGAGATCCTGATGGGTGTAAATCAAATTATTCAAAACGATTGTACTAATGGAAATTTTACTTAAATGCTTACAATCTGTATATTTATCAACTTTTTTATTAATTACGTCATTGCAATTCAATATAAACATTTTTATTAAAATATAAAACAGTTATTTTATGGGCAATCATGTATTAAGTAAGAACAGGTAGCGGCAGCAGTTTGTTTACCCTTTTATTCAGCGTCATCGTATCGAATGCCTCAAGCATTTCTGAGTCCTCGTGAATAGTAAACACGTAATCCGTATTTAAGTAAGCTTATATTCTATTATATTCATATTGCTTGCGAAATTGTATTACATGCAAATTCTATTGGTTTTTTTTAGAATCATGATATTTTATTTATTATGATTAAGATTTATTGTTTTAGTTGTTTTTAGATTTTAACGTTTTAGTATGTTTGTTTTTATTTAAATATTTGATTATACATAGCTATATATATATATATATATATATATCTATATCTATATATATATATATATATATCTATATATATATATATATATATATATATATATATATATATATATATCCCAGCTCGCTCTAGAGCTTCGCTCTCGCAGTGAAAGATTACTAGAAATCCCATTAGTCCATTCCAAATCCTATAGTGAATCTTTCACTATTAAGACGGTGAAGCTCTGGAACGAGCTTCCAAATGAAATAAGACAATCCAAGTCAATAAGTATTTTTAAAAAGCGTCTCAAAACACATTATTTGTCGCTTTACAACTAAGCTGTCATTATAGTTGCATGTATTATATTATTGTGTATATTATGTATGTTTATTATTATTTTATTATATTATTATGTATATGTATGTTTAAGTATTTAAACAATAAATATCTATTGTATAAATAGTATTTTTTTATGTATGTTTATAATATGTAATACGTCTGTTGAGTACACTTTATGCACCTTTCCGCTTTCTGTTAAGTTTTGTATCCTACTTCTAGCGGTTGCCTGTAAGAGATCACTTTTAGTGATAAGGCCGCCTTTGCACATTTCTTTAAATGTATTTTTTTTTGTATGTATCATTTTTATTTTTGTGTGTAATAAAGTGTTTAAAAAAAATATATATACATAATTCACCTGCAAATGATGTGGTATAAATACCACTTGTCCTCTATCTATCCCATATATCGTTATGCACTACTTTATATTCTTAGTTTTATGGGTTTTTAGACGTGGTAGTTGCGCAAATATAAGGGGTTTATTTTAGCATGTATATGATAAATTATCTTATATATAGGAACAACAATACAACCAACCTAAAGCTAATATTATTATATTTAAATATAGATTCGAAAATAAATAAATGTTTTTTAACTGTGACATAATAGAGTCAATTATTAATCATAATGCTTGTCAGGCCAAAGCTAAATAAATTCTACCGCTATTTATTTACATTTATTGAATGATGGTATTTACGTTAGATGGCGCAGTGTAGGAGCTATGGGTGGTGTTTGGAGTATAATCCGAATAATTTTATTTTACCAGTTAACAATTCAAGAACTAAAGAGTTTGAAAATCCATTTCTCATGCATACTTTTTATTAATAAAATATAAATATTTAAAAAGAACCTATCGCCATTTGATTAAAATTTAATAATACCAAACGTCTAATTTATCGTGTCTTTAAACTTGCACTGCTTCATATTCAGTACTAGCATTGCCCGCGGCTCCGACCGCGTTCAAATGACCAAAAACAAATAAAATAGCACTATTGTGTTTTTTCTCAAAATAAGCTATTGTTTATAGTTTTTGCCTTATTTAATAAGTTACCTTGCTAAAATATATATATAGTATCATCGTGGTTTTATTCTAAACAGTTTTTGTATTTTTTATCAGAAATGAGATATTTTCCTGCGGTAAAAAGTATCCTATATGTTGACCCGGATAACCAGCTATGACCATACCAAATTTAATCAAAATCCCTCCAGTAGTTTTTCTGTGATGCGGTATCAGACAGACAGATAGAGAGACAAAAATTCTAAAAACTATAGATTCGGCCTCTGTATCGATAATAATGTCTATTTCATTATGATTTTCCAAAAAATATTTAATGTGCAGATTCGGCTCAGTTACAACTTTATTATATGTATAGATTACAGAAACGGCTCATAGTAGGTATATAGTCTCAAAATTTGTACTTGAGACATTAAAACCATAACCATTTGGACTTAATGCTATTAGCTTCTAATAAAATGCCAGATAAACATATTATTTAGTATTCAAATTACCATAGAAGTATTAGCTAGACATCTAATTGGATGTATTTGCATACCAAGCTAATTCTAAGCAATACTTCTGTCTTAAAATAAAAAATGTTAAATATAATATTTTCTTCTAAAATTGTACAAGTTTCTTGTATTAAATTTTATAAATTATCTGATATTTATAAATTAAATAGTTTTTAATCACGTTGTAGCTTAGCGAAATGGATCATTTAGGTATAAATATTAGGTTACAAAGGCCTATCTATAAAATATTTTATTTAGGTTAGTTATTATATAGTTAATAGTTATTGCACCATTTATGAATATAACTCACCCAAAGTTACTATTATATTTATATATTAATTCGAGGATAAATAAAAGATTTCTTTAAGATTGCACCTTGAGACTGCTACAATTCGTAGGAGCGGGATGACTATATAATGGTCTATCCTGAGTGAGAAGTATAGAGCGATAGATGCTCAACGTATTTAAATTCGGTAACTGAAGAAACTTAAATTCGGTAACTGATGAAATATTTCCAGGCTTCCTGACAAAACAAAATCCTTACAAAATAGAGAGCTGTTTCTGCGACAAATAGCAATACGTGTGCGAAACATGTATTATTAAAAAAAAATACTATCGTAAAAATTTTCACCAATCATGTTTTCAAATTTGGAAATTCAAGATAAAAGTAAAATTCAAGTATCATTTCCCTAAATATCACAGTGGTAACTTTCACAGATTCTGAGATAAATAACGATGTCTAGGTACAAAATTGCTATATGCACACTTCCTTCCTTTCCTTCCTTTATACATCCTTCCAATCATCAAATTATAATATGTATTATTTCAATATTAGAATAAACAATATACCCAATAATACTTAGAGTATGCTAGACATATGTATTATTAATATTATCTATACATATAATAAAATTGTAACTAAGCCGAATCTGTACATTAGTTTAGGAAAATCTTATAGACATAAACATTATTATAGATACAGAGGCCGAACATATAGTTTTTGGAATTTTTGTGTCTGTTACCGCATCACAGAAAAACCACTGGAGCGATTTTGCACTTTTTACCGCAGGAAAATATCTAATTTCTGAGAAAAATGGAAAAACTGCTATGTAAGAGTATACTAATCTAAAAAACCTAAGAATTTGATTTTTGGTCATCTGAACGCGGGCGGAGACGCGGGCAATGCTAGTAATAGTAATAAAAATGTAAGTACATTAATTTATCAACATGAGATAAAATCGTAAAGACGGTAAAATAAAGTCGTTGGAATAGTGTAGACTTATAAAGGAGTACACTTAAAAACTAAAACTAGTTACAACCTGTAACAGTTCTAGTTCGGTAGCTTCCGTCTATCGCACTTCCCGATTTGATACATATTATAGCTAATTCTTATTAAAAATACACGATATTGGCTGTAATAAACTTGTTTAAAATATTAAAGAATATAAAACAGTTTTGAATACTAAAAAAGCTTGTAAAAAAGACAAGATATCGACACATCGTTGTAATTTAAATGTCAAATAATAACTTCTATAGGTACATATAATAAAATTGTAACTAAGCCGAATCTGCACATTAAATATTTTTTGGAAAATCTTATTGAAATAGACATTATTATCAATACAGAGCCCGAATCTGTCTGTCTGTCTGTTACCGCATCACAGAAAAACCACTGGAGGGATTTTGATGCAATTTGGTACGGTGATAGCTGGTTATCCGGGTCAACATATAGAATACTCTTTACCGCGGGAAAAGATCTCATTTCTGAGAAAAAAGTACAAAAATGCATTGTAAGTATACTAATACGTAAAACCTAAGAAATTGGTTTTTGGTCATCTGATCGCGGGCGGAGCCGCGGGCAATGCTAGTTTTAAATAAAATGGTACAATGACTTCAAAATCACTGTAAAAGTAATTATACCATTCCGGGAGGGATGTTTTTTTTATTTTTTATGGAACTATCCTTGATAACTCAAGGATACATCTTGCTAATACTATAAATATGGAAGTTTAGATGATTTTTTGGATATTTGTTACTCAGTCACGCCAGAACGGCTGAACGGATCTGGATAAAATTTGACACAAAGATATATTATAGTTTAGAATAGCACATAGGCTACGTTTTATCCCAGAAAAATGTACGGTTCCCGTGGGAGAGATTTGTTTTTGTTTTTCTAGAACCGAGTGAAGCGAGCCGTGAAGGTGAGCCGCTAGTAATCTACAAACGTTTTCTTACGACTCCGCTCGCGTAGTTCATTTATATGTACATTTAATTGCTCCTCCTAATCATTCTTAATCAGAAATATTATTTCCAATTTTAGTAACTATAATTTTAAAAATAACAGATTATTATGCAAACGTCTAGCCCTTTTTAACCCCCTAAATATCCTTTCTTAATGAATACCTACTCCCTATGAGAAATCTCATCAAATTTCAAGTATGAAGTATTTATAAAATTGACTAAGATTTCATGATTCAGTGAATCGTACTTTGCTCTTATTACGTACTAGCATTGCCCGCGGCTCCGCCCGCGTTCAGATGATCAAAAACCAAATTCTTAAGTTTTACATATTAGTATACTTTTACATTGCAGTTTTTGTATTTTTTCTCAGAAATGAGACATTTTCCCGTGGTAAAAAGTATCCCATATGTTGACCCGGATAACCAGCTATCACCATATCAAATTTCATCAAAATCCCTCCAGTGGTTTTTCTGTGATGCGGTAACAGACAGACAGACAGACAGACATAAATTGTAAAAACTATAGATTCGGCCACTGTACCGATAATAATGTCTATTTCAATAAGATTTTCGAAAAAATATTTCATGTACAGATTCGACTGTTTCATTCATTTGGTTCATTTCATTCAGTGAATCGTACTTTGCTCTTATTACGTATATAGATTAATAAAAAAAATTAAATCCGTTTAATACCGGCGAAGATGCAGCAAAAAACATACTCCCGAATTGACTACATCCTTATTTTATGTCGATCAAAAATCAGAAGTGAAGAAACATTTCAATTCATTTTTTGTATTAAATAACTTTTTAAATTGTGGGTAATTTAAAATTCAGAAGGGCTGCCTGAAGCTACACGAGTAGCTACCTAGCAGGTGGTGTTCAAATGCTAACCGAGTCGTCGTCATTACGCGCACGAGAACCTCAATCGCGATTAATTTATACTTAAGGCTATTTTACCATACATTATATATTGTAGAAGCCTAATTTTATACGGTAGCATACACAGTTTATTATTGACAAGAATTTAAAATTACTACAGATCTATAAATTTTCATAATTTTACACATATGGATGTACCTTTTATATATTTTTTATTATATTGCCTGAATAAAGGCATTGAAGACATTCTTTTTTGGTAAACCAAGTGAAACGGGATCTCACATCTCTGATATTTTCATATGCAAATCATTTTCCAACTTTTTTACCACTTGTATTATAGTAGTGAAGTAAGGAACATTGTAAGGAAATCTGCATGTCTGAGAGAATTATAGCGTGGTGGACTATGATCTTATGCTCCTCGTAAAGAAGGGACATCCGTGATCAGGGGTGGGATTGTAAAAAGAGCTAAATATAATTTATACATACCTGAACAAATCCTACGAATACCTACAACTTCGATTTTAAACTCGATAGAATCGGAGTAATATTTAAAATATGTAAGTTTGTTAATGCATAGGGACGTGTGTGTAAACCCTTACCCTTACCCGTTTGTGTTTGTTTGTCACTCTTTCACGCTGAAACGGCAGGGTAGATTTAGATGAAATTTAGTAGGTACACATATAGACTGTGACCTGAAGCATAGGCCGTCAAGTACCAAAGGACGAACCTGAGCGAATCGCTAATATTTATATAAAAACATATGAAAATAAAGCAGTCATAAGGACTGCCGACAGAAGTGAAAACTTAAATCTATAAATAAACAGTTGTTATTTTTGGATATTCCAATTAATTGTTTGATCTTAAATTAAAATTTGTAAATTAAAACTGTTTACATTTATCTTGTTTTGACATCTATCGGCGCTCTGAGTGTAGCATTAACACGTCACGTGACCATGTCGATGACGACTTACATGAATTTTCTCCGCATTCAAACCTACCTATTTTTGTTTTCACTTCAAAAATCAAATTGAAATAAAATGCCAGTAAATTTAATAAAAGAATATCCAAATGAAAAGTTAAAGTTAAGAGTTGAGGGGAAAATTTGTGACATGAAAAAAAAGTGATATCAACTAGTGAATGACTCCTTTAGACTTAAATTATCAGTATTTCTTAAAAATAAAAAACCAATCAAAGAACTAAGACGGTTTCAAAAAACTAACTTAAAGAAATAAGAATACATATTTGTTTATGGTTTTAATTTATCTTCCTTCCAATGCCATACATCAGAAGATAATCTGAAATGTGGTGCCTAAGTGGCAATTTAAATAATTATTGTAATAAATATCTAGATAATTATTGCCACAACAACATACTATCATTAGTCTCTTTCAGATACACAATGGCTTAAGAGCCTTTTTTCATTAATTTATAAATAAAATATATTCATAAATATAAAGTTCACCATTACTTTTTTTATTTATTATTATAAGTTTACTTTTAGTTTTTTTAGCATTATATAAAACTAGCATTGCCCGCGGCTTCGCCCGCGTTCAATTTGCCAAAAACAAAATTTTTGCAGTTTTTGTATTTTTTCTCAAAAATGAGATATTTTCCCGCGGTAAAAAGTATCCTATATGTTGACCCGGATAACCAGCTATCACCATACCAAATTTCATCATTATCCCTCCAGTGATTTTTCTGTGATGCGGTAACAGACAGACAGACAAAAATTCTAAAAACTGTAGATTCTGCCTCTGTATCGATAATAATGTCTAATAAGATTTTCCAAAAAATATCTAATGTACAGATTCGGCTTAGTTACCATTTTATTATATGTATAGATTTCAACTAAATATAGACAAAGGTAAAGGATTTCTTTTCAAATATGGTGCCTTTTATATAAAATGTCATCCGCATACCTTATTCTATTTTCTAGACTACTACGTCTAAAAGGATTTCAATAGACAATGGCAGTAGGAGATAGTTTTGCTCTCAAAGTTGCACATTTCCTTAAGAACACTTGTGGGGTACTTAAAAGACACATTTGTATTAGTCATGTCCTATAAAATACAATATAGTTTTAACACTCATGCATGGGGTACAATATGTTTTATGTCAATTTTTATTGTTGTAGACATTATTTTATGTCTCCAAAGAGCATTCGCATTCCTTTGTAAAGAGCAAACCTGTGAACGTCAAATAAACTTGACTTGAACAAAAAGAATATATAATTATTTAAGAGTTACAATTCATTAAAATAGTACTAGCAATGTTTATGCTTTTACTCCAGCGTATGGTTATTACATATAAGTTACAATACCCCACAGATTTACGCTGAGCTTAGGCCAGATTGTACTGTATCAGTTTAAAAGACCTTTTTTTTTTTTAACGTCGGAAATGCATTTACGCACGAGGTGTGGGACTCACCGGCAAAGCCAGTACTACCCACTAAAACCCAACAAAGCCTTCCCCCGTCTTAATGGGGCGTCGCAGGATCGCTTACGCATTCAACTACGACGCCCCGACGGCAGGTCTGCCGAAGCAGACCACAACAACCACGGGGTTGCTCCAAGGTCCACTCTGCTATCAGAGAAGTACCAGGAGCAACCCGCATGGTACACCGCCCTCCGAAGAGGGCCACCTCCCACCGCCCACCGAAGTGGGCCACCTCCCTGTGCGTTTCTTGGCTTCGCGCCCGGTTGGGTTGCCGGGCACTACTGAGCCCCCCCACCACGACAAGGTGAACGCACGTTGGGGGGGATCAGTTTAAAAGACCTGCTACGCTTTTATTTCTGGTAGGCCCATGTCAATATTCAAATCTCTCTCCGTTTATATAATCTTTTAGCTGGTTCGGAAATTGATCTCACAATCTGATAATAGTAGACAATAAGTAAGATATTGACAACCAATAAAACGATTATGGCTGAAATTCATAAAATATTTACCTCAGTCTAATATTACAGACTATTTTAAACGGTTATACAATTATTCAATACTTTTATATAAAATACACTATACATATAAATAAGATTTAGGTATATTTCTGAGATTAAGCTCATATGCATGGTACCAATGCCCACACAACGGGAAAAGATTTTTTTTGATTGTTCGTTTATGCTACTCGCTCATCTCTGGAGTCAATTTACCCTGGCAGATACCCACTATATCTATTTATATCTACTACCCCTAACTTAGACGTGGGAAACTTAATTTTTATTTCGTGGAACTAAACAGGTACCCGAGAGATAGAGTATAGAAGAACAGTTATTAATATAATAGGGACATGACATGCGGACAAAGACAAATAAAAAAGCTAGTCAACTAAAACAAGTCTTTAAAAGAAGTCAATTACATATTCATATACGCCTTTCGAGATTCATTATGTGGTTAACCCATTTCAAGTAACAGAGAACTAAATTTCCGCGTACAACGAATTTCCAGAGATAATAATATTGCATAAACATTGCATAATATAAAATATTGGCCAATGGTATGTGAAACCTCAGATCAGTGGGTGCATAAGAAATAGCATCAACTGTAATTTTCACTGGAATGTTGATGTAGGTGTTACAATTGAGGAATATGCTTTATTCTTTAGTTATTGACTCACCCTGGCTCCGCTCAAGTAATACAATAGAGCTTCTATATTTTTATCAAGTTTAACAAACAAAATCAGAGTATTTTTTTGCAATTTAACAAATTACGTATTTGTTGCTTCGTTATAATTTTCACAAAAATTCAGAAAAAATCATTTGTTCAAATTTGAAGGTACAGAAAAGCTTAACGTAAGTATAATTTTAATGAATTAATGAAAAGTATTAAAAAATAACAAATTCGAAATTCTATAAGTCGCATATTTCAAATATTCAGCACTTAATTAAAATTTTAAGAAAAATCTACTTTCTTAAGTATTATTAAGTATCAACATTTTCACAATCTTATGACGTTAGCTGTTCATTTAATATTTATTTTAAAAAATACTTTATGTTCTACATAGCGTGTACAATGAAGGTGAATAAAAGTTATGAAACTATCAAACAGGTTGCTGAATAATATATATACCTATATCCACAATCTACATACATGCATTTACTTCATCGATGTCGTGTAAAAGTGTGGAATGTAAATCGTTAAGATGCCATTTCTGTTGTAACAATCTGAGTGTGAACAGAGATAAATGTAATCGAGTTCCTTACGAAGAACCGTTGGGAGTCAGGTGGGAATGATTTATGCAAAGATTCGGCTCTCTCATATTGAATGGAAATAATGTTTTCCTCTCTAAATCGCAATGGTTATGCTCATTTTGCAACAGCAACGCGGTAAACTTAAATATACCCGTAGTTATCGTAAAAACTTCGAAAGTGACAAAAGTCGTTTTACAAGATCATCTCAAAGATTATCTTTGCAGTACTTTCTCTAATGCTAACGTACTATTTTGCTATTTACAGCAATGTTACTTATATGTATAATACTAGCGGCTCGGTTTAAATGGGGATGAAAGTTTGTATTGGGTAGCAAGCTAGGGACGAACCCGAACGAAGCGAGGGTGAGTCGCTTGTTATATAAGTATGATGAGTTATTGTGGATTGTATTATATATATGATGAGTTATTGTGGGTCCTATTATACCGTGTACTCCCGTGGGAATGAGATAATCTCCCGCAATAACGCCTATGTCATCTCCAGCCTTCACCTCCAATCCGTTACTATGTTTCGACATGTAAGAACCACAAACAAACAAACACACTTTCATATTTATAATACTAGTATGTATAATATAACATAAAATATTATATCAGAAATGGAGATAAATGTAATCGAGTTCCCGAAGACCGCTGAGAGAGGTGGAAATGATTTATGCGAAGATTCACCCCTCTCATATTGAATGGAAATAATGTTTTCGTCTCGAAATTTTATTTATGTTTCTCTTCGGTTTAACCCTTTGTGTTTTTAAGACCGAACGTTTATTTATAATATTCTTTGTTTTCACTATTTTATCCATAATATTTTTGTAGTCTTTTGAAAATTGTAAAATTATATCTTTACGTGTTCATTTATGTTTATCATAAGAAAATTAACATAAATATATTTCATGTTTATAATAGAGTATATAATATATCTACTCTATTATAAGCATGAAAAATATATTATGTGGTGAAAAATAACAAAATCTGTAAAATTTCACACCTTCGATAAGTGCTCTAATTTATTTATTTCCTTTAAACCAACGTTTTTGTTTTATAAAAGTGACATTGTAACCACATACTGCCATTTTATAAGTAAAGAGCCCGTGTATACTACAGATTTCCTAATAACCTAATCTCTATAATGAATCTATCAAAATTATTTTTGCATAAAAAGTCTTTGGTCTACTAGAAAGAGCTTTAAGTTTTTATTTAGTAGGTATATTATATTATTACACAATAAGTTTTACTAACATAGTTGTAAGTTTTTAAATGTAACTAACAAGTGGACTGTGTCTTAAATAAATAAAATTATTATTATTATTTAAGTCCAAGCCGACCTAGTCTCATTCATTCTACTCGATAGCCAGAGACAATCATCACAAGCACTATGAATAAATTTAAGCCGCGACACGTTATGACCATTATGCAAGCAGACTTCTTGTTACTGCCATAATTTATTAACACATGGAGATATCGAAACATTTTTGTATAAACTAATATTTACTGACCCTGTAGGATACTGTGCAGGACTAACTTGATTTTATGCAAATGAGCATTATAATAGCGTGTTAGATGTTTTATAGCGTGCTTAGATATTTTATATTAAATTGCGAATTGTATTTATTAATAATTCTTTTTATGTAAATGATTTTCATTTATTTAGTTGTACCATAAAAGTTTGTCTATTAATTTGAATTTATTCTAAAAAGAATTTTGTCTCATTAAACAAACAAACAAAATTGATATTCCTAGTTAAGTAGGTTATATATGCAAAATGAGATCAATAAGTATGTAAAACGAGATATTTTTAAGCATTAAGCTCGTAATCTGATATGAATTATAAAAGCAGACCAGTATTTATTATTAATTACAAACCGTATTTTGAAAATAACACAACACATTAGCTTCTAGATTTATATATTTAAAATAATGTATGTTTTTATAACTTCATTCCAATTAATGCCTTAGTAATGAAAAAATATATATTTGAATGTGTTTTTATTAGTTATTTATTATATTTCTTTATCTATACATATAATAAAATTGTAACTAAGCCAAATCTGTACATTAAACATTTTTTGGAAAATCTTATTGAAATAAACATTATTATCGATACAGAGGCCGAATCTATAGTTTTAGATTTTTTGTCTGTCTGGCTGTCTGTCTGTCTGTCTGTCTGTCTGTCTGTCTGTCTGTCTGTCTGTCTGTCTGTCTGTCTGTCTGTCTGTCTGTCTGTCTGTCTGTCTGTCTGTCTGTCTGTCTGTCTGTCTGTCTGTCTGTCTGTCTGTCTGTCTGTCTGTCTGTCTGTCTGTCTGTTACCGCATCACGGAAAAACCACGAGAGGGATTTTGATGAAATTTGGTATGGTTATCCGGGTCAACATATAGGATACTTTTTACCGCGGGAAAATGTCTCATTTCTATTTCTGAGAAAAAATACAAAAACTGCAATGTCTCTTACATTGCATTATATTAATATGTAAAACCTAAGAATTTGGTTTTTGGTCATTTGAACGCGGGCGGAGCCGCGGGCAATGCTAGTAGTATATATATATATATATATAATCTCTCTTTATTAGTTATTTTATTATTTATTATTTTATATTAGAAATTAATAAAGAAAAGTAAGAAAATTAAAAATGAAAATTCCTCATAGTGTTTTAATATTATATTAACCCAATAGACGTTTTCTCTTACTTGAAGTCGGAAGTGTGATTAACTAACTATTACTTTAAAGTCCATAGGTTTGATTCCTGTTGAGCGAATTTTAGTAACCTTAAAAATAGAGAAATAAATCTCTGAAATAGAAATTTATTCATAATATGATATTATACTACATATGTTGAACTGTTTAAATATTAAACATAAAAGAGAGATTTCATTAACATAATATATCTTTATTCTTATTATATTATTTCTGAATGTCAGTGTTAGAAAAAGTAACAACTTCAATATTCAAGTACAAAATCTCATTTTTCGTCCAAATATTAGAAAGGCCTCTGTCTGGTATAAAAAAAAACAGTAAATACCCGAATATTATATTTTCGTAAAATAAGCCATTAGTTTTTTAAATCATATAAGTTTTCTAGCTACTCACCCTCGCTCCGCTCGGGTACGTCCCTAGTTACGTTTTAACGTTTAGAATAGATTTCTCAGAGATGACATATTTTCCCGCAATAAAATGTATCCTATATGTTGACCAGGATAACCAGCTATTACCATAGCCATCTAAATCCCTCCAGTGGTTTTTCCCTGATGCGGAGATTTGGCCTCTGTATCGATAATAAAGTCTATTTCAATAACATTTTCCAAAAAAATATTTAATGTACAGATTCGACTCAGAATATTATTATATATTTAATCAAACTTAATATGACTTTTAACTTTTAATTATATTTTTTCTTAACTCAAAAATCGGCAATGCTTTATTATTCATCTCAAAAACTTTCTATATACGAATATTGGTTTAATATACATATTTTATAATGGTTAAGCTGTATATTTCCTTAGGCTCAAGACAAGTAGGTAGACAATCGATGTTGCTGTACAAAACTAATAAAACGAAATAATGTAAATTTAAATTATTGTAATAAATGGTGACTCGAGCTTTTGTTAAATGTCTTATAACTTTTAGTATATGATGTCGCTACCGCACTTTTACGGCGATTTCTCATCTAAGTTTGATGACCGCTAGCGGAAGCTGAGTTCCATCAGATTATAGTCAGCCACAACTACCAACCTCAAGAGATAGGTATGCTATGAAATTCTTATACAGATTATAACTTTATAACTGTATATTAAAGTTGATTTCACAATGACTAGAACGCAATGATCAAACGTAACACAACTTTTTACAAAATTGCACATTAAGTCATGCTTGGTTATAATTATTATAAATTTAATCTGTATAAGTAAATAAAACGTTAGAGCTCATAACCTCCTGCCTACATCTGTACTACAGCCAGGACATAGGAATTAAAAAAATATACTACCGGTTTTTAAAATCATAATCCCAAAATATTTGCGTGGTGACATCTATCGACTATCTGGGTTTCCAAATAGAGATAAATATTAGTTCCCATGTGATCCTCTTTTTTCAAAATGGCGATGGAAGACAGACATGTGTCGATGCTTGCGCGCAGAGGTAAGTTAATCGATTTAAATCTTATGTAAATCTAAATTTTTATTGGATTTCTTGCGATAGTAAAGTAATTAGAAGTTTAAAATGATGATATGTAGTTATATTTTTGCGTAATTGTATAAAACATGCAAGACAACGTATTGTATTTTTTTATGTCCTTTGCAGAAGACAAATGTAGGCAATAAAAGTTTTAGTACTTAGACTTCCGATGTACTATATAAAGTACATTGATAGATATTTTATCTTACTTATGTTTGTTCTAGTTTTAACGGACAATGGAATAGCGGAGGCGTTAAACGATTCTGAGTTTGAATTTTCGGGAGATGATTCAGATGAAGATTCGAAGTTTGTGTCGCCAGAACTTAACAAAACAGCCAATGATCATCAAATCAGTGAGTCAAGCAGTTCAGATGAAGAGGGAAACACATTGGTTCTTGCAGCTGCTTCCCCGGCGTTCTCTAGCAGTTCTGATATCGTATTTACGTCATCACGGCCCCGCTCAAAGGACGTGGTAGCAGTGTTTCACGTGGACATAGACATGGCCGCGGTCGTGGACGTGGTAGTTTGAGCGAGGATACTCCATGGCTGCAATCGTCGCCTTTGTCAACCCACCAGATTGCAAATAGGAATCGTCAACATAATGATGGCTTTCAAGATACCTGGACCAAGGATACATTAGATTCAGAATATAGGAATAACAATGATAATGTCAGTACTGCAGTATCCACAAATTGATATGTACTGGTCAGAAAAGTGGAAAGTTTCCATAGTTGCAATAGCTATGACAAGGAACAGATTCTTTTTTATCAGACGACGGCTGAAGTGTGTTTATGATGCTGAAGTGACAGCAGAACAGAAGATACAAAAAAAATGGAAAATACAGCCACTGTTTAATCGAATCTTGGAGATGTGTCACGAACAAAACCGGCCCAAGAATATTGACGAAATGATTAATCCGTTTACTGGAAAATGTCCGATGAACTAATACTGTCCTAACAAACCGAACCCTGTTGGGCTGAAGGTTCTTGCTACGCCGCAAGGCGCAGTTTGTGACGTGGTGATTTATCAGGTTATACTACATTTGCCCATCTAAAAAACTACAGTATTTTGCAAAAAATGTGATATTAATCTCTGCTTCACGCCAAATAGGAATTGATATTCCGATTTTCACCAAAACTTAGAGTAGTAGTAGTAGAAGGGTATAAGTGTCGATAAAACTTGATTAATATCTAAATATATTCCTAATTGCGACTGATTTGTAAGTTCATAATAATATTTAGTTATTTTTATGACAAGAAATGTTTAATTTTGAAAGTTTTATATAGAAGAAGTTTTCTTTTTAGTTTTTTTTCAGAAACTTTATAATGCCTATATATAATATAAAGGTCACAATATGTTGTATTTGTGTTTTATTTCTTTTCTAATTACAATTTATATTTATAAACTATTCTATGTCCTACACAAATCACATAGTAATATAGTCACTTTGTCCTACATATAGGACATAGTTGAAAACCGTTTTTCTAGATATAGGATTTTTTTTACTATTTTTCCAGCATATAATACCCTATTACCGATATTATACTAAAATTTCAAGAGCGTACTCCAAAAAAAGTGTCTCTGGTAGGCAGGAGGATAAATACAATAACTCTTAGTAACTATAAGTACCTAATACTTATATTAAAAACATTAATCTACACATATAATAAAATTCTAACTAAGCTAAATCTGTACATAACTATTTTTTAGAAAATCTTATTGAGGTAGACATTATTATCGATATAAAAGCCGAATCTATAGTTTTTAGAATTTTTGTCTTCTGCCTATCTGTTACCGCATCAAGGAAAAACCACAGGAGGGATTTTGATGAAATTTGGTATGATGATAGAACCTAAAGGATACTTTTTAATGCGGGAAAATATCTCATCTCTGAGCAAAACGTTAAAACGTAACTAGGGACGAGCGGAGCGAGGGTGAGTCGCTAAAATTTATATATTTTAAATAGAGTAGAGCACGTAAAGCTGTCGGTCCTGCGCCTTAACTCTCACCGGTCGTGTCGAGTGGTCGTCCCACCGGAGTATGAGAGTGATAGGAATAGAGAGTGCACTAGTGTCTGCGCGTACACTTGAGCACTATAATATCTCCTGCGCAGTTGGCTAATCTCATTGAGATTGGCCGCCGTGGCCGGAATCGGCTAGGAGAACATCATTTTAAATTTACTGGGTAATTTGTATGTTTCTTCAATGTAAAGTACATACACACAATGTGGAAGGGATGTTTGGACTTTGGAGTGACGATGTAAAAGCCAAAAGAACAGTAAAACATTTTGTCTGGCTGCGCACAATTTACTAACGTCTCAGAAGGCAGTTAAATGTATTTCAGTGGACCTTTATTATTTTATTGTGCAGTAGCCTAGTCAAAAAGGTTTTAACCTCATATGAAATATTATTTACGACCTTTGTACTTCATACCCTATAACTTTTGTAATGACTTCAAACCACACTTTGGGCAAAGGAAGCAAGATATTTATTTTGTTATTATTAATATTTGCTTCTCGCTGGGAATCATTTCATCAGGATAAAAAGTAACCTATGTAACTCTGGGCCAAATCCTCTATTCACTAGTAAAAGTACCTTTACTATCAGTCCAGCTAATTCAAACAGACTCAAACAACAATAGAACAAACAGACAGCGTCTTTGAAATTACCATTTGAAAATTGAAGTATGAGATTGTGCAAAAAGGAAATATTCTGATCACAGACTTTCGGTTAAATTTTATTTCTGAGTAAAGATTGCTTAATCAATCTTTACTCAGAAATAAAATTTAAACCAACCCACTCGCTTTTATTAATATTAATATTTTTTAAAGTGTATCTATTAAGTCATTCACACCACAGCTTTGCTACCTGATTTCATTTTTATATTAAACCTGTATTTACGAGTAAAAAATTAGAAGTCGATTAATAATACATGTTCAAAGTCTTTTTTCTAACACATTTACAATTTTGTTTCAATATTTTACGTAGAAACAGAAAAAGCAAACTACTAATTTTATTTAAGATGGAATGAAACGATGACGTCTACTCGTAACAAGCCAATGCTTGTATTAGGTAACTTCAGTACACCTTCCTTAGAATTGTAAAGTGCCTGGTTTTCGCAACTACATAGGTTGTAAGTACATTTTGATTTTCCTGAACACTCGGGGTCAAACCACTTAATTCAGGTGTGGCTGGGCCTTTACTATTGTAACTTATGCAGAGATTAATATAATTTAAAGCTGTAGAATTTAATTTATAGTTCTATGTTTCATTTGCAGTTGAATCTATATATCAAATGAAATATTACCGGAGCCAGGCTTGTTGGCCCATCACGAAATATTTACAGTACAAACGGACAGTACCTAGTCTTTTTAAATCTTTAGTTTTTCATTTAAGCAGATATATTTATGACGTGTTTTAATATATCACTTATATCTTATAAAGGTACCTAATATTATTTTTTTGTGATTAAATAGATATCAAAAAAATGTTTAATTGTCACTGTTTTTGACTCGTACCTAAGCAGCAAATAATCAAAGCTCGCAAATATTTAAAAGCCCAAACAAACAACAGGAGAAATAAAAACAATTAAGTAGTTGACTATGAAATTACGTTTTATAAATCTAAATATAATTGTTACAGGAACGACTAAGGAGAATGTAGCTGTATAAAATGTCGCAGCGTGATTTCTCGGAGGTATGTGCATTTAGTGGTACTTTTATAATTTAAACGAAAGTCGATACTGCGCTGAAGTTAAACTATGTCGGAATAGCACGTGTGGAAATAATATCTTAGATATCAATATATATGTTAAAATATCTTAATATATAGTTCTTGTATGTAAAGTTAAACATGAAACTATAAGTCATTAGTCAAAAAATATATGTTAATAAAGCACGTAATAATTTTTCTATTTAACATTTAATGTTCAATTTTATTAAGAATGAGTTTTGTTTATATGCTATATGGTGTCACAACATTTTCTGTATTTACAATTTCATGATGCTCTAAATCATTAGTAATTTACGAGTATCAACAGAGCTTTTAATTAAGTAAACTTAACCACTTTGGCATTAAAGACCCTGCTTATATGCTATTGATTTCATAGCTTCTTGCTTTGATCAAAGAATCCAGAAGATATTATGTAAAGAATATTATCACTTAACCTTTAATAAAACACGACTGCATAAAAAACGAATTAAGAAGATGGGGACAAGTTAATGAAGGAATATAGTATTATACAGTCGGAGACAGTCGGCGAGGATTTATCCTTGCTGTGAGTAATTACGAGGGAACGTAGGATCGGACATACATATACCTATACATACAGGTTAAACACAAAACCCTTCTTGGGCTTCGCTGAAGTCGGGTAAAAAAGTAACTGTTTAGTGTTCCCCAGCCCTTTTCAACAGAACTGCATTCCAAGCCAGTGGTAGCTTCCTCACAGACTCGTTGCACTAACAGGACAGACAGACAGCTTGATAATTATAATTACTGTATTGAAATATTACAGCTTATTTGCTCATACTTATTAAGTAGATTTAGAAAGTATGCTAAGAAAGACTGATATACAATGTAACTAACTATTAGTGTAAGATTAGCGGTTCTACTAGGAAAACAAAAACAAACCTTTCCCACGGGAACCGTACATTTTTCCGGGTCAAAATGTGTTATAGCAGACTATAATCTATTTCTGTGCTAAATTTCATCCAGATCTGTTCAGCCGTTCTGTCGTGAAAAAGTAACAAACATCCATACAAACTTTCGCGTTTATAATACTCGTATATAGATATTCTAATTTTGTCACCTTTAAAAAATCATTTACAAAAAAATATTATTTACCTTATTATAATAATGTGACATTTACACAAGTTTTAATGTCTCACAAGTTACAATATGGCTTTACTTCATACGTAATATAAAGTTGATATTTTAGGCTTGCATCGACCTCTTAAGTTACAACATTGCAAGCCAACTCAAAAGGTATACCTATAGTCAGAAGAAAATGCCTGTAAAGACACTCGTAAAGGTTGCCTTGGACACAACTAACTAAGAGCATTGAATTACTGTACTATATACTTCTTCGCTGACGACTACTAGACTATTAAAGTTCAATAAAACGAAATTCTGAAAATTATACTAACTGAATTTTAAATAAAACTATATTTTCGGATTATTACGCAGATTTATTTAGATTTTTGGTTCCCGACGTTTCGAATGCTTTACAGCAAAAAACTTTCTTGGGAACCAAAAATCAAAATAAATCTGCGAAATAATCCAAAAAGATAGTTTTATTTAAAATGTCAAATATTCACGTAAATCTAAGAAAGTATTAACTGAATTTCGATAAATACTGCACAATTGCATATAGATAACTGTACATATATCATATTCAGAGGTATATTTGTAAACAACATTAAACAGTTTGATTCTGAATAATTTTATGAAGCAATGTGTCTTCATAAAATACAAGTAGTAAATGGAATATTCCTTATGAAAATCTTATGCATGTATGTCGCACTTTATCTAACCTTACTAGGTAAGAGGTAATATTTATGCTATATATTCATAAAGGCCTAACCCACGCCGGTTTTAATCACATCTTTGGAACCGTCTCAGAATGCAACTTTTAAACAATTCAGATGTAGTAATTTAGACCTTACGCTACTATAATTTAGAGCTATTATCTTTCAAAATCCATTAACAATGACGAGGCGAGTTACATTTAAGGTCTTACAAATTCATATTATAATTTCAAATTTAAATGTAGCCAAGGTGCAGATGTGAGAAACTGTGTGGGCGGGGTAACAAATGTTGCTCTTTCCTATTGTAATACGTAGTAAAAATCGTTTTACATCACAATTCCTTAGCAATGTATCTTATAATCAACAAGAAAACTGGATGAATGTGTAAGATAAATCCGTACTATATAATAAAGGTGAATGTGTGTTTGTTTGTTCTTCTTTCACAAAGACGGACTAACGTTTGTTTTAGTTAGTTATTACGTAGTATATATCGATTACGTAGTTAAAATAATTATCTCCGATAAAAATCGAACCTGATGATCCGATAAAAATAGAATGAAAGCCAAATCCAAAATAGCATTATGTTGAGTTATCTATCTCAACGAGAATTCCCATATATCTATTTTTATTGAAATTCTATATATATGGTACCTTACTACCTTTTACCCCAGTTTTAACAGTTTCGGGTTCAATTACAATTTCCTATAATATAGTACTCGTAAATCATAAAAATATTAATTACTAATATATATTTTTTTGGCCCAGTCCAAATATATTACTTCAGTACGTTGACACATTAAGAAAACTTCTTTTTCAACCGACATCAAAAAGGAGGAGGTTCTCAATTCGACTGTATGTTTTTTTTTATATATTAAAAAAGTATGCATCTACGTTTGAATATAGAATTTAGCTATTATTATTTTACTGCAACTTTTATGTCTGTTTCCATAAAAGTGAGAGTCATATTGGCTTCAAAGAATGTATAATAAATATTTTATGTCGATATTAATTTTCAACCGACTTCAAAAAGTAGGAGGTTCTCAATTCAACTGTATTTTTTTTATGTTTGTTACCTCAGAACTCCGTCATTTATTAACCGATTTGGACAATTTTTGTGTTGTTTGAAAGTGTATACTTCCAGATTGGTCCCATTTAAATTTCAAAAAAAATACCACCCCTTAGGGTGGAAAAATAGCTAATGATGCATTTAACCTACTTCTAATTGTCATATTGACTTGAAACTTTGCATGTGTTTTTATTTCCGTTGATAGTACAGTGGTTCGGTATTGTTGACCTGATCTGATGGTAAGGCCAGAAGGTGGAAAGGTGGAACTCTTCAACGGCTAATAGTAGATACTTTGAGTTTGGGCTTATTTTGTTTGATTTGACACACAAGCACACCCACTTCGAAAATATTTGAGTAGGTATGTATAGTAAATGAAAACTACCAATCAGTTATTTTTTACTTACTTTTTAGTGCTTTTGTTTGAAGTCGGTTTTTATTTTTTTGTTAAAAAGTTATTATTGAAGTGCATTGTTTCAAGTTTCACTATTAATTTTTACAGTGCATTGTTTCAGTTTTCAATCTATTTTTATTGTTGCAGTCGTCATGCTATAAAATATAGGTAGTATGTGAAGTTTTACATAATTATATACATTTTATTCGTCAATTTTTATTCGTTATCGAAAAATCTAAATCTAACTTTATTTCTTTTATTAATGTATTCATCAAAATTAAGTTGTATGTTTACATCTTTTTTTAAATATCCTTATTATATGTATGAAAAGTGAGCCTTTCCTTATATTTAATATATGTAGCATTCAGAAAGCTAGTGTTTGTTTGCTGGAACGAGCTAATCTCTGGACTAGTCCGATTTAAAAAAAAATCGTTTTCGTTTTATAGCCTATTTATTAAGTAAGTAAATAAGTATAGAAATAAATATGTTGGAACATTAACACACAGCACCGTATAGTTCCATGATAAGCTACGAGGCTTGTGTTATAGATACCAGATAGTTGATACACTAGTACTACACATATATAACTTTAAATACATACATATTAAAAATGTAAACACCTATGACTGGAGTACAAACATGCGTGCTCATCACACAAATGAATGCCCCCAGAGGGACTCGAACCTGCGACTGCTGGCACAGCAAGTGCACACTACAAACTGAGCCAAACGTGTCATCAAACCGTAAAAAACGTGTCGTAAGATATCTTACATCACCCTACGACCTACGAGAACGGAGTAATTATACAAAATTAAACGACGCACGACGCAAGCGTGTAATACAATACCAAATTATATGTATTAACTAGCATTTCCCGCGGCTCTGCCCGCGTTCATATGCCCAAAAACCAAATTAGGTTAGCTTAGGTTTTTCATATTAGTATACTCTTACAATGCAGTTTTTGTATTTCTTCTCAGAAATGAGATATTTTCCCGCGGTAAAAAGTCCTATCCTATATGTTGACCCGGATAACCAGCTATCATCATACCAAATTTCATCAAAATCTGTCCAGTGGTTTTCTCGTGATGCGGTAACAGACAGACAGACAGACAGACAGATAAAAATTCTAAAAACTATAGATTCGGACTCTGTATCGATAATAATGTCTATTTCAATTAGATTTTCCAAAAAATATTTAATGTACAGATTCGACTTAGTTACAATTTTATTATATGTATAGATGAATTATTAAATATATTTATCATGAATAAAGTAAGAATATATAGTTTATAAGCCAACAGCTCAGCTTATAGTAGGAATATTTACAATGTAACTTGTGGCACTTTAAATGAAATTGTAGTTCTGTAAGGTTATTTTACGATTTAACAAGTACTTATAAATTACTCCCAGACCTCCTCTATACCGACACGTAATGAATATTAGTTGTTAGTTTAATCTTTACTTTACGAGTAATTTAAATTATTCTGCCATAAATATAGACTTTCTTTGTTGTTTTGACTTAATAAATAACATTGGCTTCAGTATATGAATATTATTTTAATATCGACACGAAAATTGTTTTTAGTAGTAATAATATACTTATGTATTATATAAGAAAAAAAAACAAATTGCTTCAGGTTAAATTCCGCTCACGGCTGCCAATGTCATTGAGACTAACCATGTACTGTACTACGCTTAAGATATTATACTACACAAGTACGTACGCAAGCGTACAAATGTAAGAGCACTCTTAATTCCTTTCACTCTCAAAATTCGATGGGAAGGTAATCTGACACGACCGGTGATAACTGCCAAACCAATGATATATGTGTAGACGAAAATAAAGATACTTGATCTGACCTGGAACTCGAATCCAGAACCTCAGGATCAAGGACCGTATATGTCAGCTACTTCAACAAAACAAGTCCTTCATTATTCAAATGACAAAATTAATTATAAAAAAATAAGGACTGTTACACTGAGAAATGATTGTGTCTCTGTCTACCTCAGATCTTGCGAAGGAAAAACTTAAGGGAAATTATGCATTATAAAACGCTATGGAACTTTTAATTGTTATAAATTGCGAACACAAATTACAAACCATATTATTAGGTTTCTTAATTTAAGTGGCCTTCTAATTTGATACTGAAAAGCTTATGTGGATTATAGTAAAAATTAGCTTCATTGTAAACTCGCCTCATATGTAATCAGGTATATGTATCAGGTCCATACAATAATCGTTTCGTATCTTGAACAACCTAAAGTAAAAAAAATATGGTTGATGGCGTAGCGTCAGTGATGGAAAATTGATATATCCTGTCAATTATAAAATAAAAAATAATTTAATCGTAATATTAGATCCCTCTTCACGTTTATTTGTATACATAAACACCTTATCTTTACTTTGCATATATACAAATTAATCGCTTTTTAGATCGAAAATTAATGATGCACTATAAAATTTCACCCACGCGCTAATATCGGCACAATCCTATAAAGCCTCGACAAGCGTAGCAAAAGCTCATTTATTACAGCATATATACAATACAGTGAGCCCTAAGTTATTTAGTATTTACAACTAAATAACATAATGGTTTATGAACTATTATTTTATGCAAAGAAAAAAATATGATCGGACTCAATCATTATATTTTCATATAAAAGCGAAAAATTGAGAACATGTGTTTTTATATCTTCATATATGACATTTATACTTTTGCAGAGCGTTAGATAATTTTAAATAAGAGTTACTTAGGTATAATCGCAATCACATTATAAGGAAATAATTTTCAAGATTCTTGTCTATAGTTTGTGAGATTGTGAGTTTGTGACGTTGTAGGGGGTAATCTCTGGATTTACTGAACCGATTTAGATGAAATTTAGTAAGAAGATAGTTTCAGACCGTGGGAAGGACATAGCATACTTTTTATTTCGAAAATCGTCCCTTAAAGTGGTGCAAATGGGGATGAAAGTTTGTACGGGAAATCAAGCTAGGGACGAACCCGAGCGAAGCGAGGGTAAGTCGCTAGTAAATATATAAACTTGTAAATATTTATATAATTTATCATATTATTTCTAGATAGGTATATTCTTGAGAGTAAGCTTGGACCAAATATGTGCGGATGTTTGAATATTTATTATTCAATTACGGCTAAACAGTTAAACGGATTTGGATAAATACATGTACTGTTAGATCATATCTTGGATATTCATGTAGAATACTATTTGTTCGCACATATAGAGTTATTTGGGCTATTAAATGATTACAAATATTCATCTAGAGATTAAGGGCGGTAAAAAAATCTTAGGATATAAATGAAATTGGAAAGAAAGAAAAAAAGAAAGAAAGACTGGACACTTGTTTTTACAACAATGCAGTAATGACGCATATGGCCAATTACGTATGCAATCGTACCGAGCACCTTATGGTTCCCTTTGCATGCTAAAAGCTTTATTATCTAATTATGATTCATCTCATATTCTTTATTATAGTATTTGAATACTACTATAGGTTATTGTTCATTGAAGTCAACGTATTGTTGACCCTGGTCAAATGGTGAGTCATGTTGTTAATAATTTAAACATTAACCATTTTAAATGTGGCCACCAATTTTATTGTATGTTAATATGTAGTTCGTTAGTTAGTAGTATTTACAAAATACGCGGACTAGTCTTGCACCTTAACACAGAAAATATAAGTATTTTCCGACTTAAGCTTACTATTTTACGTTCCGTCAACTTACCGGCTGTTCCTATTAGACAGGTAAGTTTAAGTAGCAATTGTTAAACGTTTAACAATACGTCGTATTTTAGTAGATGACGAGGTATACTAATAAAAAGTTACAAATATATTTTGCTTATTTTGTCTTCTGGTTATGTAGTCGAGGTACGAACGCCATGGTAAGTTTCCTACTGTAACGAGAAATAAATTAACTATATAATAGAGTTAAAGTCGGACTACTATTAGAAATGCAAAAGTTTGTATATGTGTATGTTTGTTACTTCTTAAAGCAGAAACGGCTGAACGGATTTGAGTAAAAATTTAGTATAAAGATAAACAATGATCTGAAGTAACAAATAGGACTGCTAAGTGCTACCTAGGATCGCAACCTAGCAAGATGAGGGTAAATGGCTAGAACATAATATAATAAAGGTATTTTATAAAGTCAGATTATAACTTTTAAAAATTACATGTAAAACAGGTTCGTCTTGCACTTAGCGAGTAGTACACATGATTCATATGTAACATATTACTAATAGTTCATTCCAGCGCAGTCGTTGGCGCAAGGACGGTTAGTACAAATTACGTGGAGTACATTATACCACTATCATCACGCCATCATATGACCGCACTGGACACGCACAAAATATTACAAAAAGAATTTCCCCTTCATATTCCGTCTCTCACCATTAATTTTTACCGCCATATCTGGAATGGAAATATAAAAATTACACGTAATATTCACTGAAATAAAAAAAATAAAATAAAAAATAGCTAAAGAGGTGCAGCATCATCACCCCCATATGAAACAACTTCGTAATTATTCAAAAATCCGTGTATTTTATTATACTCTAAGTAGTAAATACATTTTCAGGGCATTTTTGATGCCAAATAAATTTGCTTATATTAACCGAACTAACATAGGCGTAAATATTAAAAGTTTTTTTTTTTAAATATTTTTTACATCCAACGATTGAGGATCTACATACATACATACATTGATACGTACTTGAATTATCTTTATGATACGCCAGTATAAAAGAAATGCAACGTGGGTACAATATACTTTAATTTTGTATATAAATTACGATGAATATATTTTTCTTGAATGAGCCTGCGAAACGAGCACCTTTGCCACAATGATTCAGACGATCGCTGGTAGGTATTTTAATTACTAACTGTACTTTCAAGTTATAACATTTCTTCTTCACAAAGAATCAATTTTTTACTATTGTGTTCGTTTCCATTCCACGCAGTCTGGTACATATTTTTTTTTTATAAATAATTTTCCACCAATGTGGGTGGTCTCCATCGGCGTGTTTCTAAATTTCTAACTATTAATGCAGTAAAGACATTAATCGTAACACTTTTGTGTCACATATATAGCATTTCTTTTTAACATTTAATTAGCTTTCGTAGAACTCCACCATAAAAACTAAATAAAATAAATTACACAATGATCTTTTACTTACCTAAACTTAAAGAAAAAACAAAAATATTGTTCCTAATTCACAATAAATTAAGTAAAACTTAAGTTTTTAAATATTAAACAAAACATAAAAATTGAAAAAATATTTAATCGATTAAAGTATAAAAATAATGTAAAACTATAGAAAAATGTCTTCCGTATACATTTACGAAGTTAAAAATTGTTCACAGAACTGTAACTAAATGTAAAGTAGTAAAGCAGCCGAGTTAATTACAGGTAATTAGTTTTTAGCATAATATATGAACACATTTCAATGATATATACCTCCTATACTCCTAGACGTACGGGACAAACTACTTCAGATGGCTTGTCTTTTTAGAAATTAGTATATTTTGCACAAGAGGTAACTGGAAATATGCCTGGTATTTCATAATCATGTAGTTAAGTAATTGTCTTATCCATAAACAGGTTTATATGAACGGACTTACGGTAGATGCGTACCTGGTTCGTATTCTATCTTACTAATAAATATTTTTGCCTTTTAAAAAAGAGAAATCTTTACAAGAGCTTTCGGAGCGAAGCATAACATAAGATTCTGTTATTAGTAAAATTTGACATTACCTATAATATAACTATTATATTATGTAATAATATAACTATTATATTATGTATTGATACGTAAAAATTAAAAAAAAACCCAACAGAACAACCTATTGATTAAGGCCATTTCAATGAGCTTAAACACGATGTCTCTGCAGTATTTTAGTAAAAAGTTGAACATCTTGCAGATTCCAGGTGACGCAGCAGCATCCGGCCAAGGTTATCATATCATTGCAATGTCATTAAAGTAATGGGATACCAAGCTTCGAATCGATTAAATGTGTGGAAGTTGTTCATATCCTATTACCGTCTAGAAAAGAGCTGATAGCCTGCAAACAGCTGAACGGATTTTATTGATTTATAGCTATGAACTCTCCCGAGCAAGTCATCTTTCAAACGAGAAAGCTAAATCAAATTCGGTTCATTCGTTAGGTCACTAATACGCCACAGACACAGACACACGCTATACTTATAATTCTCCTGTTTTTGTGATAGGGATTAAAAATAGTACCAAAGCGAAATCTGTACACGAAACATTTTTTGACGTATTATGTATACGAGTATAATTTAAATCCGATTTTTTTTGTCTGTTTGTCTCTATTTGTTTACTTGTCATACAAAAAGTACTAACTTTTTGAACGGATTTGAACTAAATTTTGTATAGTAATAACTTATTAGGTGTTCAACATTTAAGATACCTTTTACTACAGGAAAATCTTTTATTCCTACAAAAAAAACCACAAAACTGGTTCGAATCGTCCTTAGAAATTTTAATGTCTGACGCTGGCTAAACCTTAAAAGATACATCAAAATAATGTATTAGAAAATTTTAGGTCTTTAGAAGACTTACAGAAAAATCCGCAATGGCATATGTATATCTCCTAAGGTACATTCGCAATAACTATTTATATAAAAAACGAACCTAGTGATGTACCCGAGCGAAATGAGGCTAAATCGCAAAGATATAATATAAATACAAGAAGCACCTAGGGAAGTACCTGAGGGAAGCGAGAGTAAATCGCTGGTATATAAACTACTCGAGCAGTGGAGACGCGAAATATCGCTAGTTACATATAAATCTATGCACATAATAAAATTCTAACTAAGCCGAATCTGTACATTAAATATTTTTTGGAAAATCTTATTGAAATAAACATTATTATCGATACAGAGGCCGAATCTATAGTTAGAATTTTTATCTGTTTGCCTGTCTGTGACCACATCACGAGAAAACCACTGGACAGATTTTGGTGAAATTTGGTTTGATTATAGCTGGTAACCGGGATCAACATAAAAGATACTTTTTACTGCGAAAAAAATATTTCATCTCTAAGAAATCTACATATACTAAAAAGTAAATCAAAAAATTATGTAGGTATTAAAGTAGGTATTTCTTATAAGCCACAAAACAGTAACGAATCGTACGTAATTATTTATACAGAGCAAATTTATGTGCGGAAAGTGATATAGGCTATTTTTTATGTCGGTACTTTAAATTTTCCTGTAGGATTCTTTTATTCTGTTGGGCCCTAGGGTTATCTACCAGTGTTTTCTTTACGACTTGTACTACACTATCCACTGTTATATTATGTATAATTATTTATGCAATGCCTCCAAAAAGAAGTAGTTTTATCTTCACCAAACCAAGAGACCAAACATTTCACCAAACATTCGTATGATCAAATGTAAATATCCTCGTATAAACGAAATTCTAGACTTCTGATATTTTCAATAATGTCCAAGATGGTCATTAATGCATTATATTTTACGTAAAATATTATTTTAACTTAAATGAAGGAACTCCGTTCACGAATATTTTGCATTTGACAATGAATCTTCATTACTTATTCATCCTAACGTAGCTCTGGTCTGTCTCGAATTATACTTTACACTAGCAAATTTAACATATATTAATTATAATATAATGGTTGAAATCACGTATGCTGAATATATTATGTACTTAATCAAAATTCTGATATAACACTTTTTATAATATTATAATAACCTAGGACATATCTTTAGACTATCGTTATTTAAAGATAGTGGAAAATAGGTATAAAATAAATAATAAGTCAGCTTAATTAATTATAATAGGATTCATGTTTTAACCGGAAACTTAAATATATAAGTTCCATATAGAAAAATGAAAGTTAAAAGTAGTTTATCTCGCTTATGAAACCCATATCTATTCAGATAACCTACGAAATAATTTTAATACTAAGTTACGTAACACATAACCTGTATTTGTTAATATTTAATTAACTCGCTCTCATATGACTTTTAATTATAATTAGATAACAATTAGTGATACCAATACGATAACAGACGGCTTAGAGATTATATAGTATTTTAAATTATACATTTACATTCAATTAATTTTATAACTACTCTAAATTTGATATATGAGTAAAAGGTGCTATTTGTTACGCATTTTTAGTTTTTATTTACATGTTTTAATTTGCCAGTAAGTCATTTGTTTTATAGCTTAACAGCTACATATACAAGCAAACTAGTTAAATTCACTTTTGTACGCATAATTTATTCCTACTATTACAGTATGAAACACTTTGTTTTGTTCTTGTATTTATTTATTTAATTTGTTACTAGAAGATCGCAGATAAAATATATCATTCTCAGACTCATAGCTATCTTTATGGGATTAGGTCGACCTGCTCCAATTCTTCACGCAAAAACAGAAACAGTATGTTATTTATCAAAAAATTCAATAAACTTATTTTACCACAAAAGTCAATTCAAAGTAAAGGAAGTGGAAAAAATATAGTATAATAAGAAAAGGTCCTAATATACAGTTACGACAATTTGTGGTGAATGCAATCGTAAGTATTGGCTTGATATAAGAAATATAAAAAAAAACAACAAAAGCTGTCAATCTAGCTTACGTTACCTGTAATTTATGAAATGTTATTTATTTTCCGCTTATTTAGTTGTAAAAAACATAATGTCTTTGTCTTTTTTTATTTTATTAAAAGTCTTTCATTATCATTCATACTATGAAACTCAAAAAGAAATAAAAATCAGAAATATCAAGCCTGACTCGTACACCGAGGGTTCCGTAGAATAAAACTTGAAAATATTTTTTTTTGTTACGTAAAGCACTAAAGAACATTGCTTCTTGCCAAATTTGGTGATTCTATATCAACATTAAGTACTCTATAGGTATTGATTCCCTCCCTAGCAAGCATCAAAAAATGCAATATAAACGGCCGTATGTTGTTATTGCGTTTTCTTAGAAGATTATTTTTTTCACAGTCCCTAAGGATTGCAGACCTGAGTATTTGATATTAATTTCAACCTATTACCTCCACGGGATTTTAAGAAAAAGAGACTTAAAAGACAGACAGACCGACGGACAACGAAGTGGTCCTATAAAGGTTCCTTTTTTCCTCTAGAGGTACGGAACCCTAAAAATAGCTAAAATAAAGTAATGTGAAGTTGATTATTATCATCGGGTAATTTAAATTAATAAAATTTTATAAAATAATATGCGATCAGTTATTAATATCGATAATCCGGCATAATATAATATAATTAAATTACTTTCTCTTTGGTAGGTTTCTATTTTTGTAAAAATAGGTATATAAATAACCGTTAAACTTGTATAACAAGTCAAATAAGTATAGGAGTATATAGTATAAACCAATTTGAGAATTACTTTCAATTTTAATAAAGTTAGTACCTTCGTATTTATCATATCTCTTGTAATTTCAACAAAATTGTAGTTAAAAATTTAACGGTTATTAATATCTTTGATTTTATCTCCATACGTTTTTTACATGTGCTTCATACCTTACAAACAGCTGGAACAGTTTTAACGTATTTTTATTTAATCGAGTAAACCGATCGATATACACAGTGCCTATGAATGAGTATTTTTCCACACTTACTACAATTTTATGCGTAGGCAATATTATTACTATTAGTTATAAACTTAATCTTTTCATTAAGTTTTATTTCGTTACTTCATAAAAAGTTAGCAATAACAAGAAACGTAATTGCATTTCATATATAATAATACTTAATTTTATTAATAATGTATTAACTCAAAAATACTTCTGACAAGGTTTTATAGTGACTAATACTATGGTTGTAGCCTTCCTATTACCAAGGGTCCAAACAAAGTCGTGTTACGGTTAAACGGTTAATTTTGTGCTCATCTTATTTCAGCATTGCACTGCTACATGCGCCCAGCAACATTCTTGTGCGTATAATAACTAATTAAAGCAATCTTCTTTGGCATTTAATGTACAGGGATGGAATATGTTAGGATTAGCCATTAGTTTCTATAAAATAACCCACAAAATAGTTATGGGGTTAAATATCTAATGCTTTTATTAAATAAAACTACCTTTTCGGATTATTTCGCGGATTTATTTTGATTTTTGGTTCCCGACGTTTCGAATGCTTTACAGCATCCATGGTCACGGGAGAGACTGAGGTGTTACATGTCTTGAATGTATAGTTGTTACAGACAGCCTACCCACAATTAACAAAATGAAAAATGCACCAATTACATTACAATATTAAAACCTACTTCAAGCCGCCAAAGAAAATTAGTCAGTTCTTACCACCTGTCAAGTGCCACATCCCTCTACAAGATGCAGGAGTTTACAAGCTTGATTGTGATTGTGGGCTGTCTTACATTGGACAAACAAAGCGATCCATTAGAACCCGGGTCAAAGAACACATAGCTGATGTGAAGCACCGTCGCAATACAACATCTGCTGTCTGCAAACATAGCCAGGACCGCCCAAGCCATTATATTCGTTTCGATAGACCTCAAATCCTGGCGAAAGAAAACCGATATCGCCCTAGAATGATTCGAGAAGCCATAGAAATTAAAAAACATCCAAATTTCAATAGGGAAGATGGCTGGGTACTACCATCGTCATGGGATCCTGTTATTAATATAATAAAATGAAATAATAAATATAAACAAAACAGACAGGCAGATGTAGTAAGTTCATACTGTGTAGATCAAAATGACAGCTTATCAGATTAATATTTTTCATTTTTCATTTGTAAAAGTATATATTAATAGTGTTGCTTAGTAAGTTGTTTTTAAATAATAGCAAACTAAATTAAAATTATTATCCTTAATTAATTTTAACTTTTTTAAATTACACATAGAACAATTATATGGCTTAAATAATTAATACTATATTTTATATTTTTCTTTATGGTTATAAATATAATAATGGCAACACTAAATATAGATTACTAATTAATATTTTAAAATTGTCATAATTATAAAAATAATAGCAAAAATTAAATAAATAATTTTCCATATTCAATTATAATTAAAATTATAAAAATGTTTTAAAGTTAAAAATATTGTAATGTAATTGGTGCATTTTTCATTTTGTTAATTGTGGGTAGGCTGTCTGTAACAACTATACATTCAAGACATGTAACACCTCAGTCTCTCCCGTGACCATGGATGCTGTAAAACATTCGAAACGTCGGGAACCAAAAATCAAAATAAATCCGCGAAATAATCCGAAAAGATAGTTTTATTTAATAATGTCAAACATTCGCGTAAATCTAAGAGAGTATCTAATGCTTTTATTATTATTCCTTACCAGTTACTAATAAATGCGCAAGTGGGTTTATTGGATTGCCTTCTTCTTAAACTAAAACTACTTCAAAAAGAAGTAGCACTCCTTTACTCCTTTAAGTTATTATTAAACCAATTTCTTTTTAAAAATTAAACATATTGGTATCCGAATAAAATATAATATTGAAACCTACTGTTTTTAAGTTCCGTTGCACTTTATATGTTATCCACATGATCCACACGACGTCAACATACGTATGTACGTAAATAAATAGCTTAATATGTACGAATACATAATATATGAATACGGCTCTGTCGAATATCTCGATTATATCATGATTGTTAGTATAAACTTTATGCGTCAGTCAATTACGACCGCCCAGTTCAAAAACAACGAATAATGTAATTTTTGTTGTTTAAATATATATATTTTATTGTTTTTTTTATATTCGTAAAAGCTTGACGAAGAAAAAAAAATAACATTAAGTTTATATATTATATTAATCATTCAACTCTACATTTCCTCCATATGTGGAAAGATATCCAAACATTAATATAATATGTATGTAGGCAAGCAATTTTTTTTTTACTAAGACAGAGATACTATAAGTTGTAGCGGATATATAATACTGGCCAGTTATAAGATACCTGTAGTCAACCACGCCTCCATTGGCTGGAACGCAAAAGTTTAAAAAATAAAAGAACACTTAATCCGCGATAATGTCCGACGTAATAATAGCTGGTATATAATTAAATGCAAGAAACAAATTTCATTCGATTGCAGTAATTAAGTTCGAAATAAATTCAAAAACCACACGACGAGACTATTGTATGGCCATTAGGTATATCTTAAAAATCGGCCAGAATTATTAGCTCATGCCCTTTCTGTAGATTATGATTTTTTAAATTAAAATTTATTACCTACTTTCAAATATTTTTTTGACCTTTGCTCTTTGTCATGCAAGAACCATAAGTCATAACACATTTTCATGTGCAGATTTAAATATGATTTTTTAAATGTTATTATGTAAAAAAAATTAAATTATGTAATGGATTTTCAGTATAAAATAACATTATGAATACAGTAGCGTGAGGGCGATACGCCTCTAGGCTATCATTTTGACAGCAAAAAAACAACATGGCGGATGATTGCGCGCGAAACTGAACGTCACGAGCGCATTCCACCCAACGTACGCGTGCCGGAACAAAAACTATGATATGAAAGTAATTTTCTTCAAGTCACAGTCGGTGGAGTAAAAAGTTGGATACGATAGTTTAAAGTTTTAAACAAATATCCATAACAAATCTCATTCTAACGTGGCTACCTTGAAGGTAATAACTATAATAAGTAATAAATTATTTCTATAGGTATATTTTTGCGTCGAATAAAATTAATAATATAATATTATTATCTTCCATAACTTACTATAAATTTCAACTTAGTACGAAATAAAATATTAAGAAACTTGCAACTATAATTTAAAAAAATATAAATTCTGTTATAAATCTTTACAAGGTTTCGTAGAACTATTAAGGCCTAATATACATACTTTTTTAGATTTACAAGAATATTTGACATTTTCCGATTTTATTTTGATTTTTGTTTGGAGAACAAAAATCTAAATAAATCCGCCAAAGAATCCGAAACAATGTCTTTATTTAAAGATTAAGGTACTTATTAAAATTTCATCAAAAGACACATGACATAAAGATAACAATTTACGCACAGGTACGAGTACAAGCATCCAATCTGTTTATTGTATTAACGATATGGTAATAATATTGTGTTACCTAAAGTAGAATACAATGGAGGTTATCGTAAGGTTGGTCTCACTCGTTATTATTCGCCATTGATAGGTACCTTATTTTGTAATTCTCTCTTATATTCAGTATGAATGGAAAATGGAAAAATTAATGGTAAATATATGAAGTCCTTTAGGAATACCGCAGGTTCAAATCTTAAGGCAAGTTCTAGGTTTAAGGGCTAAGGGGTCACTCACGAAAGCGTAATTGACGAGGAATGTAAGAAATTTGTAGAATCGTGAGTAACTTTTACGTTAAATAAATAAAGAAAACCTTATTTACGTACAGTAATATTATGAGTTAAATTAAAAATCGGACAAGTGTAAGCTGGACTCGCACCACAAATATTCCGCAAAATGCATACATAAGACAATATACATATGTATGCTAAACTATATTTATCAATATATGTCGATATGCAGGGCCTTTTTATCATTTGTTAAAAAAGCTACTGTAATATCTATAAAAATTTTAAATCATTATTTTTTTTTACATTTTCTTGTTTAATACAGCCGTTTAAGTACCTTTAGAGCAGACAGAAAAACATCATAGGTTTAACAATAGATTTCTATCAGGACTCTCTCTAAACTCTTTGGGCTACGGAATCCCTAATTTTAATTTCATATGTACGTGACATTAATTACTTTTCCACTTCATAAGCTTTAAATTAATATAAAATTATATACCTACAAATTATGGACTATGAACAGACATTTTAATGTTAGATCTTTCTTTATAACTAGCGGCTCACCCTCGCTTCGCTCGGGTTCGTTGCTAGGTACGTTTTAAATAGATATAAATAGTTATTAGCCAGCGTTAGCCATGTAATTTTTTTTGTTAATAATATTGACATCATTAATATTTATACGATACTAACGTCACTCAATTGTTTTGCCTTCCCGGAACCTCTCCACTAACACTTAAACTTTATGATATGGTATTAAAGTTCAAATTGATTTTTAAGTATTATTACGAATCTTTTGCATGAGAGTATAGAAAAGTGTTGTTTTTAGACTTTTTCAGGCAATTTTTTAAATTTTTCTTTCTGTAAGAACCATCGTTGTACTTCAAGGAATATTCTATAAAAAGAATTAGCGAAATCGGTTCAGCTGCTCTCGAGTTTTGCGCTTAGCAACACATTCAGCGATTCATTTTTATATTATAGAATAAAAATACTTTTCATTTTTTACAATAAAAATACTGAACATAGTACCGCTCAAACCACTTATATCAAATATTTTTCAAATAAGCCTTATCTTTGTATACCTACTAATTATTTTTCATATACTCACATACCCACACAATTACAATTATACTTTGTATAAAATTATTAATCAAATAAAATAAAAACTAAATACGAACAGCATTTTACGTTATATCATCAAATAACTTATTAATTACTAGCGACTCGCATCCACTCCGCTCGGGTTCATCCTAAGTTACGTTTTAACGTTTAGTATAGATTTCTCAGAGATGAGACATTTTCCCGCAGTAAAAAGTATCCTATATGTTGACCTTTTTTTTTTAACGTTGCGAAATGCATTTACGCACGACGTGTGGGACTCACCGGCGTAATATAGCCAGTACTACCCACTAAAACCCAACAAAACTTTCCCCCGTCTTAATGGGGCGTCGCAGGATCGCTTACGCATTCAACTACGACGCCCCGGCGGCAGGTCTGCCGAAGCAGACCACCACAACCATGGGGTTGCTCCAAGGTCCACTCTGCTATCAGAGAAGTACCAGGAGCAACCCGCATGGTACACCGCCCCCCGAAGAGGGCCACCTCCCACTACGACAAGGTGAACGCACGTTGGGGGGGATCCTATATGTTGACCTGGATAACCAGCTATCATCGTACCAAAATTCATCAAAATCTGTCCAGTGGTTTTCTCGTGATGCGTTCCCAGACAGACAGACAGATAGACAGAGAGTCAAAAATTCTAAAAACTATAGATCCGGCCTCTGTATCGATAATAATGATTATTTCAATAAGATTTTCAAAAAACTATTTAATGTACAGATTCGACTCAGAATTTTATTATATGTATGGTTAATTCGTTCATGATGTATAGATATATATTATAGGTTATTTGAATGATTAATTTCAAGTACATTTATAGCCGTCACACAATAGGTTCCGCCTATCATTGCAATATGCTTAATACACACTTATATACTTTAGTAATCAGTATAAAAATATTGGAGAAATATGTAATCATTATCGTGTTATTTCACTAACATCCTCTACAAATCGTTTCTACCGTAACATATTGCATGTAGAAGATTCCCATCCGCCTGTGTAACTTGCCTATTCACTAAACCATCAAAAATTATAGAATTCCACCTTCAATTATTGTGTGATTTGTCTCGGAACTCACGCACGTTAATTGTTTTATACGTAGCCAGGTAAAAATCGTCATTATCTCGAGGCGCATAATAAGAAAATAGAGAAAAAAATAGACAAAGGGTGACCGACGACTCAACTTTTTTCTTTATTTTAAACCTATAGCCATACCTGAGTTCGGTGCCCAAAAGAGGTTTTATATTTCTTTCTGCTTTTTATGATAGGCCTAACCCGTTTCTGTCTTCACATACTAAAGGGGTGTGCACTTGCAGTGAATGTATATTCATCTAAAGATTCCTCGAAAAATATGACATAAAGTTTACTATGCTTTGACTTGAATACGTTTACTGTGAATGATAATAAAACGTGGACATTACGTGGTATGAATAATAAGTTAGTTCTAATATTTGTAGGCGAGACTAGAAGAAAACGCTTATAATAAATCGAAGTTAAATTTTCAGTTACATTATTTAGCTAAAGTTAACCATGTGATGTGTAACGGGCGTTGAACATTTTGTAAAAGCTATTAATGTAAATATCTCGTACCGTGGTAATCGTGTGCTGTATACTCAAAACATAAGGCATGCAGCAGAACAACAATTATAGATTTAAGATAAACCTCTCCACACTGACTCCAATTAGCAACAAAACGCAATACATAGGATTTCAAATTTATTATTTAATAAGCGTTGGGCGGTCTCGTTTTCGTTTCGCAATATAAGGTCGTTTAGTATAAAAATAATTACCCAGTCCGTCGGCTTCAGTAATCGGGCGCCTTTTTAAACGAAATTTTAATAAAACGAATAAGGGTCGATTACGTCGTTCATTTTTCATGATGACCGAAACAATTGGACGTCATTACATGGCTTTGTACTGTCCAGGTAGTGATAAACGTCCTGGTAATGAACTCGGCGATTCCTGAAGCGTTATTGGCTTACATCCAAAATTACAAGGCGATAAATTTATTCGAATGTGTACAATCCGTGCCGAGTGCGGTATGTATATAATAATTCTTAAAGAGACCATTTATACCTAAAACGATCAATTCTGGTATAATAGTTTATTGAATAATTCATATTCTTCAAATTTTAGTTCAATTTAAATATATTAAATAATCCAAATATATTTTTTAATTTAATAATAATTTATTTATTATAACACAACAACAATAAAAACTATAAATTAGATAACAATATACATTTACATTTGAAATAAAAATTTACATATAATTAATTGATTAATTTAAAATTTATTTATTTATTTATTTCAAATCTAATCAAAATTTCAAATTTTGTGGTTGAGATCCCCTTTTAAGCAAATAATTTGCCTGTATTAGGAGACCCCGCCCTTTCATAAAAAAGTAATTTTATCTTTTAGCTGATTATAATATTATGGGTGATACTACAAACTTAAATAGATCAATTAAGACAAACAAAAAAATAAAAAATAAAAATAAAAATTAAAAATTAGCGTACATATATTTGTTTGTGTATTGTGTGTGAGTGTGCGTGTGTGTATGTGCGTGCGCGCGCGTGTGTGTGTGTTTGTGTGTGTGTGTGTGTGTGTGTGTGTGGTGTGTGTGCGTGTGTGAGCATTTAATGAATATGTTCTAACAGTTTTTCCGTATCATTGTAACTAAGGGTTTTTATCCAATCTATTAATGTCTTTTTGCATTTATGGTAATTGTAGGGGTAAACATAAATTATACTGTTAATTTTTATTATATAATTGTGCAGATCTTTTATCGAATTGCATTGACGCAAATGTTGTTCTTGTTTGTGGGATTTTAATTATATTTTCTTTCCTTCTTTTAATGTTAAAGACGCATCATAGAAAACAGCCTTATGTACTTTTAGTATAGTTTGAGTAATATACAGCTTTCTAACTGAGAGCAGTTTGCTAACTTGGTACAGATTCTCAGTTGGAAATGTAAGTTTTTTAAAGTACATACATTTTATTAGAGCACGTTGTGCTCTCTCAAGTTCAATAAAACTTCGTTTTAGCAGCTCCGCCCCAAATCGGGATACAATATGATAGCACTGATTGTACTAAGGCAAAATATATTTCATTCAAGAGATTCCTGGGGCGAGATGAGCTGCTAAAAACTTGTTTAGGGACTATGTGTCTTAGGGACCGAAACATCCAGCTCAATTTTCTGACTCTGTTTGCCACATGATCGATTTGAGAATGCCAAGATAATCTCTGGTCAATGAAAAAACACCCAAATACTTAGCACATGGAACCCTCGTTATATTTAAGCAACTGCAGGTAGTGCCTTTATCATTATTACACAGATGTATTTTTATATTGAAATCTTCTCTAGGTTGTTTACGTTTACATATGCTAAAGCATATATAATTTGTTTTAGAAATGTTCAGTGTGAGTAGGTTCTTAGGACAACCACCTGGCTACTTTAGCCAACCCTATTTCGGCATTAAGCCGTACCTCGTGCCAAGAATTACCCGTAAAGACTAGAGCTGTATCAATCAGCATATGAGAATACCTTAGTATTTGTTAGTTGTATATTACAGAGCTGGTTTACATAGATGACAAACAGAGTAGGTCCCAGGACACTTGCCTTGCGGAACACCATATGATACGTCTGTATATTCACTTGTGTAATGAGTAACCCTAACTTTCTGCTTCCTATTTGAGAGGTAGTCATTTAAGAGCTGTAGTGGAATTCCACGTATCCCAATATGTTCAAGCTTTTTTACAAGAATTTGGACAGAGACAGTATCAAAAGCTTTTTTAGATCAAGGAATACAGTTAGACACGGTTTACCGTTGTCTAATTGTTCTGTTACAATTTTAGTTAGTGCAGTTACTGCGTGCTCGGTGGAAATGCCCTGACGAAATCCATATTGTGATTTTGAGATGATATTATAATCTTAAGGTATGTTAAAAGCCTAATATTAATAAGTTTTTCTATTATTTTGGATATTGAGGGTAATACTGAAATAGGTCTATAATTTGTTATGTCGTCTCTGTCCCCACCTTTATGAACAGGCGTAATAATAGCCTGCTTTAGAGGACTAGGAAAAATACCTTTTCTAAAGCAGAGGTTAGCAAGGTGAGTTAATAAAGGAACGATATTCCTTTTCTTATATATTTAAGAAATCGTGTTGGTACAATTATCCCAACCAGACGCACTATCAGATTTAAGACTCATTAAGACACGATTCACTTCATCTTCATCTGCATCTAGCAGAACGAAGGAATTAGGTTGTGAAGGTGGCAATGTATAATGGTCGTCATTGGAGGCAGAGTGACATGGCTGTATTTTTTGTGTAAGATCTTTTCCGATGTTCGCGAAATAATTATTAATGTAGTTAACGGATTCTAGAGGTGATGATCTTATACTTAATAATTCTTCACTATAATTATTTTTTTGGTTTAGAGTAAGATATTGTTTTTAGATTATCCCAAAGTTTTTTCTTATTAGAAATATTATTAATAATTAATTCTGTCTCATACTTCCGTTTTAATTTTTTTATTAGATTGTTGCAATGGTTTCTGTATCTTATATATGCTATTTTTAATAATTTCATTATAAGGGTCGTGTTTGTTTAAGTTTTTTTTTGTAATTTATTGCGGTTATTTATACAACGAAGAATACCTGGACTAATCCAAGGTTTTATTATGCGTTTACTATTTGGAATTTTAAGATGGACTGTATTTTTATTAATGATTCAGTTAGTTTGTGTATTAAAAGGTTAGCAAGAGACTCCGGGTTGTCGCAGAAAAGAAGGTTAGCAAGATTATTATCTAATAGGTATTTATAAGCTTCTTCAAAATTTATAGTTGATTTAATTTTACTGGCAGTATATATATTATTTAGTTTGGATAATGATAAAAGAGTTGTGTAGTGATCGGTGATACTAGTGTGTAAGATAGCAATTGAAGCCGATATTTTTTGTTTATTAATCTTAAGCATAAAATGGTCTAAGCAATTTGTATCTCTGGTCGCCCAAAGTATGTCCAGGGCAATATACCGTGGAGTGACAACATGTTGAGATAATTATTTCTGTTAGTGTTCTCATACGATGATGTTGATTCCCCAGGTTTTAAGTTAATGTTTATGTCACCTGCTATGATAATATTTTTTTGTGACTTTAGGTTATCTAGGTGAGTATTAAGAGAGAATATAAAACTGTCAGCATTTATGTTCGATGGGGATCGATAGATACATAAAATTATGTTATTTAGGATATCAATTTGTATGCATGATGCTAGGGACAATTTTATTTCTCTTACTTTACATTTTAAATTATTTTTTATATATACGACAACACCATCATTTTGGTTCAAATGACAAGTTGTATAGAAAGAGGAATAATTCTTAAGTTGTGGAATTGGTTTTTCAGGACTTAATCTACACTCCGTCAGAAGAATAACATCTGGTTCGAACTTAAATTTCGATAAAGATACTATAAAACTGTCAAAATTACATGAAATACTTCTTATATTTTGAGAAACAACGGTAAAGTCATAAATAAATAAAATGTGCGTTTTATCTTAAGAACATATTATATAAGCCATATCTGAATAATAAACCGGCTTCGTGAGAACAAAATATAACAATGGCATTATTAGTTTATGTGACTGTATCTACCGTACAAAATACATAAATTGCGGGAAAGAAATAATGACATAAATAATTTAACAACTCCTTACATTGTTCTAGCTGTTTATTGAACCCCAAAACAAACATATCACATTTTAAATTCCTTAACACGATTTCAAAATGTTATATAAAAAACGTATCACGTATAATAACGATTTCCTTTATTTTGTTAAAACAACGAATATGAGCTATAGCCAATAACAATAGCCATAAATGGTAATATTGGGAATTTAAGTGTGTTTTTATTTTTTTACATTATCGATACCCTTTTTCAATCCAGCAATGAAACAACAGATTGATGTGAAAACTTCCATAGAGATATTTTATGAGTCGGAGAGTGGCATAGATATTTTTTGTGTTTCCGGGTTGTGTGCTAAAATCATAACGGAAGCATAATACTTTACGATACATTGCAAGTTCTTCGGTTGATAGAACATTAGATATACTCGTACGTTACGTACAACGATATATTACGTACAGGTGGTAAAATACGCTAAGAGTTTATTATAGTGAAGACGGAGAATGCGGTCCGTGAGAAAAAAATCTTCTCGCTTCCGATGCGCTCAGCTAGATAGTGCGGTGAACGCGCCTCACGCCGCGCCCGCTTCGAGTTTTGAATAACGTTTTAGGGTTCCATTAAATAAACCTAAATAATGTTTAAAATAAATAAGTGGGAAAAAATATTTAAAAATTTAAAATAAATAAAAAAATATATATATTTGAGCTAAACTATTTTAATAAACCTATAGGTATAGTAATGCTTAACATATAATAAAATATATATTGCAATATATGTATAATATATTTATAATTTGGTGAAAAAAATATTTTTACAAGCTAATGAACTTATTTTTTCTTTTCTTTCGATTAAAGATTTTAAAAACATCAGTCAAACCTGACCTAGTCAATATATTAATTTATTCAGTAAAAATGTGTAAGGAACCCTTTACCTAAAACGATTAGGGCTTAACTGGTATTCGGGATTTCGGAATTCAGTAGCACGTTGACATTGTGTTTTTATTAGCTTATTATTGACGTCGCGCGTCGTGGAGTCCACGCTTTGTTGTGGACACTCATCATTTCGGTGTGTAAATATTTATGAAGTTAATATTTTGTATCCTTCATAAGGTTATGCAATGTCCTTTAAAATTATGTACAATTTTCTAAATTTTTTTTAATATGAGAAATAATAGATAGCTTATAAAAGATGTGCGCAAATGGTAATAGTTAATACAACGAACGCGTTAAGAATAGGTTACTGCTGCTTTTTTCATGGATACTAAAATAATAAAGTTAAATAAACAGAATACCTCAGCATTACTTGCTATAGTTTTCTATCAGCATATACATACAAGCGCTGATAAGTTTTTTTTCTCTTTCGAAAGACTCATCATAAAATTATAAAGGTTTGACTCTACTATTAGGAAAATTATTTGATACATAACAAATTCATAGTAAAAACATAATATTAAATTCTCTAAAATATAATTATTTATTGTTGTATTTAACTATATGTTGGACTAAGCCCCAATTAATGTAATTAAGTAATACGATAAGTATATTATAGAATAGAAGTAAAAATGCGGAAACGAAAAATTAATGGGTAAATATAATACTCATCCTTTATATAAAAAACAAGAACCATAAAATCCTTTGAGGGTTTTATTTTATTGTAAGCGTAATAAATTCTTCATAGCTAGTTAAAATAATTTTTAAACAGAGGATAATATAGGTTCTCACTATTATTTCTTTACACACTATCTTTGCTCAAGCCGTAAATAATAAAATAACGTGACTTCTCTCGTCAATGTGAGTTCCGCAAGAAACTGGCTTAAAAACGATAAATCAACGAGGCTATTAAAGTCCGAACCAATTAATGGAGATATATTTATAAAACCCATCGATTTCAGCCGATTAATTTATTAGACGTTTAAAGAAACGTTTAAAAATACCAATTTGAACATTTGTAGTGACATTATGGTGATTATGATCGGATTGGTATTGTATTTGATACTTTTATGTTTAAATAAATATAAAATGGTTGTAATGGCATTTTATTGATTCTTTTGGTGCGTCGGTACATAAATGATGATAGTTTTGAACAGATTAATAATAGAACCTCTTTTAGTTGCCTGCTAAGTGCAATAAAACTCTACAATGTTAACGTATTAAAATTGTGACCTTATCGTCTGTTTTTAAAGTCCTTTTTCTGTTGCAGGTAGAGCCAACCGGCTCTGCGTCTCTCGGGGCCGCGTCCAGAGCTCTATTTGTGGAGAAAGTGAGGGCCTCCAACGCGGCCTGTCAAGCGGGAGACTTTTCCACGGCAGTCGCACTGTACACTGACGCTTTGACCTTGGATCCTGCCAACCATATATTATATAGCAATAGGTAAAATTCACTTTCTTTGGTTTTCCTTTCATCTTTTTTTTATAAATAAAATTTATTTATTTATAATTAAGATTAAATATTTAAATATTCTTAAATAACAAAAACATTCCCTAACACCCAAAAAATATCTATATGAATTTGGCACTCCTCTTTATTAAATGATTTTATCTGTTACTATATCACATTGAAAAAGTAAATTTTTCTAATTATTTTAAAAATTAAAGATATAAATTTATACCTAAATTAATAATAAATGTCCCCCCACAGATCAGCAGCAAGATTGAAGCAAGGCCAATTTGCAGCCGCTCTACAAGATGCGACACGGGCGCGAGAACTTTGCCCTAATTGGCCAAAAGCTTATTATAGACAAGGTAGAGCAAAAATGTTATATAATATATAAGATAAAAAAATCTTAATCTTTTACATTATACATTCTTGTGGAGTCTAATTAAAAAAATTTAAACCGACTTCAAAAGTTTTCTTCAATCGGTCAACTACTTACAACACTATACATTAGGTATACATATATTAAAAGCCTCATAAGTCGACTACGCCTATGTGAAGAAAATACTTAATAGTCTGTTCCTTTACAACTAATGATCCAATTTAGATTAATCTTTTTTCAATTCCTTCTTGAAAGATCTCTTATCTAATAAAAAATATTGATAGGGTTCAGTTATTTCTTATGCTAGGATAAATATTTATACACTTGTAAAATTTTGCATTTACTAAGTCATGTACACTAACATATAACAATAATTTTCCATTATTTTTTCCTAACAATATAACATATCTACATACAGGTCACATTATATTACTTTAAAAAGTGGCATAATCCCCCTTTTTTGAAATCGATTAAAAAAGTTAATTTCTTATATAAATACAATAAACTTATACCTAATAAAAAAACTTTTAATAACAGTAGGTACATTGACTTTCAAAAGTGGAATATTTCGGCAGTTACAACATTCTATCAGGCATATAACCACTAACCAGTGATATTAATTGTATATAAACATACAAGTAAACCGAAAACTTATAATGTTTATATTCGGCGTAAAAAGAAACCATCGTATACTCGTACGTCCATTAAATTAATAATGCTTGTTGAATAAAATTGTGTATTGTTGCGCGCGGTTACGCTGCGTTGAGATATCGTGAAAACATAATATGATCACATAATGCATATTGCGTGCGACTACTTTCTTTCATTTCTGTGTATGTATTATCATTTACAGTCTCGTTTCACTTTTGGCATGTAAATGAAAGTTAGAATTCGTTATGTATTTTTGTTTCCGCATTAATATCACCTATATTATTGACCGAGTACTTCCTTTATTACGATTAGCAAAATAAAACAGATAATATAAAAAAGTGCTGTTTTTTTTCAATATTTCAATATTGAAATTTCGTTTTTAGGTCATAATAGCTTTTAATATTTAGATAGTACTTTAAAATATATAACGGTATATTACACTTTGCTTGATTTCCGCAAATAATTACAGAGAACATGGCGTGTTTCGCTATAAACTAGAGCAGCTCAGAAAGTGGTAATGATCACTTATCAATCTTCCGGTGCAGAGTAGGTACTCTAGGTCGCGTTATGGTTTCATGCAATTGTTACTGCCGTTCTTGATGTGTGTCGACTAGATAAGGATTGAGAACTATTGATTGACCTATCAATTTGTAACAAACTATTCAAAATTAAATTTTCAATAATACATTTAAATAATATTATTCTATCTATACATATACCTAATAAAATTCTAATCGAGTCGAATCATCATGACATGATTTTTCGAGTGGTGTTAAATTTTTTGAAAGAGTTTTGTTCTTAGAATAGTTTCGTCACATTTATTATACAAAATAAGGTTCTCAGATAAAAAAAATATTTCAAAAAAAATTGTACGCTATAGGTGTCGCTCTTCAATGTCTCGGTCGACATGGCGAAGCCCTGGCAGCATTCAGCTCAGGGCTGGGCGTGGAGCCGTCTTCACGGCAACTGCTGGCTGCGCTGGTGGAAGCCTCACTCAAGTCCCCACTACGAACCACTCTGGACCCAACTTTCAGGCAGTTGGAAGCAATGAAACTTGATCAATCACCATTTGTATTAATTTCGGTAAGTTATTTTTTACGTTTTATGTAAATATAATATATATTCTTCACGCTGTATCTTCGACCATTGTAGGTTCCTAAATATTATAAAAAATCTTAATCGACTTGTTTAATTCGATAACCTATCGTTGTAACCATTATGTCGGTAACAGATACACAATGCATTGTATCAACATCAAATCGTCTTTGTAGCGTCCAGTAATTCTATCACGCTTGGCGGGAGTATCTTATCCTGGGATGGGAATGATGTTAATTCCTACTTATAATTAAGGTGAAAGGGTCACCAATTATTATTATTATAGCTTTATTTTCCCCATAACAATTTCTAATATCCATCCTTTATAAATTATTTCTTTTTCCATTTCTTTTGTTATGTGGCCCCTTGGTGGGTAAAAGCCTCCCCCATTCTTTTCCATCTTTCCCTGTCTTTGGCCTCATGCATCCAGTTTTTTCCTGCTGTGTTTATTATGTCATCGGCCCATCTTTTCTTCTGTCTTCCCACTTTTCTTTTGCCTTTTGGGCCCTGCCATTTAGTTGTTTGGTAGGTCCATCTCTTATCTTTGTATCTTGACAAGTGCCCTGCCCAGTTCCACTTCTGTTTCAAACTAAAATATAGAGCATCTGTTAATTTAGTTTTCATGCGGATGTCTGCGTTTTTTGTTTTTTGTATTTTTCTTAGTTTCAGTATACTTCGTTCCATTGCATGTTGACAAGATGAAATTTTGTTTTTTACTTTTTTAGTAAAGACCCATGTCTGACTAGCGTACGTAAGCTTGGGAGAATGCAAGAATCCATTATTGTCTTTTTTTATATTAAGGCTATAGTTCCCTTTTAAAATTTCTCTTTGGGCCCAGTATTTCTTCCAAGTTGTACTTATTCGCCTGTCTATTTCGTTTTCATTGCTATTTGCATCAAAGGACACCAATTTACCTAGGTACACATATTCATTTGTATATTCTATCGGTTTATCCTCTACTTTGATTGTTTTCTTTTGACTGTTTGACATAATTTTTTGTTTTGGATGCGTTCATGTGTAGGCCGATTTCTTTGCTTTCAGAGTTTAATCTTTGTAGCATTGCTTCTAAATCTGTCGCGGATTCACTAAAAAGAACAATGTCATCTGCAAACCTTAGGTGTGTTAATTTATTATTAAATATCCATAGGCCTTTATTTTCCCCAATTGATGTTTTTGAAAATGTCCTCAAGTACAGCTATGAATAGCTTTGGAGACAGCGGGTCTCCCTGCCGCACCCCTCTACAATTCTGAACTCCTCCCCTTGTCTTTCCAATTTTACTCTACTTACACTTTTAGAATAGATGTTTTTTATGATATTTATATATGTTCTGTTTATATCATTCTTTCTTAGAGCAGTCCATATAGATGAATGTACTATGCTATCGAAAGCTTTGGAATAGTCCACAAAAGCTATGTAGAGTGGTTTATTGAATTCTTTAAATTTTTCTATTATTTGTTCTATTGTGTGAATGTGGTCTATTGTTGAGTAATGCGGCCGGAAGCCCGCTTGTTCTATTGGCTGATTTTTGTCAATATCTGGTGCTATTCTTCTTAGGATGATTGATGAAAAGAGTTTATATATTGTTGATAGTAAGCTGATAGGCCTGTAGTTGCTGATGTCGAGCGGGTTCCCTTTTTATACAATAGTATTATGTTTGATTTACTCCATTGAGATGGTACTTGCTCTTTTACCAGTACTAAATTGAAGAGTTCTGCTAGGTATGTAGCCAGGATTGGCGCACCGATTTTCAGGGCTTCGTTTGTGATGTTATCTTCGCCTGGGCTTTTCTCGGGTTTTAATCTTTTGTTTGGGTCATTATTTCTCTTTCTGTTATTGGGTCTAATGGTTTTTCTGCTATATCTTCTGTTATATCCCTATTATCTTTTTCATCTTCTTGTGTTATATCATGTGGTGGTTTTTCATAGAGAGAAGTGTAGAAAGCCGTTGCACATTCTATTATACCATTTCTATCTTTGCTTTCCCCTTGTCACTTTCAGACTTTGTATCCAATTTTTGTGAGTAGATAGTTCTTTATAGGCTCTTTTTGAGCTACGGAAAGAAAACATATTTTTTTCTATAATTTCTCTTCTATGATTAGCATAATCTCTTCTGATAGATTTGTTGGTTTGTTTGAACAATTTCTTCAGTTTCTCTCTCATTTCTTTGGTCTTGTTCTTCGTGAACATAAGTTTAGTTCTTTTTACAGATTAAATTATGTGTGTGTTTGCTAATGATCTTGTCTTTGTTTTGTTTTTTGCTTTTTCATCCATTCTAAGACTTTTTGTGATAGCTTCTTCCAGTTTGTCACTAAAGGATTGTACATTCTTATTTTCCTTTAAAAATTCTTGCAATATTGGTAAGTTCTTTTTTAGGTTTTGTACGTAGTTGTTTTTCTCATGTGTGGAATTCAATTTGTTGGGCATGGTTTTTGAATGTTCCTCGGCTAATTTTTGGTTGTTGTTGAATTTTTTATAGAGCATCTTAAATCCTGTGATCAGATGGAAAGCTTATTTTGTTCAAAACTTCTACATTTATTACAGATTTTGGGTAAGGGCTCAGAATAAAGTCTATTTCATTTTTTGTTTTATGATCTGGTGATATCCATGTCCATTTTTTTGGAACTTTTCTTCTTGAAATATGTGTTCATTACAGCCAGTTTATTCTCTTGTGCATATTGTATTAGGCGTTCACCTCTGGCATTCCTTATGCCGTAACCATATTTGCCCATTATAAGGTTTTTCATGAGGTTTAGGTTGTCCAATTTTAGCGTTGAAGTCTCCGATGATTAACCTGTTTTTTATCAGCCTTTTCTTGCGCTCTCGTTAAGGCATTGTAGAAATTTTGTGATTTCTTCTTCACTTGAACTCTCAGTGGGAGAATATACTTGAATCAGTGATAGTGGACCTTCCTTAAAGTTCAGTTTTAGCAGAGCCACTCTCTCCGATATTCCCAAGAAGCTTAAAATGTTGCCCTTTAGAGATTTCTTTATTATGAAGCCTACACCATGAAGTCCTTGTGTCTCTCTATATAGCAAAATATGTAGTCTTTATGTCTTCGATGGTATATCCTATCTTTTTAACTTCAGCGAGTCCTATAATATCCCATTTTATTTTATTTATTGCATTATTTAGTTCTAAAGTTCTTTCTTTCGTTGATAGGGATCTCACATTAAGTGTGCATATTTTAAGGCCTTGTTCTTTTCTTGACTTTATACTCTTTCTTTTGTTTCATAACTAGGGTTGTTTTTATTGTTTATATTTATAATATTATGGTTGTTTTTATTTAATGGAGGGTAGTGGTCGTCTTGCCCCACGGTGACCAGCCGGCTTGGGGTGCTTTTTTTGGAAGTTATTTTTAACAATGTTGTAGTATTTGTCTTGATTTTGTTCCGGGTGCCGGTGGTCGTTGCTAGTTTTTTGAGATTTCAGACAGTGAGGCTGTTCTGCCTCGTTCAACATAGTTAAGAATATTAGGTCTTATAATTTCTTTTGAGACACTCTTCGAGTTTATTTTCTTTTGGGTTGATGAATTGGGTGAGCCTGAATCTTCTCTTTTTCTTTTGTCTCTGGTTTTTGTCAGTTGGTTTCTCACTATAAGTTTGTCATATTAAGATAAGCGATATTTCCTTTCTTCCTTTCCTCTTCTAGTTGTGGTTGTAGCTTCTTCCGCTTTTCAAGTACTTCCTTAGTGTAATCCTCCTTGACATTAATACCTGGTGGGAGATTAGCCTTGTTTTTCAATATGGTATGTTTTTTCCATAAAGACGTTAAGGTGACTACGACAGGGCGACTTTTATTGTTGTTTTTGCCGATCCTATATATGTTTTTGATTTCCTGACTATCTATGTGTGTTCCTGTTTCTTTTATTATGTCCTTTATGTAGTCTACCATCTCCGCTTCTAGTTTACCAGACTCCTCAATTCCAAAAAAGACCAGGTTATATTTCCTTTTTTCCAGTTCCATTATGTTAAGTTTTTGCTCCAATGTAGAAATTTTTTGCTTTGAGTTTAGTATTTTCCTCTGTTATTGTTTTTAATCTCTCATCTATTGCCTCCATAACATTTTTCGTTACTGTCGTCGTTTATAATTTTAGTTTGTTGGTTCAGTTTTTCATCCAGTCTTGACCAGCAGCAACTCCATGCTTTTATCCATTTTTGGGGGATTGTTTTTTGTTCTGGCAATACTGGTTTAGTGATAATTTATTTGTTGATGTTGGTCACACTGAAACTGTCAGTGTCAGAATGGCCTTAGTTGACGTTTGACAAATTCGTTGGTTGTATTGGTAGCACTGCTGTATGATTTGCAAATTGTTAGGATAAGTGATGTTTGATTTTATTATAAGTTTCTCTGCTAGCTTTATGTTTGCACTGTGGTTATTTTCCAATATTGTCTTTTGCCGTCACACCTAATGGATTTTGCGTCGAGACGCCACAAATTAACACTGTTTGCACTGTTATTGTTTTTTATTTGCGGAGGACTTTGACGTACGTGTTTACTGTAAGACCACCGGAAGCGGAATCCAGGGTCACCAATACCAATATCAAATCTTTAACATTTAACAAACCTACAGTCCCTTGTATAGCTATTTGAATTACTGTGTCAGGTGATCGTCATTTTGATAGTTATATATCCCTATGCTATTCTTCGTTATAACGTTATAATGTTATTTTATACGGGACTACTGTTGCGGAAACTGTTTTCCGGGCATTCAAGTCACTTTGGAATTCGCATTTGCACAAATGAAGACTGCAAAATTATTAGATATCATGGTTAAAAAAATACATTATATGTATATATATATATTATACTATCATTTAGGGCTGTTGATAAAATATCGATATATCGAACTATCGATATTATCATTTAGAAATATCGATATTTATTACTAATATTTTTTGGACGATATATCGATAGTTCGATATTGAAATGTAGATATCGATGGTCGATATTTTTTACATATGGACATGGTTGCTACTTCGCAGTTAACTATTTTGCGCAATTTAGTCACGCTACTTAGTCCATTTAAAATAGTAACAGAAGATTGGAGTGCCGAGAAATATGTCACAGCTAGTTTAGTTATACCATTAACAAATTTATTAAAACAAGAAATCGAACAAACTAAGCCATCAACTGCTATTGGAGTGTCAGTACAAAATGATTTATTAAATGGTATTCAAAGTAGATTAGTGCCTTTACAAGAAAATCCGTTTTTTGGCCAAAGCAACTATCTTAGATCCTCGCTTCAAAAAATTGCATTTCATGTCGGCATTGGCTGTTGCTAATGCAATCAGATCTATCAAAAGAAATAATTGCAGAACACAAAATAAGAGGAAATCGTTCACCTACAGTAGGCGCTTCTCCACGTGGAGAAAAAGAAACAACTTCATCCTTATGGGATAGACATGAAGATATGCTCTTGAAAAATATGGCCAATGCCAATGAAGTTTCTGGTAGAAGTCTTGGTACGATACCTGCTGAATTGAAGCAGTATTTAGATCAGCTAAATATTTCAAGGTTATCAAATGCGCAAAAATTTTGGATCGATAGTAGGCATTTTACTCCCGTGCTATCAGAAATAGCTGTTAAATATTTAATTTCTTCTGCTACATCTGTAGCATCTGTACTAGTTGCTTCTACAATCAATCTGTTAGTGCCTAATAATCGTAGTAGTCAAACAGCTGAACATAATATAAAACAAAGAGTATTTTTAAAAACTCTTACTGAAAAATATTGGTACACATTATTGTTTCACTTAAATTAAACAATAATTCTAACACTTTTATACATTTATAATTTAATTTGTTTAATAAATATACTGAACTATAAACTGTGTAATCATTTTTGACCTGCCTTACAATATTTTTTTTTAAATAAAACCGATATATCGACTTATCGATATTTTTTTCGATATATCAAGCTTCGATATTGATATATTTAAAAATATCGATATATCGAAAATCCGATATTTTAAAAAATATCAACAGTCCTACTATCATTGCCCGCGGCTCCGCCGGCGTTCAGATGACCAAAAACCAAATTCTTAGGTTTTACATAATATTAGTATAATCTTACATTGCAGTTTTTGATTTTTTTCTTAGAAATGAGATATTTTTTCGCGGTAAAAAGTATCTTATATGTTGACTCGGATAACCAGCTATAACCATACCAAATTTCATTAAAATCCCTCCAGTGGTTCTTCTGTGATGCGGTAACAGACAGACAGACAGACAGACAGGCAGACAGACAAAAATTCTAAAAACTATAGATTTGGCCTCTGTATCGATAATAATGTTTATTTCAATGAGATTTTCTGAAAAATATGTAATGTACAGATTCGTCTTAGTTACAATTTTATTACATGTAGGTATAGATTACTTTATATTATTGTATACTATCTCTGGTCTACAGTTTTGTCCACGTTTCGTCCGTAAAGACTAGCCTGTTTAATTCCCTCATGAATCCTCTTCTCTCCCTTCAGTAAAAGTCACATATAGTTGATTAAGCCATTCTTCTCCCAACCTAATTTTTTAAGATAAAAATTAGTTTTTTGATTTCTCGCCCAAATCTTTTTCCATCAATAAATTAAATTTTAAATGTTTTTAGATAATATATATTAAACTATGGACCTGTGTCCGAATGAAAATAAATAAATAAAAAAAAATCTCACCAAAATTGGAGAAGCTTTTAAAGAGTTTTAAAGAGTTTATGAATTAATTATTATATTTAAATTAAATAGTCTTTTCACTTATTCTAATTTATGTTTTTTGAGATTTAAGAAGAAGCTCTAGTAGCTTTCAATTCTCTTTACACAACTAATTTTTTTTTATTAATACGTACATACGTACTAAATATTTTTATTTATACGAGGCTAAAATATTACTTAATACATTATAATGCTCCTTTACGATTAGCAATTTCATTCATTTTCTATTCAAAACCATAATGGGTCTAGAATAGTGTTACTTTTCACCTTAGTCGATATTTTGTTGAAAGCTTAGTTTAACCTTTAACAACTTCATCATTATAAAGCTGTCTGTTACACGCCTTTATGCTTTTAACTTTGATCATTCTCATAAAAGAGACATTGTTAAACTAATAGTTTGAAAATAAATCAATGTTTTATTTTCAAACTATTAGTTTAACAATGTATATACTCTGATGAATCCTCACGTAATGATAAATCGTTGTAATTCTAATTTAATACGAGTAGACTTACTATATAATCTATACTTATTATAAAAATAAGTCCCCCGGCCGCGTCTTTCTGTCCTCCTGTCTGTCCTCCTGTCTGTCTGTACGCGATAAACTCGAAAACTACTGAACGGATTTTTATACGGTTTTCAACAATAGAAAGAGTAATTCTTGAGGAAGTTTTAGGTATATAATTTATTATGCTTTTATGTAAATTAGCTGAAATACGGCGACAAATGTTGAAGAGGTCGCAAAAAATCTCGCCAAATGGGAACTTTCCACGCGAACGCCGCGTAAACTAGCAAAGATACAGTTAAGTAATGTACTAGAGAATTCAAAATCTATAAAAATGCTACAAAAAAGTCCGCGATAGCATATCTCTATCTCTTACGGTTGACTTACAATAACCACTTTTATGTTAACATTTTTAATTAAAAACATTACGTTATTTTCAAAGTTATTTTCTTTAGTTCGGTATTAATCCTTATCCAAATGAATATTTTAGTTAGCTTAGTCATTTAATGCAGATTAAAATTGCTCTTTACACTAAATCAATCAGATGAATAGTTTTTGAGATATCGTTGTTAGAAGTAATTAGTAGCGAAACATTTTTAATGCTTGGCGAGCATTGAGATGCCTACGGCGAGTCCATCCCCTCTGCCCCGCATCGCTCGACCGCCTGCTCAAGCTATATAAACCGGGCGATGTAGCGCGCGATCCTAGGATACTTTTTACCGCGGGAAAATATCTTATTTCTGAGGAAAAATACAAAAACTGCAATGTAAGAGTATACTAATATGTAACACCTAAGAATTTAGTTTTTGGTCATCTGAACGCGGGCGGAGCCGCGGGCAATGCTAGTTATTAATATATCGCAACATATTACTTTATATGTACATAACTAACGGCTATTTTGCCTCTAGAAAAATAGAAACAAATCTAAACCACGGGAACTGTACATTTTTCCGGGATAAAAGGTAGCCTATGTGCTACTCCAGACTATCTATCTATCTCTGTGCCAAACATCCAGATTCCTTCAGCCGTTCTGGCGTGATTGAGTAACAAACATCCAAACACCCGGATGTTCGAGTGTTTGGATGTTTGTTACTCAATCACGCCAGAACGGCTGAACTTTCACATTTATAATATTAGTAAAATTAACATATATTTAACTGAATATTACTTTTTATAAAAGTATCTTTTCCATTAGACAATCTCTCCCGTGACCATGATTGGCTGTAAAGCATTTGAAACGTCCGGAACCAAAAATCAAAATAAATTCTTTTATTTCAAATATCAAATATAGGCGTAAATCTAAGCAAATATTCTAAAAATACATCTTAAAATACATCTTAAAATATCAAGATATACCTATATGGTCATTTTAACTACTTAGGAATTATTTAAACCCCTTAAATGTTTATTTACAAAGGGAAATAAAGAAACAGGACGTATTAAATTCGTATACCCAGCAATTAAAGAAAGACATAAAATTTATGAGAGCATTAAATTGTTCAAGCACGGTTGATATCCTGATGTCAGCGATATCAGATCAAATATTTGAATAATTAAATGACTGAAAGCAGCGTTAAACATTATACTTTTAAGTTTTAACTTAGAATCAAACGTTCAATAATTAACGTCGGTTGATATTTTAATAAAACTAAGAATAGAACAGAATAGATTCTTTAATAAATTAATGTTATGCAAGCACAAGTTATATCACTATATTTTCTCAGTCTATTGTAATGTAATTTAATACTTTTTGGGTGCTCTACGATATAAAAAAAAACTAAACGAACCGGTTTATTTAATATAGGCGCAAATGGATAGATAAATAGACGAAAAAAACGATTTTTTTTACATTTACTCTATTCTTACTTATACATATGTTAAATAACATCAAAGTATATAAAGTTAATTCTTAATAACCATTACTACTTTATACAAATACTAGCGACTTACCCGAGCTTTGCGCGGGTGCATCCCTGGGTCCGATTTAGTTCACAATTTCATAGATTTTAATGTTTTCGCGTGGAACCCTCATCCTTTTTGTAAAATATAAGTAACCTAACGTACTCCCTATAACATTTCCTATCTGCCAATAAAAGTCCAGTCAAAATCGGTCCAGCCGTTTCGGAGATTAGCCGGAATAAGACAGACTGACAAAAAAAATATTAAAATTGATTTTTTCTTTTAAGGTTCGTATATACTTTCATACGCATTTAGTAAAAAGCTGTTATTTTTATGTTATCTAAAGACTATCTATATGTATAATGTATATATGTACATAGATTGTGCAGATCTTTAATCGCATGTGTAATTAGTATTAGGACTCGTAATTTTATTGTTACATCTTTATATATATAATTCTTCTGTGAGTGTGTATGTCACTGAACTTCTCTCAAACGACTGGACCGATTTTGATGAAATTTTTTGTGTGTGTTCAAGGGGATCTGGGAATGGTTTAGATTCACAATTTGAATAATAATTTTCATCAAAAAAATTATTAAAAAAAGTTTGGAATTTTCAAATTAAAGACGTGTAGACAGGACAACGTCTGTCGGGTCAGCTAGTCTGTACTGTAAAAAACATTTATACGAATTACATCAAACTATGCTACCAAATTGGTAGCCGTAGCCGAATCGTAAAAGCAATAAAATTTTACAAAAATAGGTACAATCCTTTTAGAATGTCAATAAAATGTGTGTACCAACATAACATTCACTTGAGCTCCAACTTGTAATTGAATGCGTATTTTCATGAGTAAAAGCAATCGAACTTTTTTAAAAGTAACTTACTACACACTAAGCAAATAAAATTTGTACCTTAAAATTTTAACGAAGGAAACTCTTGTGCGTTAATTTAGAATTTATAGCTTGAAGTAAGGAAATATAACCAACATTACATTTCATTATAAATCAAGGAACTATTTCTGATGTATAAAATCTTATAAAAACTGGTGCTGAACAGATTATAAAAATAAATTGTTTAAGCCTTTATGACTTTGTTGCTGAAGTAAATATCGTAAATACAAAAGACCACTTTGTGGCCATTAAAGGGTTTTTATACACAAAAACGTAAACGTTTTAAAGTCGTTCTATACATTAAGTATTTGACAATACTTGAAGATGTCATTGACATTTTAAATATGGTACGGAACGTCTCGGGACAACCTTGCTTCTCAAACACTACTGTATCCGAAGCGAAAAATGTGCTTATATGGAAAAGCTTCTATATCTTTTTAAGCAATAAGTTATAACAAATACTTAATTGAAATTAATTAAGCAATTAACTAAATACATCTTAATATGGCACAAAAGAAAACAGCATTTATGGTCCCAGTATATAAAATGCCTTATTTTATAAGTTGATTGAGTACCGCGTCATACAAGTAGGATGAGACAAGTTTATCTGCATTATCAATAGCCTTTCGATGTAAACTTTATTCAAAATAAACCAACCGAAATACCATCGTTATTTTCTTCAAAATGGAGCGTAAGTATGCATCGAAGTGGTATAAAGCAATGCGACTCGTGAGACTACTGTCGAACCGTCGAATTTAAGTTTATTTAAACCTTATTTAAACTGTCACCGGCCTGTTTTAACATCTGATACTCCGCCTCAAATAATGCCCGCCATTAACGTAGCTCCGGAAATAAAATAATCGTTTTTTTTTTTAATTTATCGAAGACGAAAACATTCAACAGTAAAGAAATACAAAAATTCTGAGAATTCAAGAAATCATTTAGCAATTACCTAAAAAAAATCTAATTATTTTAGTCCCCTATATTTATTTTTTATTAATTTAATCACGCAACAAAATTACGATGAATAGGTACGTCTGTTTTTTTTTACGTTTCCGACCATTTGCAATTAGTATAATAACAAAAACTGAGTACCTGTGAAATTAATTAAGTTTCCAAATTATTTGAATGAGGAAACTCATACGTTTTATTTATAATATACTCTAAATACATAATATATGTATGTGTGTATAATGTGCCTACATTGTACAGTGAATCATTTTATATCATTGAAGATCACTTGACGTTAAGTCAACAATCCATACGAGGATTATTTAAATAACCGCACTAATAACATATAAACAAACAAAAAGAAAAGGAAATTCAGTCCGATGTAACTGGAAGGCTTTAAGAATTTTGCATTACGAGCACCATTTGCATACATTCCACCGGCTGTCCGACATCTGAACATTTTTCGGCACATTTAACGGCCGAACAATGGGGCTGAGTGATCAAAGCGCCATAAATACACGACCCCCGCACATTTACATACAATCTAGACGACATTTGATAGGCAGACACATGAATAGTCCAAATGGACCCTTCTCCCCACCGGAAACTGTATCAAAAATATGAATTCTTTTCGTTTGGTCTTTATATCAACTACCATCTAAAGAAGTGACTTATATTCTAGAAAAAATTGTGACTTCCAACCAAGTCGTCTCCAAAGATAAATAATTACTTCCTTGAGAGACACTTAAATTTTAACCAATTTTTTCTTGTTGCAAATTATTTTTTTTATTTCCCAACACATTTGATTTCATTGTAGGTATTCATTATGTCGGCGTTAGATGGCACAAAATAAGGTAGACTATTATTATGGCGATTATATTCAGGTATTTGTATTTCGGCAATCCTTTGTTATTGATCCGCTATTTTTTGCTCTTGTCTGTCAGTAGTATTTTTTACAAACCTAAAGAGATACTGATATTAACGAAAGAAACACTTGATATCGACCATATTATATATTAAAGCAAAACCGAGTTATAGATTCAGAATTACGATATCAGATACAATATTCATTTATTTCATAAAGTACAACACCGTGGGTGTTCTCTAAATATGTATTTCAACAGATTCGCCTTCATATGAGTACCCTTATGAAACTCGTGATACAGTGGCAAACGGACGAGGGAGATGGGTTTTTAAAAATCCGTATCGCTTTTTGCTGTATATGGGTGATGATACTCAAATTCGCATTTCGTATATTAGACCATTATTATAAATCGTTTAACGAACTAAATTATATATGTTTGAAGATCAAAGTCATTCCGACGATTTTATGAAAGGATATTACCATACGACAGACATTTCATGCACTTTGCTTTTACTGTATAATAACTTTAGAGCACATATATTGTACTTGCTGTTTTGTAAATATCTATACAATTAGTTTTACGCCGATAGGTATAAGCCAGAAGCTGGAATAAAAACACAAATGAAAAATTACTAATTTAAAATTAGGGCTTACATCTTAGGACTTGGGTATATAAAATGTTCAACAAATGAGATAGTGATACGATTTAAATTTTAACGAAAAATATTTTTATTATTAAAACACTCATATAAAAATGTAAAGAAATTGATTTAAATTACTTCTGAAATATCACAGCAATTTATAAGCTTCTATATATAATTTTTATCAAATAGCTTTATTTCCTCGTCAAGGAAAATACTATGTATGTAAATAATTTATCTTTTGTCAGGTTGTCGGACAAGAGCTGTTAGCGGCGGGACAGTACCAAGCGGCAGTCACAGTGTTAGAAGCTGCACTGAGAATTGGATCTTGTTCCTTAAAGTTAAGGTATGTTTTATTAAATTTACTACTCAAATAATATTGTTACAGTAATACGATATTTTAAATGCTTTTATTTTGTGTTATTTTTAAAACGCGGTAAAGTATTGGGTCTTATTTCCGAATTGGGTTGAATTCCAATTGTTCTAAGCGGTAAGGAATATTTTTACAAATACAAGTACACGCAGAGTACTTTCGTTCGTAAGAGTAAATCACGAACGTAATTAAAAAGCTTGTACGACTTTTCCCACCTAAATCCTCATTATCCTTTACCCTTATTACGTTTAAATGATACAATCGACAACGCGAATAAAAGTTGCTATTTAAAACGGTTCGGTAATCTGGTTTTAGTTTTTTTGTTGTACTTTACGGCTCATGATTTATATTTTCGCCTCGTGAGATATCCCATTTCAGATTAATCTCTTAGCAACGATTACACCTTTAACACCACTCAAATTCTTGAAGCAAGAAGACAAATTGCCCTTCGAGAAATCTTCACGTTCATTAATGTTATAGTATTATTTTTAACCGACTTAATAAGAAAGGATGTTTCATTTTTATGTAAACTTAAGTAATACAAGATAAAATTAATAAGTATAAAAGCAATCGTTTAAATAAAACGCCAACATGACTAGATTTAAAATAACGTTGGTATATTTATTATATTAACTAATTCATATCTCATTAAGTGAAATCAACTTCTATATCAAAATTATCTGTTTACTAAACAATTTTGCTCATTATGTCTAACTTAAATTTTTAGTTACAAGATGTACCAATAGCTTTTAAGTTTTTTAAAACATTATCATGACTATAAGAAATAAGTTGAAGTAATAAACCTCTTATTTTGTGAAAATTTAGTTTGTTAATCATGAGCCATGTTATTCTTGACAGTGGCGTAATTTATGTGTTTAAGGACGGTATCTTTGGTGGAATTTCGACGTTTTGATTTATTTCATTCACCGACAAATAAAGCTTTATAATGTTACAAAAGGAAATTAAGACTTAATAGGTCTATTTATTTGTTTCTTATTTTTGTAACACATTGAATTGAGTAAAGTATTTACTTTAAGACATATAGACTGCCTAATTGTTTATATATCTATTTAATATACAAATAACTAATAAAATACTAAATCTCTTAATATAATAGTTTACAAAAAGCTAACAAGTTCCAAATATGGGAAGAGTGCTTAAAGATATTAAACATATATTACCCATTTACGGTCAAAGTTATAAGACTACCAGCGACATAATCAAGCCTGGCGTCGAAACCCACACCTCGATCTTATCTTATTGATGGATCGCATCAGAATCGATACGGCATTCAATGTAGGTGCGAGTTAAGTGGATAAATAGGGACATTTATTTTTGATTTTTATCGATATGAGATAATTGTTGACTGATGATGCGCGACAAAGGGTATGTGATGGTAAAGTTGCACCTGTATTAGGACATTATGTGGAACTTTAATATTGTTTATTTTTTATTAAAAGCACAATTATTTCTAATTTAAAAAATGATTATATGAAAAATTATATTTTTGTTCAATCCAATAATATTTATTATTTATCTACATTTTTTTTTTAAATAAAAGTAAAAATGGTTGTGCTTGTGATAATTTTATTACTTATTATTCACTGGTATAATTAGTCATTTAACTTTTGACGTAATAATCCTTTATCATGTGCATCTAAAGTAATAAAAATATCCTTTCACTACACATGCTATCAATCTTGTTAAAAGGCGTCACAGGACGTCAAATTACACCGCCAAGTGATTCATTGCCTGGAATATGTTAAATAGTTGTGTTAGAATAAATATCAAAGATTATGACGATAATTAAACATGTTATTATTTGATGAATGCTATAGGGCGTTATATTCAACGACAGATAATATACATTTTTAGGGGATTCTATAATAATCTATTTGCTAAAAATGGATTTCGTAAGCAAATTAAAAAATTATCTAAAAAAAACTTTTTCGAATATATGATGTATCGTTCAAAAATAAAAGAAATGGAATAATTCCAAATTTGTATCGTAGTCGGGAAAACTTTATTAGAAATTGTAATATTTTATATATTTACAAAATAAAAACAAATTCAATTAAAACATAATTTAATAATAGTATAATTTATTTTGTGATTCTTCCTGGTTTTTTTTTTAATTCGAATTGTAATCTTTTTCCATTTTTGTGTGTTATTTAATTGTGTTAGTGTATTTTATTATTTATTTAATTTAATATTTTATAATAGTAATTTTAGTACTGTAACTGCATGTGGTATTCACCTTAAAAGGTAGTGCAATTAGCTATAAAAACTTAAAAAATTGTACTCGTATAAAATAAATTGTATTATTGTAACTAACCACTGGTGAATCTAATAAATAAATAAATAAATAAATAAACATATCACCGTTACAAATACTTCGCATTATTTGTTATTCAATGCGTTTACTATGAAAACGTAATAACGTATTACGCCTTACAAAAGTTCGCTATAATTTCGCGTTCCTTATCTAAACTGTACAGTAAGATTAATACTATTTGCATTCACCTGCCCATATCGTAAATCTTACTTCATTTCTTCCAAGTAACTGTCAGTAGGCAAACAAATTCCATTAATCTACCTGGGGCTAGTATCATTAAGCATCAATTCCGGGAGTTGGCTTAATAGTAAGACCACTACTACGACAAACACGATTAGTACTTGTCAAATAACCTTTAATAAAACCCTCTTCACACGTACACTCGATTTGTTCCCAGTATGCTGTTGTAGAGGGTATTGTCTGCCGTTAACTTTAACATTACCGTTAAATATATTGTAAACTCATTATTACCAGGATAATTTCTATCCTCGTTAACTATTTTTCTATTCATAACACGTTATTTACGTGTAATACATAAATATTTTTACTATCCACTTTAACTGGGAGGCGTGTAATAATTTTGTTTTCATAATTCCACCGTATACTTACGTTTAAAATACAAATAACCATTTTGTTGGTATGCGCCTATTATTTTGTTGCCACACGAGAAAATATGTGCTGCAAATAAATTATTTATAAATAATTTACCTATAGGTTATACAATTACTCCACGTTTCAAAGTGCATTGCGGCAACAGTCGATTTTCGTAAAACATACAAATATTGACGACGTTTGTGCAATTTAATTGGTAGACTGTAATTTACATACATTACGTGTCGATTAATTTTAAATTTTCCCTTGTATGTAATAGAGTCATCAGTATCGAGTAATTATATAAAGTAATGAACGTACATCATTACTTATACAGTTACTTTATAACAAATGACTTGTATCTGAACATAATCAATTACAATATTATACGTAAAAACTTTTTTATAATGTACAGATGAAGACATTCGAAACATATGTTTGCGATATCAACATTTTCGAAGTAATTAACACCTCCGAGTAAATTTCTAAGAAATTAATTAAAATTCTAAGAAATCTATTGTTAACTGACACGCCGGCATGTCCGCGGTCGTGGAGGTATTAAGATAAATAATAATTTGTTAGAGCAATTCTTAAATATTGTGTTTCATCTTTTTTGATTTAATAGTAAAGATATGATTTATTTAAATACAAATTTCAACAGGGGTTCAGTATTCAGTGCTTTATCCTCGGCTCACTGGGCACTCAGTCAACTAGACGCGGCCATCAACTATATGCAACAGGATCTTGCCGTCGCCAAGTCACTGGGAGACACGGCGGGGGAATGCCGAGCCCATGGCAACTTGGGTGCCGCATACTTCAGCCAAGGGAGCTACAAGGACGCTCTTACTGCACACAGATACCAACTAGTCTTGGCCATGAAATGTAAGGTAAGTGCAGAAAACAAACATTGAACCTGTTACGAGGGCTGAAACATTTAATACAAAGATGTTATTTCAAGGATGTTTGGGAACACAATAAATTATATAGTCAATAGCTTATTAGGTACAATCTATTTTAATCGAACAGAATTTGAATCTTTTATAGAAGTTATATTTTTAAGAATCAGATTTTTATAAAAGAACACGAAGTTATATTATTGAAATATACAAACAATCACAACATATATTTTGTTACTTGCTAGCTATTGGCAATTTGCCGTATTACTTGAATGAATGTAATCGAAATAGGTATATATAATATATATGTACGTTGGCAGGCCAATGCATCTTGATTCGTATCAAATATGCAGGTGTTTTTCAATCCAAGGCCAAGCTATTCAATTCAAATTCAGATAGTCGTTCTCTTGAATGGTCAGACCTCAGATCCCACCATCAGGTTAGACTTGAAACGACGATTCGATTGATTATAAAGCTGTGTTTAGTTTTCCATATAATATTCAATATACTATAACTTAGTTATAACTAATTATATCAAATGCCTCTATTATTTTATGCAAGCGATATTGTTTTTAATATTGATTTGTTGAAACACAATTACATACCTAAATAAAAAATGCGGTAAAAACAAACACTGTACCAATACATAAACGAGGCGTCTTTGTAGTACAAATGTGTGTATTTTATCTCAATATAGAATCATAATATACAGCTTGCCCGAAGCTAATTCTCTAAATCACTAATAAGTGACTTATGAGAATCTTTACTGCAAGATTAAGTCAGAGCTTGAATAGCAATAACGAATACGAATTAGTACCGCTTATTATCACACATCATAACGTAACATCAATTGATATATTTTTATTTACTAAGCAAAAAATCTATAAAAGAATCTATAATAATAAAAAATATAATTTTCAGTATATATTAGTTACTATATGAGTATAGATATCATCGATCATCTTGTAGATCTCCCCCACTCAGTTTTTTCCCTCATTATAAAATGATTTGAAATGTAAAAAATTAAACTAAGAACAGATATTCTAAATGCTTAGGGCATTTTTGCGAAAGCAGGAAATAAAAATGGCGAATGTTAATTTTTATAATAATTGTACATTACTAACACACATAACGTAGGCAGTAAACCGATCATATTACTCTTCTTACGATCAACATAACAAACGTTTTAAAGTCTAAAGCACTATGTTATTACAAGCCAATGTAAATTTATTTTATATAGCTCGCTTACTACAATAGCCGAAGATCGAGAGAAATCGTTTTATGTATTTAATAATATAATATTTTTATTTAATTTTTTATTTCATCTTACATAATGGCATAATATTCAATATCGTGAAGAAATATTTATTATTGGGAATAGACATACACATTAGAGTTACATGCCACACCATAATTCTCATAAAACTAGCCAACTAATCTATACATATAATAAAATTGTAACTAAGCCGAATATTAAATATTTTTTGGAAAATCTTATTGAAATAGACATTATTATTGATAAAGAGGCCGAATCTATAGTTTTTAGAACTTTTGTCTGTCTGTCCGTTACCGCATCACAGAAAAACCACTGGAGGGATTTTGATGAAACTTGGCATAGTGATAGCTGGTGGTTATCCGGGTCAACATATAGGATACTTTGTACTGCGGGAAAATGACTTATTTCTGAGAAAAAATATAAAAACTGCAATGTAAGAGTATACTAATATGTAAAACCTAAGAATTTGGTTTTTGGTCATCTGAACGCCGCCGTATCTGGAGCCGCGGGCAATTCTAGTATTAATATAAAATAGATTGTCCGTTGTAACTTATAAGTAACTGTCATAAAAAATAATTATCAAGGCAAATAAACAGAATTCGTTTTCCTCAGTTTAACTAGTGCCAGCGTACCTTGTATAGAGTTTGTACCACAGAGTATTAATTATTATTCAATGAGAATGACTTAATATTACCAGATATCACTTGTTATCAAAACTTATAAAATAAATATCTTTATCTCTATATATTCCGTTCCAAATCAAAATCCAAACACAATTTCGCATTTATAATATTTATTTATTTACCTATGTTTACATAATTTTATGAATAAAATCCTTATATATTTTACATTATTTTAACTGCTTGAACAGTTTCAATCTAAGCAATGAATTAAACTGAAGGTTCGAACTTAATACGAGCTTTAAGCCACAATAACATAAAGTTGTAAAACACACGAATACCTTCATCACTACATAGTATAAAACAAAGTCGCTTCCCGCTGTCTGTCTGTCCCTACTTATGCTTGGATCTTTAAAATTTTGATATGATTTTAATGCGGTTTTTTTTAATAGATAGAGTGCTTAAAGAGGAAGGTTTTAGTATAAAATTTGTTAAGTTTTTGTATACATTGGCTAAAATATAACGATATTTGTTGGAGGTGTTGGAAAAAAATAAGCCGTCTGAGAGCTTTCACCGAAAGCACTGCCTAAATAAACCCTTTGAGATTTAACAAAATAATGTATGGTGGAATTGTGTATCTTATATAGGCCTACAGAAAAGTCCGCGATGGCATATGTCTATCTCTTAAGGATAATATACTATATCCATTTTAATTTAAAACTTACCTATATAAAGTATCTTTATAAAATATTGCATTTACATGGTATTCGTACAGCCGACCGGGATCCCGACTGTGGTTATTCTTTATTAAGTTTACGTACCTAATTACGAACTGTGGTTTCTTTTGTAAAGACGTAAGGTAATTTCGCAGAAATTGTTAATTTAATATATGTATAAAAAAACAAAATGACAACAGTTAAAATCTAATTTTACGTTCCATCATATAATTTTAATAGTAAAAGGCAAAGTTAAACTACATAATGAGTAACTTAAAATTTTATCTTGATTAAAAACCTAGAAACGGATAATAAAACTAATTGGGTTTACAATTAGCGATAAAATACGATTAAAAATACCTTCATAGAATATTACTCGTGAAAACCGGTCGCGATCGTAAAAGCTAAGTTCGATCGTAAAAGCTAAGTTAATGCACACTGAACCTTTACTTTGCGTTACGAAATAAATTATTTAAATTCCTAAAAATACTTTATATAAATACTATTTTATTATTTTAAATTAATTATCGAAATATGAACAAATATAGCTAATGGTTATTTTATGTTAAATAATATGAATTTGATATGCATAAATTATTATTTTTTGCAACTCTCTCATGCCTTGAACAAATATAAACCCAGGATTTGCACTATAAAGACAGCAAATGATCGCTCATATTGAATTCAGTAATAGATTTAGAAATGTGTTTTCTAATAAGTAATATATTATATGTTTATGATATCATCTTTCTATTTCGACGACATGTTTGGTTCAGTTTGTAGTGACCCTACTTGCCGTGCCAGCGGTCTCGGGTTCAAGTCCCGCTGAGGGCATTCATTTGTGTGATGAGCACGAATGTTAGTACTCCAGTCATGGATGTATATATTTATAATATGTATGTATTAAAAGTTATATATGTGTAGTGTATCAACTATCTGGTATCCATAACACAAGACTCGTAGACTTATCATGGAACTAGATGGTGCTGATTGTTAATGTCCCAATATATTTATATTATTATATGTCGAATATATTATATTATAATACAAAAAGTACAGGTTCGACTATTTTTTAACATTATTTTTAAAATAAAAGAGAAAATGCTTTATATTTTACTAGGGCTTTCATCCGGGAGTTGCGGTTTCCAAAATTTCGAGAATCTTGACGATTTTTTTCATATTTTCGAGACTCGAGACTTCTACCTCAAGTCTCAGGAATAACGAGATTTTTAAGACTTAAGTAATTATTCAAAACTTTACTAAACCACCAGTATATTTTTAATCCAGCTACGTGGCACCACTGTAAAGTGAAATTTAGTATGAGACGACTAAGGCAAATACTTAAACTATTCTTATAACTATCTCATATCTATCCCACTTCTAGCGTAGAAGGTGAAAGGGCTTTTTTTAACCTAGGTTATTACTTTTGTAATAAAATCGGATTCTGGTCGTTTCGTTTCGTTTTTAGTTGCCCACTGTAAAATTGAATAAAAATCTCATAAATAATTGTTAATTTTATTTGTTTTTGGGTTGTAACAGTATGATAAATGAAATACTTTATTGAAATATCTTGTACGTCTAAATATTTTTCCCAGGAATTTCGAGACCGGACCGAGTCTCGTTTTTTTTTCAAAGGCTCGTAAATATATCGCGACTGAAAGCCTTTATTATTACTAATACAACTATAGTTATCTCATGTTCATGTTCTTCATCCTAGAAATCGTTAATAAGCCTTAAATAATTAACTCAAATTTTTATTGATGGAGCAATGTGTTAAAAGCTTTTTTCTAAGAATTTCTTATATTCCGGTTTATCTAATAGGTATGTTTAATAAATTCAATCTACAAAGATTTTTTTCGTCTAAAATCGTAATCATAGCGGAAATACTTTAGAAAATAAAACTCTATGACCACTAAAAATAGATAAGAATCATAAATAATTTATGTTTTACTTATAAAGAAGTTTTAAAAACAAAACTCGGCCGTTAAAAAAGGCTTACGCCTTGGAATTATAATTATGCTTGTAAACGATTCATCTATAAATATAAAATCACTTTCTCCTAACACGTGAGGTTGTCTTACAAGTACAGGCTTTCATAGTTATCCTCACAAAGCCAATGCAAGCCATCCATTGAAAATATCGTGGAGCAACGACTTAGTCACTTATTCATACTATATCAACGACTACCTTCCACCAACTTAGACGTGTACTGTTGCATGGGAGAGCTTCAACTACAAATAGCAAAATCCTCTTCTCATAGAACGCTTTGAAACGCCGGCGGACAGTAATTTTAATTTGCAGTAAACGCGCTAACATTGCGCACTACTCTTATTGCTGCGATGTAATGACGTTTATGGATTACTATTTCTTTTTATGTGGGCTTACCTACATACGAATTAACGTTTTATACGGACACTTGATACAAGGATGCTAAATGAAAACGGTAAGCAAGCATCAGTAACTGGTCCTACTGGATTTGTGTCTATCAAATGATAAGTCTATCTAAAGAAATTAAACAGCAACTTGTAAATGTACAAAGGCAATATATGAATAAAATATAAGATATATTTTTATTATTAAATTGTAATCAGCATCGATACAAAAGGGCACAAATAAGCAATTTGTTGAGAAGCTACTTTTTTTAAATTGCGGATTAAAGCTAACAATGCAAGCACAAAATTCTCTTAGGGAACTATATGAAAAACAAATAAAACAAAATAAACATATTTATTTTACGTGTTCCGCGCCAATAGTCGCTAACAAAAACTTACTGTTGACTCAAAATAACCGCGAAATTACAGCAAAAGCGGAATTTATCAGCAATATGAGATTTTTTACCGTAACTAATGTACAGACTTGCTCAACCATTTTATTAGCGTTCGAATAGTGTAACGAAAGCTATTAAAATTTAAAAAATGGCTGTACTTTTCATTAAAGTTGTCGTTAACTGTTTCTTTTTATTACTACTCTACTAGCTTTACTCTATTAGCTGCTTCATTTGGTACTGTAATTATATATTTTAGTATTTTCTTCCGCTAGCAATTCTAACCTTTTCTAATTTGCTATTCTAATTTTTGAAGTACTGAAACTGAATATTAACAAGTACGGACTAAGCCTTACCTTAGAATATGTGTATCTACATGGTATTAGCTTTTACACCACGCAATACCTTAATACATTACAACTCCTTATAAGAGCTATTAAATATCACTTTCATACATCCTATCACGAACCCTAGCGAGCATTCAACCGCGAATAATTTGACAGTAACATGTGAGGCGGGGCGAACGCGCTTCATTAAGAAATGCCTAGAATAACCCGGCTAGGCAGAAAGCAGGTGCTGGCGTTGAATCGCCCGTCAAAGATTAAAGGGATTTAATCTTAAGGGATTCTGTAATGCGTACGCTTACACGCTGGCGTTAATTTGTGCGGTTAGTTCAGAGATCTAGCGAGATTGCGGTCTTGATATCATGCTAATCAGAATCTCCTTTCTTGTTCGTGTCTGCCTTTTTTACTGTCTGCGATTTTTACAACAAATTCGATACATTAGCTGTAATTTTATATGCTGTTTTGTTAAGTAGAGTAAGTACTCCATTGTCTTTGCTATTTTATTTTATTTATACTTTATTGTACACCACAGTCGTTTAGTAAATACAGTGAACAAAACATCAAAAAAAATGTTCGAAATACAAAACCTACATATTATTTCAAACCCTTATTTGAGTTCCGCACTTCTAGGTAGAAGGTAGGATGGAACTTTAACATGAATGGCAACAGATACATATGAATAATAAATAAATATTTCTAAAAACTACTGTGTAATATAGTTAAAACCTGAAAAACTGTTATTCAATAATTATTTAGATTTTAAGGAAGATTCAAACTATTTTTGCATGAGTGAATTATGGTGTATTACTCTAAAATACAAAACACCAAAAGAATCAGGTCAGAATCATTACTAAAATTTTGTAAAAAATTTGGCAGCAATAAATACTAAGAAACGTACTCAATTAAATAAGTCCTGCGGTCAATAAAATGAATATTCATTTATTCATTTCTACTTGAGGAAAACCTGTTGGATCTGAAAGCGAAAATTATCAATCGTCGATGCTTAGAAAAATTAAATTTTTGAACTTAAGCCTTGTAATTTAAAAAGAATTTAATTTTTACTAGCGATTCGCCCTCGCTCCACTCGGGTTTGTCCCTAAATACGTTTTCACGGTTAGTATAGATTTCTGAGATATGAGATATTTTCCCGCAGTAAAAAGTCCTACCCGAATCATCATACCAAATTTCATTAAAATCTGCCCAGTGGTTTTCTCGTGATGCGTTTTCCCAGACAGATAGACAGACAAAAAAAATTCTAAAAACTATAGATTTGGCCTCTGATATCGATAATAATGACTATAAGATTTTCAAAAAAATATTTAATGTGTAGATGCGAATCAGTTGGAATTTTATTCTGAGTCGCATCTATTGTATGTCTATAAAATTTATTCGTTTTTACATATTAAAAAATAATAGTTTATCCATAATTTCTTTATATTTTATTTATTACTAGCAACTCAAAAGTGAAAAACAAAAACTAATCTATTTATCGAAAGAAGAACCGTACACTTTTCGGGGATAAAAAGTAACCTATGTGCTATTCCAGACAATAATCAATCTCTATGCCAAATTTTATCCAGTTCCTCCATCCGTGTTTGAGTAACAAACATCCATCCAAACTTTCGCATTTATAATATTTATGAGAGTTTTAGCCCGAAACTCCGCTCGCGTCACTATAAATCAGAATATGAGTTATATCTATTCTGAATTTCATTTAAAACCGTTGAGCGGTTTCATCGTGAAGAACTACTAACAAACTATCGTAATATATATTATGTGTTTTTTTTTGTAATAGGTATACTACATATACGTTAGAGATAAAATATTTATAAAAACACATATATTCTATTCGTAAGCCATTTTCACATAATTTTGTAGAATTTAAAACAGATCTGGATTCTCAGCAAGATGTACATTCCAGTAAAACGGGATTGATAACGTATAAAAATAATCGAATATGTGGGAATTCAAGAAGCCCGCCTTCTGTATAGCGGACACGATACTGCAAGTCTACAAGTAACTCCAACAGAACAACGCACACAAAAGGGAATATAATAAAGCTTGATACACGCACAACTCATTCTAGTATTGTTACAAAAGCTTCTCGGCACAAGACACTGCGAACAACCGACTATGTGTTCAAAGGAATGCTGTGATCTGACAGACATTTAAGAGCAACACGACTCGAAACTATTATACTTGAAATACATTCAAAGGAGATCGAGTCAATATGTAAATCACTGCGTTATCGTATCATGTTGCACGTACTTAATTAGCTAGATTGTTGCAGGCGGGCAACTTGCTAGGGCGTCGAAGCGGTATTTAGTGTCGATATCGATGTTATCGACTCCAATCCATGGGTAATTAAGACTCTATATGAAATAATTTGAACTGTATTTATTAATCTAAGAGCTTAAGTCTTTTAGTACTGCCTTTTAATAATAAAGCAGAACATTTGATGAAATATTGTAAATATTATATAATATATGTTTAGTCATCTGTCACTACTCTATTATCCGTAATGAAGAATACTAACATATATGTATATTGTAAACATATTTATCTAAATATTATTATTATTATTGTAGTCATTGAGGTGAACAGACATTTATTTTTATTTTTACAAATTTCTTTCACATCACTACCTCATTTGGTCGAAACAAAGGCCCTATTGGCGGTCTGTCGTCGAATGTTCTTTTTTCCTTTGTCCTTTATTTCCTCGTTGAAAAGGATGCGATGCATTCTAATCGTCTTTTATTTGTTTTAGTTTTTTTTATCGTCTTGACTTTGGATCATTTATTAAGTCATTTTTAATAAATTCCACATGTGATAGAGTTATTTTATTACTATACCAAATAATAAGTACTTTGATTGGTAATGACTAATGATATATACATAATACATATATAACAAAACGATTGTTCATTCAGGATACCCAAGCCGCGGCCGCCGCCCTGACCTCTCTAGGGCACGTTTACACAGCCATAGGCGATTATCCCAATGCACTCGCTAGCCACAAGCAATGTGTGCAACTTGTGAAGCAAATGGGTGACCGATTACAAGAAGCGCGTGAAATTGGAAATGTTGGCGCTGTATATCTAGCTATGGGTGAATTTGATTCCGCTGTCGACTGCCACACACAACACCTGCGGCTGGCAAGACGGCTAGGCGATCAGGTAACGTTATATACTAAATTTAACTAAATACATTTCATATAGAACTAGCTACAAAAATAATACTTTCCATAAATCTGACGACACGTTTGGCTCAGTGTGTAGTGACCCTACTTGCTGTGCCATCGGTCGCGGGTTCGAGTTCGGCTGGGGGCATTCATTGTGTGATGAGCACGAATGTTTGTACTCCAGTCATGGATGTTTATATTTATAATATGTATGTATTTAAAGTTTATATATATGTGTGTAGTGTATCAACTATCTGGTGCTGTGTATGACTGTCCCAACATATTTATTGATTATATTTATTAAATCATATTTTAAAATAGTAAATGCTACTATTGCACCATAGGCTTTGTATATAATGTAATATCTGAAATATATACATTTTAATACTTGCAGGTGGAAGAGGCGAGAGCGTATTCTAATCTTGGTTCATCATATCACTACAGACGAAACTTTTCACAAGCCATTACTTACCATGAAAACGTATTAAGAATAGCCCAAAACTTAGGCGATAGAGCGATAGAAGCGAGAGCATATGCAGGTTTAGGTCATGCAGCAAGGTTAGTCAAATTGTATTTTGTCATTATACTAATACATACATATAATATGAAATATTAATGTAAGTTTTTGGAAAAAAAAAACAATTACTATTCACTTATAATATAGTTAAATATCCTAGATGAAAAAAGCACGAAGTGACTAAAAAGTATACTTATTATTATTTTTCTTATTTTAACTTTTTGTAGATGCGCCGGTGATTATGCGCAAGCAAAGAAATGGCATGAAAGGCAGCTGGATGTCGCATTAGCGGCTAGGGATAAGGTTGGTAAACAGATTTAATTGCAAAATTAAAAAATAGTTATATACCCAAAAACATAATATATCTGATCATTAAATTTGATAAAGTATCATTTATATACATAGTTATGAGAACCAAATCCACAAAATTTTAAACTAGCTAGTTTGCTTCCCAATACAAACTTTCATCTCCATTTTCACGTCCTTAAGGGATGATTTACGGGGTAAAAAGTCCTATTCCTTCCCAGGGTCTCAAACTATCTTCTTACCAAATTTCATCTAAATCGGTTCAGTAGATCCAGAGATTATCCCCTACAACGTCATAAACTCATAAACTCACACACTCACAAACTTTACTTTTTTATAATATTAGTACGGACTAGTAGCCAATGGCGAATTAACTCTAAAAAATAATATTTCTAAAAAATATATTTTTACTATAAATATTAACTGAAAGGGAAACTTCTCTCTTAAAATATCCTCCATACTGCAAATTGTTAAATAAGCATGTTAAAAATTTAACTTATATTAAAGGTTGGCGAAGGCCGCGCTTGCTCGAACCTAGGCATCGTGTACCAATTACTGGGCGAACATGACGCTGCGCTAAAACTACATCAGGCTCATCTATCCATCGCGAGGCAGCTACAAGTAAGATCTTTATTTTTTAATATAAATTCTCAGATGTTAAAAAAAAACATTTTTAAAATTTGTTTGGTATTTTGTAAGAAACTAATCGATTTGTGTGGCTTTGTCTGCGTTTATTAGATAGTTTATGAATAGATTAATATTTAATTGGTTACTTCTTCACACCATAGCAGTTCAACGGATTAAATGAAATTCGAAACGGCGCTTATTGTTAGATTGATTAGCACATAGATTATAATTTTTATTGTCTTATGACTTATCTACCTCACAAGGGGTAGGGGCAGACATGGCAAAAAAAACAGTGAATCATATACTTTTTATTTTAAGTTCCACAACCCCTTTGAATAATATCTTCCACCTATATTTGATGAAAATATGTTATTGAATGAAGGTCTATTCTATATTTTTGATTTATCCTATTTTTTATATTGAAGGACAAAGCGGGCATGGGTCGGGCATACGGCAACATCGGTAACGCGTATTCCGCTGCGGGTTTCTATGAACAAGCTATAAAGTACCATAAACAGGAACTGACAATATCCAAAGAGGTGCATGACAGGAGTTCCGAGGCCTCGACGCATGGGAACTTGGCAGTCGCGTACCAAGCACTTGGCGCTCATGATATGGCGCTGTTTCACTATAGAGCTCATTTGGGTAAGTTTTATTTATTACTTATAGAAATTAAATATCATCCTAATTTTAATTCCGGATAAAACTCAAATCATTTCATAGAACTCCATGGACCAAATGTCGCACGCTTTGACTAATATTTCAGAAACATTATCAGGTGTATCCGCCCTTATTATCTCACCAAAGTTCACCGCAATCGGGTAAATGGTTCAGGAACGTATACGTTAGAAATAGACAAACAGACAAACAACTGAAATTAACAAATATTGTAAAGTAGTTCTGTGCCATTTTGCTATTTCTTACAAATTACTGTATATTTTTGAAGGTAGATACCGTCTGTAACTACTGTATAATAACTTTTGAGACGTCTAAAATGGGCGAGACTGACCATAATTGTTGTAAACCATTCGAAAAGTCAGAAACCAAAAATAAATCCTCGAATAAATCCGAAAAGATAGTTTTATTTAAAACTAGCGACTCACCTTTGCTTCGCACGGGTAAGTTTTAACGATTGGTATGAAGTAATCTTTAAACTTCTCCGTTATTCTGTACTATAATATGCATGTATTAATCCCTCGCCGACACGCCGGCGTGTCAGTTAACAATAGATATCTTAGCATTTTAATTAATTTCTTAGAAATTTACCTGGAGGAGGAGGGTACATATAAGTCTTCCTCTTGAATCACTCTATCTATTAAAAAAACCGCATCAAAATCCGTTGCGTAGTTTTAAAGATCTAAGCACACATAGGGACAGACAGACAGCAAGCAAGAAGCGACTTTGTTTTATACTATGTAGTGATACTTTAATTAATGACCAATATGTTACTTTTTATACAGGCATTGCCCGTGAACTAAAAGATGCAGCAGGCGAAGCTTGCGCCCTCCTCAACTTGGGCAACTGTTTGTCTTCTCGGGGGGAGTTCTCACAGGCTGTTCCTTATTATGAGCAGCATTTGATGCTCTCTCAGGAACTTGGTGATGTCATCGCCGAGGCCAAAGCCTGCCATTTCCTTGGTTACGCTCATTATTGCTTGGGCAATTACAAGGAAGCTGTTAGGTAATATTGAACTATTACGTATTTGCTAATAATATGTGCATATGTGCGCTAATAAACTCGTATTTCCCTCGTATTGAAGGGAGGCCCGTGCCCAGCAGTGGGACTTTAAAAAGACCTGAATAGAAGTGCATTTTGCTATTAATATATTCAAATATATTGTGTTCTTATTAAATTAAGCTAATTTAATTTTCTACTATCTCTTTTCAGATATTACGACCAAGACCTATCTTTAGCAAAGGATCTCCAAGACAAAATGAATATGGGTCGAGCGTACTGCAATTTAGGTCTAGCTCATATGGCATTGGGAAATCTAGAAACAGCTTTAGAATGCCAAAAGTACTTTTTAGCAATAGCCCACATGACTCAACACTTGCAAGGGAAATTCAGAGCGTTGGGCAATATAGGGGATGTACTGATTAAAATGGGAGATGTGGAAGAGGCGGTTAAAATGTTCCAGCGACAGCTTGGTTTCGCTAGACAGGTGATTATTTTATAATTTTACACATTTACGATAGACTAGTTTTTACTATTAATATATTCCATGGGGTTCAATAAAATACTCAAACACACCATAACGAATGAACGGACTGGATGGAATTCGGCACAGAGATAGATATTATAGTCTGGATGATGGATAGCACGTAGGTTACTTTTTATCCTGGAAAAATGTACGGTTCCCGTGGGATAGTTTTTTTTTGTTTTTCACAGCGAGGGTTAGTCGCTAGTTTGTAATATATGTAAACACGATAAGTGTGGTGTGATGAAACTATATCTTAAAAATATCACGTATAAATATGAATGTATTCCACTAATAATGTAAGAATCCATTTTTCATAATTATTTAAATTCTTTTTTAATTATTCAGGCTCGAGATCGATCATTAGAAGCTGCAGCGTGTGGAGCATTAGGTCTAGCAAGGAGGCTTCAGAGAAGGCTAGATGCCGCTTTAGGACATCATACGCAGGTATAAAGTGACAACATTCATACTAATATTATAAATGTTAAAGTGTTTGTTTGTTTGTCTTTCTTTCACGTCAATTGATAAAAAAAAACAACAATTGATAAAAAAAGTGTACAAGTTGTCTTTGGCGCCACAGAACAAAAATAGCTAAAGATTTCATCTCGTATGTCACAACTCTCTGTTTGTAAAAGAAATGCAGCTAACTTCATCATGTCTTGTCATGCTTTTTTGTGTCGATGTGCGCGCGTATCGTAAAAATTTTACTCTCGTATTTTTTTCCAACCGTGCCAAAAGAAGTATAACTTGAATTATTTTATTATTATGTATATATATATATATATATATATATATATATATATATATATATATATATATATATATATAATAAAAATATATATTTAAATTTTTATGTATGTTTATTTATATTAAATTTTAATGATTTGCACTTTATGCACCTTTCCGCTCTTCTCACTTATTTTCTTATATCCTTTTCGGTTCGGTTGCCTGTAAGAGACCACTTTTAGTAATAAGGTCACCTTTGCACATCTCTTTAATTGTATATTCTTTTTATGTTAATGTACTATTTTCGTGTGCAATAAAGTGCTATAAATAAATAAATAAATGTTTTTAATTATTTAAAACTATATTACTTATCCCCATTACAGGAATTAACTCTCCGCCAGGAAGCCGGCGACGCGGCAGGCGAGGCGCGCGCTCACTCGCACTTGGGGGCCGTTCATATGGCTTTAGGACATTACTCGCATGCCGCTAGGTGCTATCGAGTTAGTTACAGTATTTACATTTTGTTTTTTAAGGGTTCCGTATATAAAAGTCCCAGGCGGAGTTTACGTCTGAGCGTATAGTTTTTGTCCATTATCGTTTAAAAACTTGTACGAGTATCTTTTTTATTTTTTACAGATTAAAAACTTCACACAATTCGAATTTCAATAAAAGAAACAAAGAGAAAAAGAAAACAACAAATACTGATTTCTAAGTAACGATCAGTTAACAGTAATCATTTGTTTTATTAAAGCCGAGACTAAAGATTTCTTTAGAATTTAGAAATCTTAACTTAATAAGAAAAAGTGAAAAGACTAAGTTTCTTCTCAGATCTCTATTTCGAAAAAAACTAGTACCTTCGTAATTGAACTTACATTTAATTTACAAGTACACATAAACCATAACTTAGATTATAAAAATTTATGATATTGGGTTAATTTATATCAATGAATCTCAGGAACAACTAGAAAGAGCACAAGAGCTGCAAGACTGCGCGCTCGAAGCCCAAGCGTATGGGAACTTGGGCATCGCGAAGCTCAACATGGGGCATTATGAGGACGCCATCGGATACTTAGAGCAGGTAACTATCGAAAACAATATAGGTCCTGATGCTAAATTACTAAAAAGCTAATATAAATCTCTTTAAGATCTCTTTATTGGTCAAAAAATTTCATAGCAATACGATGACCAAGATAATCTTATTTAATCCGTCAATCTCTAAGCAATCAATTTCCCCAGCAACTAGCTATCTTAGAACGCGTAAACACACCAACCTGCCAGCTCGATAAGGCTCGAGCACTTGGCTCACTTGGCGACTGCTACGACGCGCTTGGCGACCCGGACGAAGCCGCCAAGTACCACGAACAGCACTTAGCGGCTGCTCTCAAGTTAGACAATGCAAGAGAACAGGAGCGGGCGTATCGAGGACTAGGGCTAAGTCACAAGTGAGTGTTTTATAACTGAAACGTAACAGTTACTACACATAATATATATATATATATATATATATATATATATATATATATATATATATATATACATAAACAATATTGACACAGATCGGTCGGCAACCTTCAGCAAGCTCTAGTATGTCTGGAAAAGCGTCTAGTAGTGTCGCACGAACTTGGTGTTCCCGAAGCGAAGGCTCAAGCGTACGGGGAACTTGGCGCTTTGCACATCGCCCTCAACAACTTGGAACAAGCTGTGTCTTGTTTGGAACACCAGAAGAGTATAGCTAAGTAAGTTATTCTCTTTCATTTATGAATGAAATGAACTTTAGCATATAATTAAAAGAAAACATTCTTTAAATTATATGTGCTACCTTTTTTGTATCAAATGTTGGTATTTTTGAAAACTCTTACATTTTTGAAAACTCTTGCATTTAATAATCGCCTACTGTATTGATTTAAAAACTTAAATACCATGATTACACCCAGTTCCGTCTTTACCATAAGTGCTCTTATATTATTTATGGGGCACGTAGACACGGGCCCCAGTCTCACGAGCGTCATGAAAAGATAACATATGAAAAGAGAGAAATTCAATTTTTAGTCTATAATACATCGCACTGCACTGTATATAATTATATATTAGACTGCATAATATTATGATTCTTCGTCAACTTGATGTTATCTTTTTAGTTGACTTCTTTACGCGATCAAGTTATTTTTTTTATTTTTGTAATTTACTTATTTTTTTTATTATTATTGTTATTAACTTTCTAAAAGAGCCCTACATTATTATGTGCCCAGGGCCCCGCATGGCTTAAGACAGCACTGATTATACCCACTAACAAATAATAATTCTATAGGGAACTAAACAACCAAATAATGGAGTCGGAAGCGTGTCACTCGCTGGGCGTGGCGCACCACGCGCTGGGCGACCACGCCGCCGCCGTGCGGCACCACCGCGCAGAGCTCGAGCTCGCACATCGACTTGGGATCACTCATTTACAGGTATGTGTCTTGAAAATTTTGTGGATAATTGCAGTTTCTGGGTTATATGTTTAATCCCTCCACGACCGCGGACACGCCGGCGTGTCAGTTAACAATAGTTTTCTTAGAATTTTAATTAATTTTTTAGAAATTTACCTGGAGGTATTAAATTGTATGCAAGAGGTTATTATTGATATATTAACACTATTACATTTTATTTATATCCTTAATGAAAATCAATACTCTACAGATATGATAAAGATAGATAAACTCGCATTCTTTAGAGTTTGAATCAAATGTTTTATTGATGTCACGTACGTGTTTTTATTGGATAGATATAGGTACATTGGACTACTATTATAAATGCGAAAGTTTGTATGTATATGTATCTATACATAGGCTACTTCTTCACGCAGAAATAGCTAGACGAATTTCTATAACTTTATTACACAGATATAATACAACCTGGAATAACATATAGTAGTAGAGTAACATTATATTCTGTTTGGACTGGTTTTTTGTAAGTCTTTGTAACAGTTAGTTACAAAGGTGAAAGATCAAATAATCTACAAGCAACCTCCACGTTTGTGCAGGCGCGCGCGTGCGGCGGGCTGGGCGGGGCGCACGCGGCGCTGGGCGCGCACGCGGAGGCCGCGCGCTGGCACGAGTCGCGGCTGCGGCACGCCACCGCCTCCGGTACGTGGACACTGGGCGTTATACTAATGACTGATTGATTTATTTTTACTTTCACGTGTTTTTGCTACTATAAATGCGATCTGTTTGTCCGTCTATATTTTATAGCATATTACTGCCAAATCCACGAGACAAGCGAGTAGAATCTTTTTTTCATTTCTTAACCTTTCAATAGGTACTCGATAATCTATTTATTAAAGTTCACAAATACAATATTGCTTTGATTTATATTTATCCTAAAACTTACTATTATATATCAGAAAATACATATGTACAAATAACATCTACACGCCCCTCTCTCCCTCATTCAGCGCAACATATAATACATATATACCATCAACACTTTTATCATATATAAAATAATAGTACAAGAGCTACCACATGATTCCGGCAGGTGACACGCGCGGGCGCGCGCACGCGCTGGCGGACCTCGGGCGCGCGCACCTCGCGATGGGCGCATGTGGGAGCGCCGTCTCGTACTTGCGGCAAGCACTCGCTGCTACCGAGGGACTCGCTGATATTGATGAAGAGGTAACCTTTTATTATATATTCTTTATTGCACTAAATAATAGTAATAAAAAATACATAGAAAATGACGTGGACAAAGGTGGACTTATATCATATAAGTGAGCTCTTCCAGTCAACCCATGTATGTGGGAAATAGTGTTACTGGACAGAAAGAGAAAGCGCAAAGGAACGATAAGAAAATATATAAGAATAAGTAAAACAAAATAAATACAATATATTGTAAATTCCCTTTTGTGAATTTTTGGGTTGGTATTCTAGGTTAGGCTAAGTGTAATTACTGGGGTATTCTGTAAAGTAATTGTGAGTTGCGACGAGGTGGAGTACATGCCGCGTTTTTTTTATTCCCATTGAATTTGAAAGTATAAGAAATACAGTCTATTTAAGTTTGCGGACACATCTATATTCCATAAAAAAATATTTGAAATTGTTAGCAAAAAATAATACCACAAATTCTCTCTAGGCCCGAGTACGTCACAGATTAGGATTTGCGCTGTGGGCGTCGGGGGAACTAGAAGAAGCGAAGGAGCAACTGCACGCCGCCTTCACTGTACTAGAGTCTGGGCATGACAAGCATCGCGATAGGAAAGCGTCTGCATTGTATAAGTCTACGCAACATGCTTTACAAAGAGTGCTTGTTGGTAAGTCTAAAAAAAATTACAATAACATAATAGACAACGTATTATTAATTTACAGAATATGCGTAAAGAGTTTTTTTTCAACAATATTATAAAAAGTGGCTTGAAATATATTGCTCAGTTTCATCAAAGTTACATTTAAGTAAGACTAATTTAAACGATCATAAATGGGTCGAAAATAAGCTCAATTATCTAACATTTATTATTATATAAGTACGATAGAACAAATCCTTGCTTGCAAATCATAAATAGTGTTGAGATAATCAACTAAAATCACAGTATATAGAAGTTTCATTTTCTACAAAATACTAGCTATTTGTAATTATCATACCTTAAACTATAAATCCATACTTATCCATACTAATATTATAAATGTGAAAGTGTGTTTGTTCGTTTGTTTGTCCTTCTTTCACGTCGAAGCGGATCGACGGATTAGCGTAATTTTTTGTGTGGAGATAGTTGGAGGGCTGAAGAGTGACATACTTTTTACCGCAAGTGATTATCTAATTCCCATGGGAAAACACGTTGTAATACAATCCAAAAAAATATTTATGATCAGAATTACTCGAAACTTGGTATTAATGCTCTTCAATAAAATTAAATAAATACGTGTTTTAGCATTTTTCTAAATTCATTCTATAAGGAGGTAAAATAGGGGATGAAAGTTAGTATGAAACTACCTATTTAGACATTTTTTGTAGTTTTAGCGCCAACGAAGCCGTGGGTTCTGTTAGTAATATTATAAATGTAAAAGTGTGTTTGTTTATTTGTATGTTTGTTTGTTGTTCTTTTACGTCGAAGCAGAGTTGGAGGGCTGAGACATAGGTTACTTTTTACCGCTGGAGAATATCTTATTCCCACGAGAATAAAAGTATAGTACAACCCACAATATCATACCTATGTATATAATAGTCTGTCTATTCCATACTAACCGTTAAGACGTATCTAGGCACGAACCCGAGCTAAGCTAGGATGAGTCGCTAGTATAGTTATAAGCAAAACAAAGTCAGCCTACATTTGAAATTAACTAACCAATAATACAAACATGTGTCTATAACAGAACTGGGACGCAACCACGAAGCACTGATAGTGGCGGAGCGCGCCCGCAGCCGCGCGCTCGAGCACGCTGCCGACAAGCCCACCAGCACCCTCAACCAGGCCAACCTGGAACTGCATACTGCTCAGAGGTATCCGAATACTATTGTATATGAATTTGTGTGTGTGTGTGCATGTGCGTGCGTGCTTGTTACTCCTTCATGCTGAAACGGCTGGACTGGAGGTCACTGTTAGGCGCCTAGAGACGCACCCGAGTGGAGCGTTGGTAAGTCGTAAATTATTATTAATAATAAAAATCCTTTAAAGTAATATTCGGAAAAACCATCTGTAATCTGATTATAAAGTTATTCTGGTTAAAGAAAAAATGTTTCATATAAAATTATAAAGACCGTTTTGAAAATCATGTACCTGTGCTCTATGGTCTAGATCGATTCGAGATCTTCAAATATATAATAACCCGATAATTCTTCAGCAGAAACATTGTAGAAGATTCAAGCAAAGAGCGCTCAGAGCCATGGAGTCCGTCCACGCTCGACCACATCCTGGAGGTCGTGAACAAACAGAAGTCCCCTGTCTTATACTTCAGCATCGCCGCTGGGAAACTCTACGCCTGGTTATTACAGCCTCATAAAGGTTAGACATACATACATACAAAACAAAGTCTGCAACTCCTTTAAATTCAGCCCGAGACTAGAATTTTAAAATTGGAATTGTAAAAGTATATTTGAATAAAGTATATTTTGATTTGATTTGAATCCAGGACTGAGAGCATGGCAAGGCTTTACAGCCGTTTAAATTGGTTACAACGACTTATCTAACATACTGACTGTGCATTGCTTTACAACTAATAGACAATTATATAGTTTTCTCATTCTAAAATTTGAAATGTTTTTTTTTATATCTACAACAAACCTATTTGGGGTTAATATGTAACATACCTTTACAACATTACCTTTTTTAATAATAACAATATTTCCATCAGGTATTCTAAGGTTCCATCAAACGTGTCTCCTCGATCAAGCAGAAGACGGAGATAACAGTCTTCCTGACATCAGTCCCGATGAACTTCAAACTAACACAAGTGAGATATTTTTTTAACCATTTTGAAAATAATTATAGTTAAACCTCATAATTTAGATTATTCAAAGTTTAGTCTTTAATTAACTAATTAATTTAAAAACATTTCATTTTTTATCTTCATAAAGGTGCTGGTAAATTAGAACGATTTATAAAAGAATGGTTTGCTTGGCTCAAAACCGCTGAAAGGAGAAGTGAAGAAGACCAGTGGGATCCTGAAGATCGACCGAGCACTGGACTCGCCAGGATGGTAAGAAATTATTATCGCTCACAGTGTATAATATCTTCTAGATATTGTTACCAAAAATATAAAATTTAAACCTGATATATTCTATACCGAAGAATATTTGATATATGTAGTTACGTAACTTACATAATATTGAATAAAAACTTTTTAACAAAAATAAAAACCGACTTCCAGGCACTAAAATATAAAAAATAAGTAAACGGAGTTTTTCATTTAGAATAGATACCTAATAAGATATTTCCGAAGTCGGTGCCGCAAAAGCCGGTGCGGTGAAAGCAAATCTAATATACTTCAATACGTAAATTACATATTAACTATTAGATATTCATATCTTAAAATATTGTAGGCTGGCACCGACTTAACAATTAATTTAAAAAAACTAACATTCGATTAAACAATTACAAAAAAATATGTATTGTTGATTTTTTTTAAAACCGCTCGACCGATTTCGATAAAATTTATATGGGACTACCTGGGAAGTATATATACCCTTTGAAACAAAAAAATCCAAATCAGTTCAGGCTCTTCGAGTAATCGGTGAGCATACATAAATAAAAAAGATTCCGACGAATTGAGAACCTCCTCCTTTTTGGAAGTCAGTTTAAAACCTCTAGATGATAAGCTGTGCAATTCTATTTTTATTCTAGTATTTACCTCAAATACCTGACATCAAAATTATGATATAATTTTTTTATCAATAGGTAACCAGAAACCATCTCCTGAACTCATCGAACTATTCCTTAAGCTCGCTGTTCAGCGTGGGTTCGGTGGGAGGCTCCGTCGCCGGCTCCGTCGCCAGCTTGCAAGGGTCCACCAGGTGAACACATAAAATTATATTCAGTTCAAAGATATATACTTCAACCTGCACATATTTATCACAAAAAGAATAAAACAATTTTTAATAGGTCTATTATCTGACTTGTTCGTTTAGAATATTGAAATTCGCCATTTTATGTTCCATACTGACACATTTTCTTTTAACCAACTTTAGATGAACATATTTAAACATTGCCATTTAAAATGTGCGCGATTAAAGTTTAGTATATCTATCTGTTGGCTGGATGTGTATTCTTAGTGATAATCAGTGAAGATATCGCAAAAACGCCGAATTTTTATAACTAAATAAATAAATAATTTTATATACACAAGTCAATCAGTGTGTTTGTTAATTATTTAGACTTATATACTAAGACCCTTTCTCAAGTCCTTCCCAGGGTCTCAAACTGTCTTCTTTTCAAATTTCATCTAAATCGGTTCAGTAGATCCAGAGATTACCCCCTACAACGTCACAAACTCACAAACTTTACCTCTTTATGATATTAGTAAAGATATAAATATTTATTTAACGAAACCGAGGGCAAAACAGTCCAATGATAACCAGCAGTACTATTGGCAGGTCGAGCATCCACGCGCCGCGCAGGAAGCAGCCGCCGTGGCAGGGCCCGCCCTGCCTCAGCGCGCTCTACCAGATGCTCATCGCGCCCTTCGAGGACTTGCTGCCTACGTCTTGTAATAATAATCACGGTTAGATATTTCATTCTTTGCTTGCTGCTTCTGATATATATTTCTTGATATCTAATATGTTGGGAATATTAGTTTGAAAGATAATTTTTTAAAATTTTAAAGTTATTAATCAATATCACATTTTTTTATGTTTTTATTATACTATTTGAAGGCCTTTTCTTTTTTTAAATATTATGTGAATTATTAACTTAAAGATTGTGTTTGCTCTTTTATGCACACAGGTCAAGAAATATATTTCAAGAAATATTTTTGTCCAAAAATACGGTTTCTGCTTGCTCTATTCGCTCTCCAGTGAAATGTAAAACGCGAGTCAATATAAGATAGAGTTAATAATAGTCTCATATGAAAGCAAATCTAATAATAATTAGTATTTAAAGATTACGAGTAAACATCGCAACATGGAAATCTATTATAGATCTACTGATACCATTATCAAATCACCTTTACAGTATCTCAGTAAAATATGGTAATCTGAACTTCATAGGTATATGTACTTTTAAAATCGTTAAACCATTATTAGGCACAGCATAGTAACAAGTCGATTTAACCAAAGCCAGATAAAGAAGAAGTTTCCAAAAGTTCCTGTCAGTTATTTATTTTTCTTTATTTAAAGTTGACTATGTTGCCATGTAAGTTAAATAAAAAATTAAATTATTTTCTTAAATCTATACATATCTTAGCTAATTTATATAGTAATTTAGCATTAGCACTAGTAGGGAATGATGAAAAGGATATACAACCAGTAATGTTTAAGGTAATTTGTAGACATCGTGTCAGTTATTTACAAGTAAATGTAATAAACGGTAATGACCTCAGGTCGGCACGCGCGGCGCGGGTGCGGCGGGCGGCGCGAGCTCGTGCTGGCGGCGGAGGGCGCGCTGTACGCGTGTCCGTGGGGCGCGCTGCGCGCCGACGCCGGCGCCGACCCTCTCTGCGAGCGGTACGCGCTGCTGGTGGCGCCCGCGCTCAGGCCGCTCAAGCGGCACGCGCGGAAACCGCATCATGATCATGGTGAGTGTTTAGGTTTTGTTAATAAAATATACGAAAATACTCAGAGTCCTATGTGTAGATAATAGGTATGATCAAACAAGCTAAAATGTAAATTATAAGTTATTTTTAAAACAGATTACGCGGTATTGCGGTTTTTATAACCTAACGAGACGCGAGTGACACACTTCCGAGAATCATTTATATGAAAGTCGGGAAAGTCTTCAGAATCGACGTATATAATTGTAAATTATGATGAGATGGCCCAGTTCGCTTTCACTAGGAAATCATCCTCGTGAAAATTGATATTTTTAACGACTCTCACTTTTAACAAAATTTCCGTCAAGATTTAAGGCGACCTACTGTATATTTTTTTTTAATTTCTGTGATAATAGTAGGATTATTATCTATTCTCCTAGGTGCGAACACAGGCGCCAGCGCGAGCGGCGCGGGCGGGGGAGGGGGCGCGGAGGGCATGCGCTGCCTGGTGGCGGGCGTGCGCTGGGGCGCGGCGCACGCGCTGCTCAAGGAGGCGGAGCTCGTGGCCGACATGCTGCGGGTCACGCCGCTCATTGATTATCAGGTGAATTAATTTAATTGTATATGTAAAACAAACACAAACCTACCCCACGGCAACCGTACTTTTTCCGGGATAAGAAGTAACCATGTGTTATTCCAGACTATAATGTATCTACATATGTGCCAAATTTCATCCAGATCCGTGCAGCCATTCTGGCGTGAAAGAATACTAAAAATCCATACTCATAAACTTTCACATTTATAATATTAGTAAAGATGTTTATGCTTTACTGTTCTTATCTATTTGAAATAAATATGAAGTATTTATATGCATGTTTATTATATAATAAAGACTCGACTTTCGACTATTCGCGTAAATCTAAGAAACTATTCCTATCTACTTTTGCTTGCGTGAATCTTATCCTGTCCCAGGTATAAAATGTACCCGGAATAAATACTCCTTTAGTGTTTAGCTGTTGCATAGTTTAGTGGATAAAAATAGCAATTTTTGTTTTGATTGTTATTTACGCTTTGTATGGTGTTCCATAACCGTATGGGCTTGGAATATTTACAAAGATACAGGCAAATTTACAAGTTTTAATTTAAGCAGATTATAAAAGATTCTTAACCACTCTCGTAATAATATGCATAACAATTTATTGATATCACGTATTAGATATTACTCGTGTTTAAATAAATAAAAACATTTTCAATCTCATTACCAGGCTTCCAAAGAAGCAGTGTTGGCGCAATTGCCGCAAGCTGAGTGCGTCCACTTCGCCACGCATATCTGCTGGAAAACACCTGGGATCGTGCTCAGTCCGGGAGAAGTGGTGAGTACATGTGGAATAGCCATAATATGTTAAAGAATTCTTTATACATAGTAATTTTGTTATAATTCAAATTGATTGTTACAATTATTTTTAGCTGTATTTAATACATTCTCATACTTATAATGTTGAATTATATTTAGGTCGACTCGCAATCCAAAAGATTGCTCAATACTAGTGTGGGCAGTGGAGTCGCAGATACGTCTACTGAAAACGAAGAAGATAGTAAGTGATATAGTAAAACTCTTAATGTTTATTTCCTTCTAAATTTTTTCTGCTTGTGCGAAAAGTTTACACAAAGTTATCGTATAACTTCTCTTTTACATAGAAACTGTTTACTTACAACTTATGATTACTTTAAATTTAATAATCGCTTTTACTAAAAAGTACTTGAAAATTCAATTATTATAGTTGTTGAGTTTTCCTGATATTTATAGAAGAGCGCACCTAAAGCAAGCATACGCCTATTCTTCAGAATAACAATAATTTTTACAATGTATGAATATATCGCATTAAATGAACGCAAGTTCAATTCCTCCTTATTCGTAGTCGACTCAAAATATTTTACCCAAATTGAGAATATAATATATTTTTTTAAATGTACATCATTTTAAAATGTGCGATTAAAATATAGATGCAGAACTGCCTCCCAGCAATGAAGAGTTGCCACCAACTTCGGAATTCATGCTGACGGCGTCTGAGATCATGAATCTAAAAATCACTGCTAGATTGGTACGTAAAGTATAAAAATATTGATCAATTATAAAAAAATATATTAATGAAATTTTCTATAGGTGTAGTCAAAAATTGTAAAACTTTAAGAGACCGTTAAGTTTAAAATTAATTATTTATAAATTGTACATATTCATAAGTGCCTTTCGGAAATTATGATACTTCAGACTTTTATCGAGTTATATCATGTTAATATCTATTTATATATGTATGTATATAAAACAAAGTCGTGTTAGTTACACCATTTATAACTCAAGAACGGTTGGACCAATTTTTATGATATTTGATTTTTTTTAGATTTCTCTTAGTCCGGAATAGGATAATAAGTATTAAAACATCGAAAAAAATAACGGATAAAAATTACATTTACATCATACATGGTCAACGCTGGACGATAACTATTTACCTATATCTATTTAAATCGTACCCAGCGAAGCTAGGGTGAGCCGCTAGTAATATTATAAATGCAAAAGTTCGTGAGGGAGTGAATGTTTGTTGCTTATTTTACTTTCATTGAATGATGTAATTTAAACATACTATTTGTATCGTAATTATTATAAGTACTATATAATATAGCATATATAATATAGCATATATAATATATATAGTAGACAAAAAATTTAAATGTATGTATTCCGCAGGTGGTATTATCGTGTGCGCCGTCGAGCGCGGTGCTGCAGGAGGCGGAGGCGGCGGAGGCGGCGGACGCGGCGACGGCGGCGGGCGAGGGCGTGGCGCGCCTCGGCCGCGCCTTCCTGGCGGCCGGCGCGCACGCCGTGCTCGTGGCGCTGCGCCCCGCGCCGCAGGACACCGCCACCAAGATACTCTACCGCGCGCTCTACTCCGCGCTCCTGCAGGGCAGCCGGGTCGCCAAGTGAGTTCATCAGATATTACGTATACATACTACAGGGATTGTAGGTATTGACAAAGTGTAATTTTTGCAGTTTTTCTCGCGGTGATAAGGTCAGCTTACAGATGTTTACGCATATACATTTAGTATTCATATTGCGTCTTATAACGCCTGTGTGTGTAATTAGTGACATTTTCTATGCTATTCAATCATGCTGCTTATTTTTGAGAAATATAGGTACTTATGGTACTATAGTTTAGGTATAGGCTTTATGTTATTTGTATTGTCTACGTTTTCTGTCTACATCATTATTTATTTACTGTACTTGTTCTTCTCTTTGTTTCTAACGTATATATTCTTGGTCATTCGCTCTGTATAATTTTGTGGTGTTATTTCATAGTTCCATTTATTTACATAACGAATCATATTCAGAGTCACAGTCAGGGAATGCCGATAGTAAATAAAAATTAAAACAATAATTAAAACACGGTCGGTGTTACAGAGCGCTGGGCGACGCGATGCAGACGGTGCGGCACACGAAGCACTTCGCGCACCCCGCGCACTGGGCGGGCCTGGCGCTGCTCGGCGCCAACGCGCGCCTCAGCAACAAGGTGGCGCTGCTCGGCCAGGCGCTCTGCGACCTGCTCGCCGCGCCCGACAAGTGCCGGTACGTTACATATGTACATTACATACTTATATAGAAGTATTTTTATTTCGCACGTATAATCTTACCACATCTATGTATGTAATAAAATTGTAACGAAGCTGAATCTGTACTTTAAATATTTTTTGGAAAATCTTTGATGAAATTTGGTATGATGTTAGCTGATTATCCGAGTCAACATATAGGATACTTTTTATTGCGAGAATATACCTCATCTCTGAAAAATCTATACTAAACGTTAAAACGTAAGTACGAAAGAACCCGAGCGAAGCGAGAATGAGTCGCTAATTCCTTTACAAAATTACGATTTATTAATAATTATTATGTTATATTCACATTTTAGCTCTCTAATATCTGTAAACAAAGCACATTCTTACAAAAAGTTACGAATATTTTTACGAAGTATTTTTATCAATTATCCATATAAATGATAGTTCAATAGAATTGATTTAATATTAATATAATGTTACAGTGACGCATTACGAGTGTGCCTGCACCTAGTGGAGAAGTCCCTGCAGCGCATAGTGCGCGGGCAGAAGAACGCGATGTACACCACGCAGAAGAGCATCGAGAACAAGGCAGGTGCGGCCGGCGGCTGGCGTGAGCTGCTCATGAGCGTGGGCTTTAGGTACGTACTGTCTACATACACACAGACTAAACAACTACAGAGCCCGCCAAAAAGACGTTAAGGTGTAGTAGCGTGATTTTCTGTTTATGCTACAGTCGTTTAGTTTTTTCAGAGAATAAGGAAATTTCATATAGGTGCCTATTAATAGTTATTTTACAAGTTTTGAAACGAAACAAACAAAATATGAATAATAAAAAAACTACTACTATATTCTTTTGCATTTTTAGGCCTCAAAAAATACGTACAATATGCGTCAAACTCAAACTCGAAATGTATTTTATGCAATTAAACTAATAAGATTTTTTGAATATTTTTTTATTCATAACAGTTATTGTATTTGATTGTGGTACAGATTTGAGCCGGCGGCAAATGGCATCCCGTCGAGTGTTTTCTTCCCACAAAGTGATCCTGAAGAAAGATTGACGCAATGCTCCGCCAGTCTTCAAGCTCTGTTGGGTGAGTCGCTAGATTATAGAAAATGTAGAGTCGACTGGACGTATCGTAATGGGAAAAGGGCCTAAAGAAAGCATTAACACATTCTGATTATATACATATCATAAAACCATTCCTCACCCACCTCAGGGCTGACGCCGACAACGCTGCAAGCGCTGTCGAAGCTGATCTCGAGCGGCGCGGACGTGGCCGACGACATCATCGGCGTGGTGCGCGCCGTCATCGCGCAGTTCTCCGTCAAGAACGCTGAGACCGACACCATTGAGGTTGCTGTCAATGTCAGGTAATAAAATGTATCTTTTCAGCTAAATTAGAAATGACATATAAAAATATTCCTCTTTGATATAGTGCAGCTCATGTGCAGCTCGAAATTTGAAGCTCCTGGGGTCGAGTCCCGGGTCGGACCAGTTCAGTTAAAGTTTTTCTCTAGTTACATTCTCAGTAACAGTCCGGATTTGGGAAATTGGCCAGGTTCTACCCTCATGCATCGAAAAACACATAAAGCTATAGTATCTGCGAGTCGAATTATCGTACCATCGAACTTTAAGAGTTACGTATCCGTTTCCACCAATATCCGTAGTAAAAAGTACCTTATTCTTATAGCGTAAATAAAAGGATTTTTTATATTGGTGAATTTAATTTCTTATACACATACTAGCAGAACCCGTGGCTTCGCCCGCGCTAAAACTACAAACAAAAACTCTAAAATGGTAGGTTTCATACAAACTTTCATCCGCCATTTTACCCCCTTATGGGATGGATGAGTTTCGAAAAATGCTAAAACACGTATTTAATTAATTGTATTAAAGAGCATTTATACTAAGTTTTAAATAATTCTGATTATAAATATTCTTTTAGATTGTATTATAACGTGTTTTCCGCGGGAAAGAGATAATCTCCCACGGTAAAAAGTAGCCTTTGTCACTCTTCAGCCCCTCATCTATCTCTACACAAAAAATCACGCCAATCCCCCAAGCCGTTTCGACGTGAAAGAAAGACAAACAAACAAACAAACAAACAAACAAACAAACAAACAAACAAACAAACAAACAAACAAACAAACAAACAAACAAACAAACACACATTATAAATGTATATTAAGTGTGGATGTAACGGCAATAAAATACTATCAATTTCAATCTAAATTACTTTTAATTTATAGTAATCACATACGAGTAGCAAGTTCATAATTCGATATAGTGAATTATGATTATACATTATAACGGTTTTACATAATAATAAAACCGATATTATGTGCCGAGAGGGAAAACATACAGCATTGTATATAAAGAAGCAGTGTATACTTTGCCATTTATTTACGGTCTGTGGAATATGTCATCTACTTTTCAACTACCCTATACTAAATTTTAAATTGACGGTAGTAGAAAATCCAGCTAGGACACGGCAAAACGTTGTCACTTTGAATATCATAGTCTTCACCAGGAAGGACTTCCTGCAATGCTGTATGTTTTCCCTCTCGGCACATAATATCGGTTTTATTATTATGTAAAACCGTTATATTGATGTGCCTCCGGAAAACATACAGCATTGTATATGAAGACGTGTTTGTTATCTGCTGGTGAAATATGTAGATTGTAGGTATATAAACACAACGCTATGATGAATAGTAAAATGAGAATAATAAAAGTTTAATATGAAAGTAAATTATATATTATATATAATTATAATATTTATTTATTTATTTTTTAACAATATTAACTTGTATATAATTGTTACACCTTTTTTATTGCAAATCTCTTAATTATTTATTATTAACTAATTTAAATCATAAATTTATAATGACGTGAATGTATTGAAAAAGGAATTATGGTCATTTTTAGATACTTTAATTACTTTACAGTAATGATTAAAAAATGTAGTGGAAGATTTCCAGTTACCCCGTGCTAATATATCATCTAAGGGTTGATTATCTAACCACCCCAGTGAAGCTACAGCTGACCTACAACTCCCTGGGGAAGCATCAATACCACTGTCTTTAAGAACTGTGCGCACCCAGTTGCCTATTACAGTACGGGAAGCAAATTTTACTTTATTACTAATTGTAATGAAGAGGTTGTCTAAGTCTTTAATATCCGACCTTCTTTGTTTGGTTTTCTCTATTAAACATCTAACTAAACTAACTGGGCAGATGTTCTTATCAGGATGTTTAGACAGCTTCCAAGCAGATTGGCGGCAGTCATGTCTGTCAGTCTTTGAACCAAATGCCGGTATTAAATAGATGTTTTGTCCATTATCAAGATAGTTGTCTTTGGAAATTCGCAACAAGGTAAGATCGTGGACTCTACGTCCAGAAGCTAGCAATAACACTGTTGCTGTTCTACGCGATATTTCAAAGAGCGTATCTTTAGGTGAATTAGCTGAAAGCCATTCCAGAACTACATTTGGGTCCCAACTAACAAATGACCTAACTGATTTTGGTTTAGCTACCCCAATTGCCTTAAGGGCATGTTTTATAATGAAGTTTGTAAATGTTTGTTGTTCTACATAAGGCCCACAGAAAGTTAATACAGCCGACTTGTGTACCAAAATAGTGCTATAAGATAAGTTTTCGTTAAGGAAAAGATAGATTAAGAATTTAGCAATGTCAGCAGGATTAGGTGATTTTGGATTTACTTGAGTACTGTTACACCACTTCAACCATCTTTTAATGGCAGGTAGATATGTTGCTAGAGTAGACTTTCGCCAGCTATTTCTTAGCAGCTCCTTCTCTTGTGTAGACCACTCTTTTATTTGGAACCCCACCCCCAATTTTCCAAACTTTCAAGGTTAATAGATCTACTTGTGGAGGTGGCTGTGACGTTGTCATGTCGATCATTGTTTTCGATAGATTCGAAATTTCGTGTGGGTGATCCAATGCTCTGGACTTCAGATCTTGAAGCCAGAAGACTTGAGGCCACTCCGGTGCCACTATTAAATAAGTCCCTGTCGCGTTGTTTAGGTGTGCCAAGACTCTGGGTAATAGGCTCGGTGGAGGGAATACCCATGCTAGTTGGTATTGCCAAGGTCTGCTGAAGGCGTCTATATAACTTGCTGATCGATCTCTGCAATCTATTGATACGTAGTTTTTTACTACAGCACTTCGTTGTGAAGCAAAGAGATCTATTTCCGGTCGACCCCATTTCCGGAAGACTTCTCCAGTTGCTTGTGGTAAGAGATGCCATTCCGCAACCTCTTTCCCTCGTGACAATCTGTCTGCAATTGTGTTGTACCTCCCTGGTAGATAATGTGCCGAAAGAGTTATCTTGAACTTGTCTGTTAGGGTCAGTAGTTTGTAAGTCAAACTTAGTAGTGTCAACGATCTTGTTCCGCCCTCTTTTCGAATATACGCAATTAAAGTTCGATTGTCCGATTGGATGAGTACATGGGATTTGCTTAACGCTGCAGCGTTTGTTCTGATCGCTGCCATTACTGCATAAAGCTCTTTTTTGTTGCTGTGCCATTTTTGTTGCTGACGAGACCACGTCCCCAACATTAGATGCCCATTTAGATGAGCACCCCAACCCAGATCCGAAGCGTCCGTCGCTAGGAAATGAGTAACCGGCTTTTTGTGTATTAGCGAAGAGTGACGTGTGGCGCCGAGCCACCACCTCATCTCTTGATATACCGTTTCGGGAATTAGTTGTCTCTGTCGTGGTTGCCTCTTGTTGAAATGCCGAAGAAAGATTTGTGCTTTCCGACAATGTAACCTGCCTCGGGGTATGACAAAGCTGGCGAAATTTAGCTGTCCCAGTAGGCTCTGTAGTTCGCGAAGCGTGATATGGCCTCTTAGTAACGAACGATCTATGGTTGCTTTGAGATTCTGTATCCTCTTTTCTGGTAATGACATTCTGTTCCTGGCGGTTTGCCAGCGGATACCAAGATATTCTAGGTCTTGAGTCGGAGTCAAGATCGATTTTGGTAATTGAGGCTCCAGCCCAGATATTCCAAGTGCCTCACGGCCGCCGAGGCCTGAAGACATAACTTGGATTGGTCTTGGTTGACCAGAAGGTAGTCGTCTAGGTAGACTAGTACACGACATCCCTTGGCACGCAGGGTCTCCGCGACCCAGCATGTTATGGACGAAAAGAGATGTGGCGCTGATGCCAGGCCAAAAGGTAGACAGGTCATCTCGTACAGCTGACCTAGGTAACTGATTCGAAGGAATGGGCAGTGAGATTTTGCTGCAGCTACATGAAAGTATGCCTGAGAAATGTCTAATTTTATCATCCAGTCTCCCGGTTGGAGAAAATCTGGCACTGAACTGTGAGAAATAAGGCGAAAATGCTTTATCTTTACGAATTTGTTTAATTCTCGTAGATCGAAAATAGGTCGCATCGATCCGTCGCTTTTCTTCCGCAGAAATAGCTTGGAGATAAAACTGGGCGTTTCTTTTGTAACAGGCTGCAGTATTTTTTGATCCAAGAGGTCTTGCATTATTTGAGTCATGGCCGGCGACGGTTTGGTTGCAAACCGACTCATAACAAGCCTTGTTGGCATTATTAGAGGAGGTTTCTTGTAAAACGGTATTCGAAAACCAGTTATTGCCGATATTATAAATTTGTTCGCGCCAAGTGCCTGCCAACGGTTTTTGAACGTCTTTAGACGACCGCCCCTGAATGGTATTAGATAGTCATATTTTCTTGTTTTTGCTTCGAAAGGACGGGTTTCCTTGTTGTTTGTAAGCATCAGTCTTTCCTTTGTAAGTTTTTTTAGTGTTTGATTTTTTGTAGGTATTTTGAAAATAATTTTTATCTTGTCCTTGTGGCCTAGATTTGGATGTTGATGGTATGGATTCATGGTATTTCCTTTTTACTTGGTCCCTATTTTTAGAGATTTGTGGGGGTGATAACCAATAATGAGGCCCGCCGAGGGATTGCACCAGCGACATCAATTGTGTCTTCTCGAATAGAAATTCCTCGCTGGGAGGTATGTTAACGAGAGCGGCTTGAATACTTTTATCAGAAATTTCGCTAATTAATCTTTTACGCCTAGTTTCTATACACTCCGCTCGTTTCCCGCAGACGATTTGTAATGTTTGTTCAGATAATTTATAAGATGGCGACGAATTACCGAACATTTCGCTTATTTTATTAAAAAGGTTATTAGAGGTTAGTTCCGTAGGATTATTGTGAGACCAATTAACAATTTCTTGTAAACCTGATTGTAGCAATTGCCTTTGGTATAGTAAAGCATTGGTAATTGCAGCCATAATTTCCTCCGTTGAGGCCAGGAAATCTTTGCCCTTATTTAAACAACATATTTCGTCATTAATTTTTAAGTTACAAAAGCCTGGGAACGCAAGCATGTCTGCCAATGCTTTTTTATACCGAATGTGTTGCCACGTAGACGAATTAAAATGTTGCAATTTTATTAACTGGTTTAAACGTTGTTCATCGGCTGGTTTAAGAACTTTTTTCTCATCAAAATCAGTTTTACAAAAACCTAAATCTAATGATTTTGGTGTAATAGAGCAAGGATTGGTCAAGAAATCATCATTATTCTGTTCAGGTTGTTCAATCACGTCAGTGGTTTTCGCGGTCACATTTGTATTTGATGATGACGCACATTGCTGATGCATAATTAAATTTGTAAGGAAACTGACCTGTTCGTATAACGCGTCGATCCGGAGATCGACCGTTACCTGAGCATCTCGTTTTGATTTCTTGCGCGGAGGTTCCTCTTCTTCGGGTTCGCTGCTTGACGAACTGCTGGAACAGGAAGAGTCCTCTCTCTCTTGCCTTTCCCTCTCGATCGTCGGTGAATTTATTTATTTTATTTTTATTTATTAATCCTTTATTACACCAAAAATAAAAATACAATATACAAGAATATATAACTTAACTAATATTAGTGTAAAGGCGGCCTTATCACTAAAGTGATCTCTTCCAGGCAACCTATATTATAAAGAAACTCATAGGGTGACATGGATTATGGTTGGTGCAAAAAAAAAAAAAGAACTAGTCTATAATAAACTTACTTAAACGGTACATACTATAAAGTACACACAAGCTTACATAAATATCGATAAGGACATACATAAATATATATTATAATATATAAGTATAAACAATAAACATATATATTCTACAATAAACTTACATAAACAGGGCTTACATAAATATACATAGACTTATAGCGACAAATAGTAGTGTTTAAGACGACGTTTGAATACTTGCACCGATTCCGACTGGCGAATGTCCTGTGGTAAGGCATTCCATAATATTGCAGCTTTTACTGTATACGAGTCGCCATAGCTTTGGGTGCGACTGACGGGCAATGCTAATTTGTTGTCGGTTTGCGAGCGAAGGTTTAGGGAATGGATAGAACCAAGGAAATTGAACCTTGTTTTAAGATAAGGAGGAGTGTGGGAGTGAAAGAGGATAGTGTATAGGAGAGTAAGGATATGCAAGTTCCGTCGCTGCTTAACGGTGAGCCATTTAAGTTGAGCTCGATATTGAGAAATGTGGTCAAATTTTCTTAAGCCATAGATAAATCGGATTGCCATATTTTGCAAACGTTCCAGTTTATTGAGTTGAATCTGCGACAAGTCGGGATAGCATGTATCGGCATAATCAAGTATAGGAAGGAGAAGGGATTGTGCTAGGGATACTTTAGTTTTTATTGGCAAAAATTTCTTCCACCTCCTCAACCGACCAATTACAGCGAAAAACTTTCTGCTTACCTCCGAAATCTGAGGCACCCAAGATAAGGAATTGTCCATTATAAGGCCTAAATTTTTAACCGAGCTGCGAATTTGCAGTCTAGTCCCGTCGAATAAAATAGGTGAAAGGGATGACATATTAATTTTGGATACTAGCTGACGAGAACCAAATAGGGATACCTGCGACTTACTCGCGTTTAGAAATAACCCAAACGATTTACTCCATGTACTTACAGTATTGAGATTAGTATTGAGGTTGGCTATGGCATCGTGAAGACCATCTATGGGTGTTGTTACATAAATTTGCAGGTCATCAGCATAAAGGTGAAAAGGTAAGGAGAGAAGCTCAGTTATGGAGTTGATGAAGATAGAAAAAAGGAGAGGAGAAAGGACACCGCCTTGAGGGACACCCGCTTTAAGGTAACAGAAAGATGAGTGCTTGTCCTCGACACGAATGCATTGCTTGCGATCAAAGAGATATGAACGGAACCAGTCAACAGCACCCAATGAAATATTCATTGACTCAAGGATTGCTAAGAGGATGTCGAAGTCTACAGTATTAAAAGCATTTGAGAAGTCTAATAAAGCAGTTATGCTAACTTGCTGATTGTCAATCCCATTCCTTATGTCATCGCAGATTTTAATCAGAGCAGTGGTCGTGCTATGTCCAGGTCGAAATCCAGATTGGTAGGGACTGAGCAAATTATGCTTTGAAAGATGTAATGACAGTTGGCTGTGAACTACACGTTCAAGCACCTTAGAAAGAAAAGGAAGTATAGAAATTGGTCTATAGTGACAAAACGATGAAGGATTGGAAATTTTAGGAATAGGAATAACGTAAGCTGAACGCCAGCAGCTAGGAAAGGTACTTGAAGAGAGAGAATGATTAAAGATATGGCAGAGAACTGTAAGTATATGATTGAGAGCTAAGAGAATCATCTTTCGACTTACTCCATCGCTACCAATGGCATCAGATTTTATAGCCATTATATGCATCTTAACTTCCTTAGGAGAAATAGGTGAAAAATTAAAAAGCGTAGTGTTAGGTTTAGAACCAAGAGCAAGGGAATAAAGAGTGTTAGCCTTTATAGTATGTTCTATTAAAGGAACTGTAGCAAAATGTGTATTAAGAGCTTCCAAGTCAATATTACCAGTGAAGAGTGAGGCTTTACGATCCTTACCAATACCCATAGCATCTAAAAATTTCCATACTCTGGCAGAGTCTTTATTTTCCACTGAAGCATGAACATATTCGCGTTGAGCATCTCGGCAGAATCTATTGCATTTGTTACGCAAATGCTTAAATTTAAGCAGATTATCGGCTGTGGGGTTAATTTTATATTTGGACTTAGCCCTATTACGTTTGACCATTAGCACTCTAATTTCCTGTGTCAACCAAGGTGCCGGAAGATGTTTGATTTTAATTGGTCTAAGTGGAGCATGAATATCAAACAACTCCGTCAGTATGGAATTAAAAATATTCAGCTTATCATCTGTGGACGAGGCGTTTAAAACAGAATTCCAGTCAATCAAACTGAGATCATTCATAAAGCTGTCGTTATTAAAGTGCTTAAAGCTGCGTCGCATAACCACCGTAGGTTTGGCTTTGGGTGGACGTATTTTATAGGACAGATAAATTAGGTCGTGGTATGAGAACGCATCAGCTGAGAGCTGTCCATGCACATTGACGAGATCAAGTGAAGAGACAATCATCAGATCCAGCAACGAAGGAGTGCAATCAGGAAAAAAATGAGTCGCACTATTAGAGTTGACAATATTAAGATTAGCGCCATTGATGATGCTGTTCAACCGCTTTGCTCGTAAGTCATCTTTAATCAAACAGGTATTAAAATCCCCCATGATTATAGAGTGATCAGCGTCTGGGATAAGTCTCTCCATTAAGACCTCAAATTCATCAAAGTAGTCAACGCGCATTGATGGACTATAGAAGACTCCCAACAGAAGTTTCAGGCAACCGAAAAGGACCTCAATTATAATATATTCAGCTGACTCAGTGTATTGAGAGGGAGATTTACTTAAAATATTAAAAGGAATGTGTGAACGTAAGTAAATAGCTACCCCTCCACCACCTTTGTCAGTTCTATCGTTTCTAATCAGATGAAAACCCGGCAAGGCGTACGAAGTAGAAGGAAGACAAGGTTTAAGGAAACTTTCCGAGACTAAGATCGCATGTAAGTCTTTAACGTCAAACGTACTTAATAGGTCCGGGTAGTGTGCGGGGATACTCTGCGCATTAATATGAGCAACATTGAAGCTCTTTGAATAATGAGAAAAAGTGGAGTGTAAGGTTTCATTGAGAGGAATGGAAGAACTGAGGAAACTGGCGTCGTCGGATGATGAGGAATGACAAGGAAGATAAATGTCGTCGTCTGTAGTGCTATCATTTTCACTATTCGTCATACTGATATAATGCTATAAAATAATAATAAAATATATACTAAATAAAATATAAAAAATATAGAATATTAATAATAATAATAATAAATAAAATAAGATAGTAAAATAAAACTGTGTCATTTGCTAACCCACCAGCCATACCCTTATACAAATTGCCTATACACAATAATAGTGAGAAATACCTTAATTACAAGTAAGGTATTTTAATAAAACTAACATAGAAAAAAAATAGTACAAAAAAAAAAACCTGAACGCAACAAAATGTAAACAGTGTCGTAGCGAAAGCTAAGCAACATTTTGTGTGGATTAACGGGAAAGTAATTAACAAATATAAAAAATGCAAGAGTTTGGTCTCGAATTAACTTAACAAAAAAAAAAAGAAGAAAGATATCTGTATATCATACATTAGTAAATTATAAAAAAGATTTAATATTTAGGCTAACATTTTTAATCTTTGTAAAGGGCATTTGATATGCTAAATTTAGATTTTAGAACGGAACGTATTATGACAGCTGTCAGTTAGGCTGTGGTCTGTGACAGTGTTATTAAGTTATTTCAAAATTGTAAGAACTAAAAATTTACGGTATACACAACAAACCGAGTAAATAATTGCGGGTATTCCATATTGAAACAAGATTATTCGTACAAATAGTAAAGTTAGAATGCGAAACAGGGATTATATAGAAACAACTAGTATAAATGTGATTTACCCGTAACATACAACAAAACATCATTATCACTTCTTGATGTTGCGCCTGGCCCGGTTCACTTGCGTTGGTGCAGCTGCTCTTGCTTTTGAAGATGTGAGAGTAGACGCGGCACCAGTATTAGCAGCTGGCACATGGACGTCAGTTGGTCCGGGAATATTGTCGAGCTCCGAACGCGAACTAATGCGATGTCGAGTTCCACTGGGCGTAATAACAAATACGACTCCTTCCCTTGTCCAGCATTTGGAGACACCAAAGCGCTGCCTAGCAGCCATGAAGGCGTCATGTCTGGTTTTAGTGAGAAATTCGGATATGGTTGTACCTGTATTTTTAAGTTTGGTCTTAGCATACCAAACCTGATTCCTGATCAACAACCGCTTAAATTTGATAAGGACTACGCGATGTTTGTCTACTTTGGAGCTTCCTATGCGATGACAACGGCTGATATCCTCTATTGAAAGGTCTGGCAAGTCAAGGCGGTCAGATAGAAGTTTGACCATTACTGCAGTCACATCTTCATTTTTAGCTTCCGGAACACCATGTACTAAAAGGATTTTCTTTCTAGTATTCATATCAAGATGATCTTGTTGTTTAGAGAGGTGATTTACTTGCTGCTGAAGATTTTCAAGCGCCGAGAGCACAAAGGTTCGAAATGTACTAAATTGCGCCGCTATGTTTGAGGTTGGACTTGTTGCTGGAATTGAAGTATTCAAGTTCTGCTGGAACTCAGCCATTGTGGTGTTAAAGTGATGTGCCAGGTCATTAAGGGATTGCTTGATTGAATCCATTGTATGAAAGTGTCACAACCAAGTAGTAGTGCAACAAATACTGGATTTATTTGGTGTAGAGGCAAAGTACTCTTATGGAAATTACTTAAGGAATTGTGGCTGGTAGGTTTCTAACTTTTAGCACATAACTTGTAATTAGATAAGAGTTATTATGATTTTAATTAAATAAGTAAAAAGGAGCTAACAAAAATATGTGTTACTACTTTTTGCACACCTACCCGAAAAAAAAGAAATTGAGTGAATTAGAAACGATAGGTCGGTTTGCCTCGATGGCTTCATCGTCCTCGCTAGGCGCGCGATTCATTACGATACACTTCCGGTATAAGAACCCGCACAAACACAAAAATACAGATAGATATTGATGTAATATTAGTTATGCTAACACTTTGTAAAATTATTTCTCAAAATATTTAACGGATTATTCTAATATTTTTGGATTTCGACCGCACGCGGTGAAAGTACACAACGCTATGATATTCAAAGTGACAACGTTTTGCCGTGTCCTAGCTGGATTTTCTACTACCGTCAATTTAAAATTTAGTATAGGGTAGTTGAAAAGTAGATGACATATTCCACAGACCGTAAATAAATGGCAAAGTATACACTGCTTCTTCATATACAATGCTGTATGTTTTCCGGAGGCACATCAATATTAAATTAAGGCCTGATAATTTGCAATCCCTTCATGACCACTGTCGTGAAGTTGATATTTCTGACGAAATGCTTTTATCCTAAAAATTAATAATAGGATATGATATTATAAGACAAAATCACATCTAAAACCTTAAAAGCTAATAATTTATTCTAATATAATAATAAATTATCAACATAACACAGACTATGGCGAGTGAACGGATGCCACGAGCTGCTCGCGTCGCTGGGCTTCGACCTGGCGGAGGTGGGGCAGGACGAGGTGACGCTGCGCACCGGCAAGGCCGCCAACCGCAGGCACATACAGTTCGTGCTGCAGGCTCTGCTTGCTTTGTTTGGTAACTATGCATATTGTACTTATATTTTTTATTTGCTTTATAAAACAAGTATATATTTTAGTCTCGCTGAGTTTCTTGCGCCAGTTGTTCTCAGATTTGAGGTCTTTTTTAAAACTGGGGATAGTCTCTCGACTGTTTTATATAAAGTACTACCACTCTTTTACCTGTTTAAGAAAAGACCAAACTTAAAATTTTAACTAGGAGTTAGTACTTCATAATCAGACCAGCTCGATGGTAACAAATCATTGTATTTTCATCCGAAATTCACATGCATATAAACAAACCCATACGGTATTTAGAATTAGGTTACAATAAAATATAATGGAAACATTTTAACACAAATAAACCACTCTTCATACAACAGACACCCAAGAAGCGCCGCGGAGCCTGAGCCTGGAGTCGAGCTCGAGCGTAGAGTCGCTCGCGTCGATCGACGACGGCGACCTCGAGCCGCACTCGGACGGCGAGCCGCCGCCCAGGCAACATCGACGTGAGTGCTTTAAATATTCATTCTTACCAACATTATAATATAATATCCTCTATTTATTTAACAAAAATAAATGCCATATATTACCACATCCACAATTATAAACATACTAGCGACTCACCGTCGCTTCGCTCAGGTTCGTCCTTAGCTTGCTTCCCAATACAAACTTTCATCCCCATTTTCAACCCCTTAAGGGATGATTTCCGGAATAAAAAGTATCTTATGTCCTTCCCAGAGTCTCAAACTATCTTCTTACTAAATTTTTTTTAATCGGTTTAGTAGATCCAGAGATTACCCCCTACAACGTGAGAAACTCCCAATCACACAAACTCACAAACTTTACCTCTTTATAATATTATTAGTATAGATACGTACATACATACAAATAATACCATGCATCATACCATTCAAATCTTTACCCTCGCTTCGCTTGTACTGGTAGTAATCCGATTTTGTAGCTATCAATTAAATTAATAAGAAACAACATTAAAATAAAATCCATGAATCACGTCATGTTTATATAGCGTTAAACCACTTTGTTACATTTCATTACACTCTATTTGCACGCATACATTATAATAAATAACCCTTTGTCTAATTAATTACATTAAATTACCCACACTAATACAAACAATTAATTTGCAGAAGAAAACGTATCATCAGTCCCGCCTCTACCACTAGGCTCATGCGGGGGCGCCTTTACAATGTACGTGCGCGGTGCGGGCGAGGTCGGGCGCGGGGAGCCGGACGGTCGCACCGCTCCCGTGCCGCCCCCGCCCCGTTACCGTGGGGAGAGTGACGCGGCCTTCACCCCTTCACCCCCGGCTGCCCCACAAACCAGCACACCCCCACGAGACGTCTCACTGGCCTTAGCACATCAAACCAAGATTAGAACACTCTACACCCGAAGACCGCCCTCCACAGACGACTCCGACTGGGAGAGCTCAGGCCACGACACAGTATTACGAAGACGTCCAGAGCATCCGCACCAAAGATATCTCGACGCGTTTTACGATTTAGCCTCGTCCAGTTCGCGACGAGAAGAAGACAAAACTGATCCAACGAACCAGCCCTCGACATCTAAGAGAGCTCCACGACCCAAAATGGGCACAAACAGCCGAGATTCCATGGCTCAAGTGAGGCATATGAGTGGAGAACTGACCCCTACGATATCTGAAGTATATCATGAAAGAAACATTGGGCTCGGCCTCGCTCCACCTTTAGCAGAACTATTGCTGGCCGAAGACTCCAAAACCGAGATGCGAGCGGCGAGCTCAAGCGAAAACTTACTTTTACAAAACTTAGAAAAACTGGGGCTGCTTGGCGATACTAGTGAAAGCGATGAACGTTGGTGCAATAAAAACAGACCGTGGCTAACAACTGCGCCATTAGATACTGAAATACAAAACTCAGATTTGACTACCGTTGAAATTATCGAACGAAAGAGCAAATTCAAAAAGGAGGAAACTAAAAGAAAAGAGGAAAATGTGTACGATTTGAAGCCCAAAGAAGAGACGCCCGGACCGAGCGGTATTGAGAAACGGTCGGTCTCACCGTTCTCAGAACTCTCTAGAAGGGACGAAGGTGATGGAAGAAGCATAGCGGATTCTCATTCATCGTATAAAGCACTAGTTTTGAACCCTCGCACGCCATTTTTATCTGAAGAAGGAGAGGGGGTGAATGCAGAGGGAGGGAAGACACACCCCAGAGCAAGGAGACCCCCCGTGCCAAGGACCAGGCCAACGTATACGACACTTGACTTTCCACCGAATAAATTATAATAAGATGGCAAATATAGAAAATATAATAAGTATATAGGTAATTATTCGATTGGAATCTGTACATATTATACTCTTAATTTGACATAAATGTAAAACGACTGATTTCGACTTTACTTAATTCGTGTATCTTTTAATGTACAGGTATAAGATATTTAAATGTAAACAAAACTTTGCCTTCATGTAAAGTTAAAGTGCATAAATAAATGAAAAGATTTATTTACTTTTATAGTAAAATTAGCGGGCTATGACAATTGTGTATATTCATGTAAAAATTAGTGCTATTACGTATTTCAGTATATAGTATAGCAAAATGTTACTTGTAGCATAAACATTTATTTTTACAATAATACTTTATAGGTAATTTATTTTATTATTTACTGTAACAAAATCTTTTCTTGTACCTTATATTTAACAGAAAGTATTTTAAATCTTGCCATGTAACGACCTGTTGTAAATATGTAATAAAATACAAATAAAATACTCGCACAATCACGTTTTGTTTCATTTACGTTCTAGCTGACTTTCGCATGGCTCACAGCTCACTTACGTAACGAAAATTCCTTTACTTCCTATGACCTTGTGTGTAATAAATAATATATCATTTTAAAGTACTAAAACCTTCGTTGTTGATTCGTAGTTCAAACCCTTTTCCTTAACACTCGGTAACCAAATGAATGACAGACATTTCAACGTGCATCTCGTCGCTAATCTGAGATTTCATTGTATAACTTTGCACAAAGATCTTCCTGACTGCGGTGAAGCCCAAAATAGAGTTATGTGTTTGACCTGTATGTATGTCTGATCCTATGCTTCCTCGTAATTACTAAACTGCTAAATCTATTTCGATGAGTCATCGTGAGATTCGTCTAGGTAACGCAAGTGTTTTATGGATATTATTAAAAATGAAAATGACTGATTTCAGTAGCCTATTTACATGTTTTTTTTTAAATCTTCCAAATCTTTCGTGTGGGGCATCAAATTGAAAGTTTATAAGAGGCGATCACAAAAAAATATAGAACTTATATTATGTTTATAAGTAATTCGGAAAAAAATTATAGATAAAACTCCAAATGTTGGATTTCTGAAAACTGATAAAAACTAAAAATCTATAATAAAAAAAACACATTTTATTTATAAAAGATTAATTTGCCTAACTCTCATCGCAAAAAGAGTTATAATACGTTTAGCGCCTCTTCCTGTCTTTGTGCCTATAGCACTTTAGTTCCCAACATCGTAAGACTATTCGAACGCGGTACTTTTAATAAAAAGCTAGTTTAACTAGGTTCAAGCTATAGACGACGTTTGGCTCAGTTTGTAGTGTACTTGTTGTGCCAGCGGTCGCGGGTTCGAGGCCCGCTGGGGGCATTCATTTGTCATGAGCACGAATGTTTATAATCCAGTTATGGGTGTTTATATTTATAATATGTATGTATTTAAAATTATATATATATGTAAAATATCAAATATCTGGTATCCATAACACAAGCCTCGTAGCTTACCATGGAACTAGATGGTGCCAACATATTTATTTATTTATTTATCCTTCATGACTCATCCGAAACTGATTAGTGTAGCCTTTTCGGTGAAGGTGTAAAGTAAAAATGTAATTTTCTTTTGCCTTTTTAATTGATTTAAATTAGGTACATTGCAATCATGAGGCAATCTTGACTCCAAGCAAGTCAAAGCAAGCAGTCAGATCCGACTTCCTGACCACATAAAACAGGTGCCTGTGTAGGGGTCATACAATTAGCTTCGATGAGGGTGTAGCGTATACTTTCTTAAATTTTCGCGAATATTTGACATTTTAAAACAAATTATATTTCCGGTATGTAGCACTCTCCTCCTCTGAGTGAGCTACACGCTAACAAATTTTACATTGATTTACCTAAGGTTAAAAAAAAATTGTTTCATTTTCCTGCTAATTTATAAGCGTGAATAAAGTTTCCGAATTCTGATCTACCTTAAACATGGTTTTAGTTAAGCCCATTAGGGCTGAACTAATTTCAATTCTTTTTCGAAATTTAAATTCAGATTGGATATAATTCAAATCGCAACTTAAAATATATTTATATATATATATATATATATATATATATATATATATATATATATATATATTTATATAAATATATTCTATTTAACAAATAAAGCAAAACGCCATATTGCGCACCAACTAAAAAGTTTAACTTTATGTTAAACTGTACCTACCTCAAAAAATGTTGTCATATTATATCAAAGCTTTTCTCATTGCGGCTAATTTTTGAGATCTGGAATATTTTAGATTATATATTTTTTACCTATTAGGTACCTATTTCAGTTAACAAAATACAGCCCTTTACAGATTCCTATCTATCAGATGGACCATGAAAGAATTGTGGCTAATTCGTTCATGAGATGGATGAACCTGACGAACATATAAGTTTCGTTTTTGCTATTTTGGGTACATAACCTTAAAACAGTTTCCGAAAAAAAAAAGTGTTATATTTAATTCTTTGCAGACTATGTCTTACAGTAATATTGTAAGACTAAGATTTTATTTCAGAATAGCTTTTTTAACTAAAATAAAATAAAAAATTATACTTTCTAGCGCAAAACTTAAACGTTTTTGCTACTACGTAAATTTTAAGAGTAGCAAAAAAGTCACTGGACCTTTTTAAATGAAATTTTACGCCTTACATTTTCATTTCTCTTACTTTCGGCAAATAAAACAGAATACTCTATAACCAATCTAGAAATTAATGACTAAAAGAGATATTTTAATTTTGTTTGTCCTCGAATTAGCAAAAGTTTTACTTTCATATCAAAGCTTCAGAATACAATTTAAAAGAAACAGTGATTTTATTTATTATAAAATGCATTTTTAAATCTATTTCAATTACTTAATTATAAATGGTCATTAATTATTAAAACTGCTATTGCCTAAGTTATAATTGTATTAATGCAAGAATATGCAAATAGTTAAATTAATTTTGTATGACGTTAATATTGACGTACCGAACTATTTCGTGAAATTCTTACGTTAAGAAATACCGGTAATGAGCGGAACGGCAAATAAAACAGAATATTTTATAATTGAAGTTAACCTCGAAAAGTTATAGTTCAAGTAATTTGTATTTTATTTTCGTGATTTATGATTATACGGCACTACACTACTTTTATCATTATTATATTATATATATTATTAAAATTAGAACATGATAATTTTTAAATAGTCAATTTTTAATACATCCAATACATGTGTATGTTATTTTAATATGAACATAATATCATTATTTTGATAATGCTAAGCATTAAGACATCTTATTTTCTGATATTCAAGCTGTTAACCTAAAGACGTTGTCAACGCTATTTTTGATCAACTATATATTATGAGAGTCGTTAAAATAAACAAAATTAATTCGGGCTGCAATCCGAAGATATAGTAACTATTAAGAGTACCTATCATCTATTACCTCCAGGCTCAAATTCGGTATTGTACTGACTGTTCCATTGTCTGAATTTCACATACAAAATTAAAAACCACTTAGTAGATTAAATTACATAGCTATAAAAGAAGCTAACAAAAGAGTTATAAAAACAGGGACAAATATCAACAAAGTCATATTCGTCATGCAGGAATTGAGATGACGGCCTCCGGCGTGGGCAGTTTATTCCAAATAGTTCCTCATATTTTCGCAATAATACACTTTTTGGATTCATTAAATAAACGGAAGTCAAATAGCAACTACCCAATTAGAATGCTATAAATTTCATAATTGCTAATTATTATCTATACTATAATAAAGCAGTAACTTAGAGAAATCTGTACATGTTTTTTAAGAGATAACTGTAACGTTTGTACACAATATAGACCCCAAAATAATAGTTATTAAATTTTGTCTGCTTCTCTGTATGTCTGTTTGAGTGTGAAAAAGTAAAAGTGCAAAAAGTAATGAACCGATTTCAACGAAATTTGGTGAAGTGATAACTTATTACTCGGCTCAACATTTAGGATACCTTTTACTTCAGGAAAATCTTTTTATTCCACGGGAAATCGTAGTAACTGGTTTTATCGAGTCCTCCTTAGAAACCTTCCGCTGGCTAAACCTTAAGACATACAACAAAATAATGTACAAAAAAATTGTATGTCTTGAAAAGGCCAACAGAAAGATCTGCAACAGTAGGTATATGTTTATCTCCTAAGGTACACTCGCAATATCTATTCTATAATAAAACTAACTTAATCACTGACTGACTTTCAACGTTCAGCCCAAGCCCATGATGATAGATCAGCACCACAAAAAAGCCAGCTTTATATATCCATACTAATATTAAATGCGAAAGTAACTCTGTATATCTGTCTGTCTGTCCGTCATCTTTTTACGGTTAAACGCTAAACCGATTTAGATCAAATTCGGTGTGGAAATAGTATGAGACCCTGGGAATGACATAAGATAGTTTTCATCCCGGAAAACATTTCATATATAAGGGGGTGAAAAGGCTGATGGGAGATTGGATGAGGAATCAATCATTTCTGAAGGGATATATATATATATATATATATATATATATATACTTTACTACCTACTTTTCTATACCTGTTTTTGTTTTCCTGGGCAAGCTCGCTAGATCGTAGACCTTATCTATGCTTTCGAGCTAAGATGAAGGTGAAGAGTAAGCCCATTTCTAATAAAAAAAACCTATGTATATATGTATGTACATTGTACGTGTATATAGTCTGTTATACTAACCGTTAAAACGTACCTAGAAACGAACCCGAGCGAAGCAAAAGTGAGTCCCTAGTTACAAATAAATCTATTATTACATAATTTTATTGAATGACAACAAACTTTACACAAACACGGAATATTCATAGAATACGTATACTATAAATGGAGCACGCGCTAGAAAAACGTCATTCTTCTTCACATAACTTTATTGATTCATGAAGGATAGAAATGTCTGGATGTAACGATGTAACGAAAGAACGTCGGGACATTTTCTTATACTTCTTGACCATTATATGACGTAATAGTATGTGAACGTTTCATCGTCTATGAATCTCATAAGTACTCATAAGTATTAGTAGGTATACAGTTAAGTACCTAAAAATGTTTCATCGTTAAATTAAATAATTAAACAAACTATTAAATAGTTTACAAAAATATATAATAAATTGTTAATATAGAACAATAATAATATAACAATAGTAATAAAACCTTTCTACAAATTTCATTCATCAATTTAATGACAATCGTGATCAAAAGGCGTGCAACGACTGCTTAGTCCAAACAATGCTGTTATGCGTTTATTTAGTCTAATCCCTGACTCAATTAATACGCAATATCGTATATCACAAATCTACATTTCTTTATATCGCACTTATTTATTATAACAAGAAAATATTTGTTCGAAATTAATATCTTACACTACTATCTAAGAGAAAGTTTATTAATATACTACTAACTTATCCTCGCTGCGCTCGTTTAAAATAGACTCGTTTTAAATAGATATAGGTAGTTATTGCGAGTATACCTTAGGAGAAAGACTAATGCTATTGCAGATTTTTCTGTAGGCTTTATTACCAATAATTTTTATTATCAAAACAATGTACTAGAGATTTTTTTAACGTATCTCTTAATGTTTAGCCAATATTAGACATGTTAATTTCTAAGAACGGCTCGATAGAACCAGTTATTGTGTTTTCCTGTAGAAATAAAAGATTTTTCCTGTAGTAAATGGTATCCTAAATGTTGACCAAAATAATAAGTTAAAATACTACACAAAATTTAGTTAAAATCAGTTCAATCATACTTTTTGCGTGAATCACATCGATTTCGCTAAGTTACTGTTTTATTATATGTATAGATTCAATTTTATTTAATGATTCGCGTATTTGTTCATAAATATCTGATTAATAATAAACTGATTTTTAAAATTCTAGTACATCTAATTTTAATGTCGTACTGCTAGGCAAGGGCTCAAGTCAACAATTTGAGGAGAGGGAAAAATAGAATCAGGAATGAATCGCGAGTAAAATCTTGCTCTAGGTCAGTTGATAGAGTCAACAAACACGCGAATCATTAAATGAAATTGAGTCTATACATACACACTTACTCTAAGTATGTACATACCTATGTAATGAAATGCAGATCTCGCGACAAGCTCTTATTTGCTCGTCTTATATAAATTTGTATAATTTACATAACAAAATAATAGGTTCCATGTAAGGTTTCTAGGTTTATTGAAGGTATACTTCTTTTGGGACGTTTGGAAAACTAAATATGAGAGCAAAATTTTTATGACGCGCGCGCAACCGACAGCCAAAAAGCGACATGATGAAGTTAGCTGAAAGCGACATGATGAACTTAGCTGATAACTGTTTATTGCCATGGTAAACGTTGTTATTGTCTGAGAAATATTCTTAGCTTAAACGATATTCTATAAATATATGGTCGTAATATGCCTAATATGCCTTATTTGGTTATTGATTTGTTTTAATTTAATTGCAATTTTTTTATTAATTTATCATTAATTAATAATTATACAAACAGAGAGTCGTGACATACGGGATGAAATCAAGCTAAAGAAGTATAACTTCTTACGTGCTTACATAAGTACACGCACACGTTTTTTTTTTCTTTCTGGCACATTAAAATAAAAGCTTGTTTTAAAAAAAGTATTTTTTAAAATTTATAAATTATATTTAATTCATTACTTTTATCGCTAAGCTTGCAATACTAATATCCCTTTTGATTAAAGTATGGACGCCTTCACGTTTTAATATAGGAACTATTTTATAGTAGTGTAATAAATATATTATATTGTCAATTAATATCATTATTTTCTAATAAAATTGTTTTCTAAAACCTTATTTATGCCTTTGATATCATTTCATCACCTTTCAACATAGTCAAGTAAATCTCAAGTAAGTTATAGGAGATAATAGAGCGCCAAACTGAATAGGATTAGTTAAGCCTACAACAGTAAATTTTGTAATTACTTTATTTTTTCGTAGTGAATAAAGCACGCTAAGCCTACAGGGTATAGTTAGAAAAGTTGCTCCGGCAAATTTACCCAAGCGCATAAACATTTACGTTCATCTATCATTATAAATGTTTAAAAGTGTACAACGCACCTTTTTATTGTAACATGGCATGCCATCCATTGATATACCATCTCATATCAATATTGTCACCACTATTTTATTATACTACTTATACTTCAGCCCTTTTTAACGTCCCACTGCTGGGCACGGGCCTCCCTTCAGTACGAGGGGAATCAGGCTGGCTGGCTCCACCACGCTGGCCAAGTGCGGGTTGGAGGACTTCACATGTCTTTTGAAAACTTACTAGGTTCTCTCAGATATCCAGGTTTCCTCACGATGTTTTCCTTTACCGTTAAGACAAGTGGTAATCATGTTGGAATTGATTCACACATGAAAATATCAGAGGTGCGAGACCCGGGATTTGAACTCGCTTCACTCGGTTTCCCAAGCGAGCGCGTTACCACTGGGCTACCACTGGCTAATATAATACTTCATATACTAAAACAATAAATTACACCCCGACAAAATATATCAATACTGCAAAAATGCACTAGTTAGGTAACGGTAATTATATACAATTTGTTTAATTTAAAATGCGAAATATGTAGTAATAGGTAAGTAATTACTTACGACGCGAATCGAACAAGGTTACTCTATTTCTCATACCAAGTTAATACACTCGCTTAAGTGATGAGTAAGTGCTATTACTATTAGTTCTTTGAAGGTATTGATTTAGAACATAGACAATCAAATATGACGAAATTTAACTGCGTTATTTCTGTGGTATCTGTATTATTGCAAAGGAGTTGTGTACATAATTATATGCTTACCTTTAAAATAGAATAATTGTACTGCATCTATGTGGCATTTAGAACGTTTAAATGTATTATATTATTTTAAATGAAATCTGTAATCAGTAAACAGAAGTGCAAGGTATTGTTATTGAAATCAAAGAAATGATCCAAACAAATCTAAATTGGTAATTCAAACTCAACTTTTAGTTCCTCCATTGATCTATATTTTTATAAACATTACTATATCTATACATATAATAAATTGGTAACAAAGTCGAATCTGTACATTAAATATTTTTTTGAAAATCTAATTGAAATAGACATTATTATCGATACAGAGTCCGAATCTATAGTTTTTAGAATTTTTGTCTGTCTGTCTGTCTGTTACCGCATCAAGAGAAAACCATTAGACCGATTTTGATGAAATTTGGTATGATGATAGCTGGTTATCCGGGTCAACATATAAGATAATTTTTACCGCGGGAAAATATCTCATTTCTGAGAAAAAATACAAAAACTGCAATGTAAGAGTATACTAATATGTAAAGCCTAAGAATTTGGTTTTTGGTCATCTAAACGCGGGCGCAGCCGCGGGCAATACTAGTTATGTATAATGGTAGAGCCGTCTAACTAAAGAGTAGAGACGTACATACATAAGAAGACGTATGTAGTCCTGTGACTTGTTGTGTAATCTGTATAAGGTGAATAAATTGTAATTATATAGCTAACATTTAGATATTTGAACTCTATGTCAGAATTCTTAATTTTCTATGATTAATCAATGTGTGTCTGTGTGTCTTAGTAAATTTTTTTTATATTATCTATATGTAGATACAAATACCTACTATAGCTCACAATCATTTGACATTGATTTCGGATCGGAAACGGTATAAATTACAAAATGAAATATTTGCAATTAGTTTGTGATATTTTTTTAAATATAAAGTGCAATTTAGTTTGCATTAGATAAAACATATCATTGCGAAATATTTCAACAATGCAGCACTTTCAAGTTTTTAAGTAATGTAGAAAATCTATTGCGCTTATTTAATTATTTACCCTCGAATGACTAACTGTGTGTTTATGTAGGGGCAATGTTTTTGACACTTCATAACTCATTACTGTTAAGTTAGTAGGTTCGATTTTCAAGTGAAGTTTATTTTTCTACTTGATTAGGATCTGTAGTAGGAAGAACAGTATAAGGGAATCAAAGTGATTATATCATATGATATTATTTACTTCCTTACATAAAAATATATATGAAAAATGTTTTTAGAACTGGTTTTTAACACGACTATGCCTAATCTACATTAACATTCTATCAAGTATTATAAAGTAGGTCACGATCAATTAAATGCAAAGGATACAAGATATTATAGTGTTATTTTTTTTAATATTAATAACAGGTACATGCCAAATTCTTTGTAGTTTAAAAAAAATATAAAAATCTGTCTAAAAGTAAAATATTACTCTATATACCTACTAATTTTATGTTTTACTTATGTAAAGCGTTGAGCATTTGTCAAAAGGAAGAAAATTTCAGCTATATTATTTTTATTTATTTCATTTTAGCTTTTACTATTTAAATAAATAGACATATTTGAGCATTTTGAAATGTATGCCATTTGCATGCGCAGGCGAACCCAAGACATTGGTCACATTGACACTATATCATTGCTGTTAATATTTCTGTATTGTGTAAACGTTTCTACATTCCAGCATGTTAAATATAAAACCTTTACACATACATATGGAAAATCTAAATGAAATTTATTGAAAGGATGGTTCTACTTTATTGATTCGTATAATATATCACGAATAGATAAAAGACATGCGTTTCGATAAAAAATATTAAATATTTAAACTTAAAAAAAATTACAAGTCATTTGAAATGAAATAATCGCATGCTATAAAATATACAACATATCTTGATAATAGTTTATTTTACATAAATGTTCTTCATACTTTTTTCATTCTTTTTTGAAAAGAAAATGTATACAGTTAAACCACGGTAATGTTATGCATTACATTACCGTGGTTAAACTGACCGTCATCTCACGTAATAGGCTAAGTAAAGACATGTATATAATATACGGAAACGTTTATCCGACAAATTATTGCATCCGCAATAAAAAAAATGATAAGTACCTGCCCACGAAGGCATGTATAGGAATGAATAAGTATGAAATGGCCTGGAAAAAATGTAAGACATATTTAGTGACTCGATTTCATTTTTACTCAAACTTCTTGTTAAGGACAGGACATTAGGATGTTTGTTTATTATATTTTTGCGTAACAGTAAAAGTGTAGTCATCAAATAGTTATAATGGAATAATATTTATTAGTCTGTTACAAATAGTTACGTACTAAAAGTTGATACGAGTTATAGTTCAACATATATTGAACAAACATTTCAATCCACTCCACATAGAAATATTTAACAATAATTTTTAGAATGCAGTACGGAGATTTTATTTTTCGTTTACCACCAGAGAAGGCCGAATACCATGCATAGCGCTCTATATTTTTTGTAACACAAAAAAAACATCTCGTAAATTCATTTAGTTGCAGAAAGTTTTTTAACTTGACATTTAGTTTCCTTCAAATGTCTTTAAACTCTATAATTATATTCTTACTTCCTGAATACACTTGTTGATGGCATTCGTAAATGTATTACATTAGGGGTCAATCCACACTATCTTCCACACTTGGAAACGAGCAATGATCGACACTATAGCGTGTATTGAGCCTAAATCTTTTATTTAGCTTTATAATGGATAAATACACATTTTTAAGTATACTTTTTATAAACATTATTTTTACAACTCTGTATTTTTACACAAAGGATCTGTCTTTTTCAGCAAATGTCTTATCTGAAAACATTAATATATTAAATACTAGCAAAAAAAAACAAAAACAAATCTATCCCACGGGAACCGTACATTTTTTCGGGATAAAAAGTAGCCTACGTGTTATTCCAGACTAAAATCTATCTCTGTGCCAAATTTCATCCATATCCGTTCAACTGTTCTGGCGTATAGAGGAACAAACATCCATACTCACAAACTTTCACATTTATAATATTAATACGGATTTTTAAATTTGAGAATATTGTATTAACTCATACAGATTTGCAGCCGTATGCTTAAAATTTGACAAATAATTTAGAAGTTATTCAATACAATACATTTTATTCAAGAACGCAGTCCAGCAATATGCCCTTGAACGAAGGCCCTTCATCTAAAAGAAGTACAATGTCAACTAGTATGTAACACAAACTGAATGTAGCCGTTGCAATTAACCAATGCGCGGCTGAGCGACCACCGGCCGCGTTATGCGATCTGTGCACCGGAGCGACGCAATGCCATACTCACACTTAACTGCATTATATATAATAATTAAATCAAACTTAAATCCATACTAATGTTATAAATGTGAAAGTGTGTTTCTTTGTTTTTTTGTGTGGACATAGTAGGAGTGCTGGATAGTGACATGGGCTACTTTTTACCGCGGGAGATTATCTAATTCCCACGGGAAAAATCCGTTATAATGCAATCCAAAAAAATATATCATCAGAATTATTTGAAATTTGGTATACTTGTAATTTGGAGATGAAAGTTTGTATGGAACTACGTTTTTAGAGATTATTTTGTAGTTTTAGAGCGAGCGATGCCGCGGGTTCTGCTAGTAATATATAATTCTAATAGAATTAGAAAGGCATATAAATATATGTAAATAAATTCATTTTAACGACACTTTTTTGTTAGAATAGCATTATTTAACACTTTTTACGTTATAACAGTGGTGTGTAATAATAAAAATAAAAATGGGATTAAGACTTAGTTTCTATAATTAAAAAAAATTAGATCTTAAAAAATCCTGCACGACCTCCCACTTTTACAAACCACGTTAGACAATACAATAGATTCTACTGCAACGTTGTTTTGTACATTTTAAAATATCTTACTATTGACAAAAAAAATATGTTCATCGTAAAATACTGAACTTAGCCTTACCTACAGGGAATGTTGGAAAAATAACTAAAAAATATAATTACACTTGCTAGTATCAGCCGTGTAGCACATAGGCTATAGGTACTGCTTACCATCACACAAACCCACTTCTTTGTGTAAAATTATACATATTATTCGCCACATTTTTGACGACACGTTTGGCTCAGTTTGTAGTGACCCTACTTGCTGTGCCAGCGGTCGCGGGTTCGAGTCCCGCTGGTGGCATTCTTTTGTGTGATGACGAATGTTGGTACTCCAGTCATGGTTGTTTATATTTATAATATGTATGTATTTAAAGTTATATAAGTATGTGTAGTGTATCAACTTTCTGGTATCCGTAACACAAGCCTCGTAGCTTACCGTGGAACTAGATGGTGCTGTGTGTTAATGTCCCTACATATATTTTTTTAAACATATTTTTTTATTTATAGCGCTATATATCGAGTAAGATATGTACCTAATTTTGAACTGGTGTTGATTACCATTGGAATATTTAATTCATCCTCAAAAGTTCTTTATGTTCATTTTATTATTCCACTCCTCTAAAAGGTACACTATGAATTAACGCAATTCTCATAACATTACACTTAAATTTATTTCTTGTCTTGTCTTGATTTTTATTAATAAAATGTAATATATAGTTTTGATAAAACTAAAAAAAAATACTTATTTCATATACATATATAGATGACATCGTATGTATGAATATACATACAGAAAGCCTTAAATTGCGCTACAATATTACGGATAATTTTTTTTATATTTTTCTTAATAATTTACAAATATAGTTTAACTAAATGATTTCAGGAAATAGATTAGCTAGGCTTAAATCTTGATGATTTAATCATATCGATTAATTATAATTTACATTCATTTCAATTGCTAGAAACAAACACACAAATGTGTTTAAAAAATATATAAATTACGCATAAATACATACGACCTTGACCGTTAAGACGGCATGAGCTTTCAAGAACAATCAATACACGACACTAAAGCTCTTCGTATATTCGTGTCCATTGCCACTGAAAAGACGTTATACTATATTTCACCTCACACTCCCGCTCATCTGATCTCGAAGATTGCCGAGACCTTTAAAGTACTGCCCACGTAAACAATGATGTTAATATTTTTTATTTATATAATACATTATAATTGTATATAATTTACTAAAATTATCGATTTCTGATTACATTTAACTTGCTTATGAAAATTCCACTGTACACTTCTTTCTTTTCCACCCTGTTCCTCGTCTTAAAGTCGATTAAAAGTAGGAAAATGTATTTTGTAACGGACCAACCGATCGACAGGATATATATTTTCTTGTTTAGAGATAGTTTAAGAGTGACACTATTTTTATTTCTGCTCATTTTAGTTGAATCTCCTATTATATATAATTACATTGTATAATCACTACAACAATTCAAAATTTAAACCCGTTATTATTTTATTTAAAATCACTAAAGTCAATCGTTTTCGTAGAACATTTAAATGCGTTCATTTTTGCAGACATGTAACGTGAGCTCACCTTATAGGGAAAAACGAATTAAATTGGATTACGATACTCGTAGTGACTTGCTCATTTATTTTAATTTACCTGTAATGATCTGTAATTTTCATTATACTTTTAAAGGTAGTAATGTTAAATGGTTGAAGATTCATTATTTTTAGTTATAGCAGTCTAATATTTTTTTAGCTCATTTTATTAATAGTATACGAGTATATATATATATATATATATATATATATATATATATATATATATACTCTCTGTTACATATTATTAATTAATATTATGACGATAAAATGAAATTTCATACCTTTTTAAGCTTTATATTACTTGATTTTTCATTTTTGTGTTATACTTTTTTATTATATAAATTTAATTGTCTTTAACAGAAAGTATTTAAGCTTAATTATAAATATATTTAAGATGTAGGTCATATAAAAGTGAAACATGTTTATTTTATCGAAACTCGCAACGCCTCCAGCGATACATCGCATGGAAACATTCATCATTCAACGGCCAACCAAATGTGAAGTATAATTCAATTAAACATTTGATTTTATTAAGACATGTCATGGTATTTATTTAATACGTTATTTATAATTATAGACCAATCGTTTATATATAAAGTTATTATTATTTTGTTGTATTGCATACACTCATATATTACGTGTTCAGTATCAATGATTTATTTTGACCTACCTTTTATATGTATTAGTAGCAAAATATCTGAAGTAAAGTCGTCCTTCACTTATGCTCATCGAATAAAAAGTATATATATTAATCTATACATATATTAAAATTGTAACTAAGCCGAATCTGTACATTAAATATTTTTTGGAAAATCTTATTGAAATAAACATTATTATCGATACAGAGGCCGAATCTATAGTTTTTAGAATTTTTGTCTCTCTGTCTGTTACCGCATCACAGAAAAACCACTGGAGCGATTTTTAAGAAATTTGGTATGATGATAGCTGGTTATCCGGTATTTTTACCGCGGGAAAATATCTCATTTCTAAGAAAAAATACAAAAACTGTAATGTAAGAGTATACTAATATGTAAAACCTAAGAATTTGGTTTTTGTCATCTGAATGCACTCCTACATTACATGTCTATAATATAACTTTAAAACATATTTCGTAACTATTACAATTTATTAAAATCACTATCCTACCAATAATTTTGTGAAGTCTTTGTACACTTTAATAACTAAGTCGTACTGACAATTACGATTAAAATTCGGCCTCACCATAAAAACCAAATTTATATTTCGAACAAGTATTATACATGTCCTTAATTACTTAATGTTATAATTATTAAGATCGCATGAATGTAAACATCACGAAGGTTTTATTTACCGCACCCAAAAACCAAATTTGTCATACTTGTAATAAGGTGGCAAAAAATAAGTAGTAGTAAAAATGTAGTAATGAATATTTAAGTATAGATTATAATTATGTAATGGTGTTTAACTTCGTTTATGTTTCTCAGACTAAAAATATATATGCACAGCGAGCTCAGAGTAGTTTTTGAAAAATGAGGCCTGAAACGGTATTATAGTACCATTCACGCAGTGATGTTTGTTACATATAAATTTTACATTTAAATAGAGCAATAAAACAGATTAAAAGATATACAAAAACGATCAGAAAATATAAAAACAATATTGAAAATAATTCATTAAAACAAAATTAAAATAAATTATATTTTTTTTTTAATTATAATAAATTTACATAATATTTTATTGTGACATTGACAGACATATATTGTTTTTAAAGTCCATCGTATTCTCAAAGAATCTAACTAATCTTGTAATTAAAGATAATCTCGATCTCGTAATTAAAAATCTCGTAAACCCTAATCTCAGACTAATCTGAAATTATTATTTACGACTTAAGATTTATTAAATAAAACTATCTTTTCGGATTATTTCGCGGATTTATTTTGATTTTTGGTTCTCGACGTTTCGAATGCTTTACAGCATCCATGGTCACGGGAGAGACTGAGGTGTTACATGTCTTGAAGGTATAGTTGTTACATTTTTTAGAAATTTAATTATTTTCTTAGAAATTTACCTGGAGGTTTTATATATATATATGGTTTGGATATATTTAGAATATAATAAAAGCTTAATCCAGATTTTTTGATTTTTTAATGAAGAAGTCTGCCTCCTCCTCTGTGGCATTGTGTTGTTTGCATGGCTAATAATAATTTGAATGAGTAAACATAATTAAAAAAAGAAAATATTAAAAAACAGTATGGGCTCTTTTTGTACAAGCCAGTAATTGTTACGAACTTAACAATAATTTATCCTTGGCTGGAGTTAGTTACACGCTTTAGCTAATATATATTTGTTATTTTACAAGATTCAAAATACTTAATACATAACCTAAATAATAAATAACCTAAAGTGATGCTATAAACAGACTACACTTTTACAAGCAGTACAATTATTTAAATGACTAAAACATACGAGTATACTTATCTAATAAATACATATATATATAAATTAGTGCCCAATTCGAACGCATAACCTAGGGGCGGGCTGTCATATATTATTTGCTTAGCTTCTTTGCAATTATAATTTATGGCAATATTTAGATTAAATATTATAAAGCTCTATAAATCTGAAACGGTTCTAAATGTCAGCTCTATGACCAAACTTAATGAAATATAATTTATTCATCATACACGAAAAGGGTTGTCATTATTCATTGCTCATTCAAATTCTCTGAATTCTTTTTATTATATCTTATATAAATAACTCATGCATTAAACTTACGACTCATATTAATGTCATACATTAGAAAGAAACTACTCCTAGAAGAAAAGAAGAAAATACTCTATTCTAGTACCGAATAATGTAGAATTATATAAACCCCAGTAGTTTTTAATGTTATATGTCACTCACTCACTCACTCACTCACTCATATAAATATATTTAAAAAAAATGAAAAGTTTTCACTGACAATAAAGAAAAAAAATGACCTGAGTTTTACTACTGTTTTACTACTGTGTTCTCTAAAAAAATAATTACTATTTACTAAAAATGGTACATTGACATCAAAATTACTAATAAGTTATAATTGCACCCTTGGGGTGGATAGATGTTTATAAGTTATTTGTTCAAGCTAATAGTTGTAGAGTCATATGTTTCTAAAGTCAATAACATCGTGTGTGGATGTCTATGTAATATCCAATGTTATAATGTAATCTAAAGGGGATTCTCTTAATCGAGCAACAAAAAAATTTACCTGCTATTCGGTGAAAAGTTATTCTCAAATATATATTGTAGCCAATGTCATGTTTTGAACTGTACAAATCTGAACAATATGATCAACAGAAATCGAACCGGCGAACTACACACAGTTACACAGCGCAGATCAGATGCATACTATATAGTGAGAACAGTATGAAATATTACTTCGTGCACTTTATTCGTATATTCTTATTATTATATACTCATAACATTGGTAACTAACTCTATTTACAATTGGTATGTCATGTCGGTAGCAATACACAAGTAACTATTGTGTTTAATCAAATTTGACCTTTGCTTTAATTTATTTACGTTGTAAGAATTTGATCTATTTCATAGTATCTTACACTAACCGACGCCATCGACTATGTCTAAATAAACAAGTCATAAATAAAAACAAAAAAAAAGTGCACTGGTCCATATTTGTTTTGAGTTTTTTTTAGTCTGAACTTACAAAATATGATAAAGGACTTCTAGATTAAAGTAATTAATTCCCATTAATGTTTTATAGCTAAATGATAAATTGATTACTCCATGGAACTCACTGTAATGTTGTAAAAAGCACTGACCTCTAACGTAATGAGCAGAACATAATCTAATTCAATACATTCCGCCACGCGCCATATACATACATATTATAATTTCTATGTAAACGTTTACAGGAACTTGTTATCTCAGATGTATAAAAATTTTTTACCTCGCAGACGGCCTGGCTAACCTTAAAACAAAGAAATCGACATGTGGGTTGATAGAAATCTTACAAGATTATAAGTAAATCGTTCCTCGATAATTTCCGAGCATTTATATTTTATAATTAGTACTAGCAGCATTCCTTTAACCACGTACTGATAAGAGAAATAAAACACGTGCCAGCACGGCTACTGCCGCATATTAAATGTGAATTTGACAAATATGATAATCAGAGCAATGATTATAAAACACTAGTGTCTTGCCCTCGCTCGATTAATGTGTAAGATATGGTTACAATACCACATTATAGTAATACAATTAAAATATATGTATATAAATCTTTTATTAATTAGAAGAAAACAAAATTTAAATCTTAATTTTTCATTAATAAAAAAACTTATGTTTTGGTTATTGTAATTTCATAGAAAACCTTATATCCAATAGGTATATGACATAAATGTGACAAGAACGCAATATTGCTGGCAACATTCGCTCGCTCCGATACAGTCATTAATTTCACATATATAAGTAGACACAAACATAAAAATTACTGACAACAAACTCGAGCCCACGGCTCTTAAATGTGTTCGTAATAAATTGACACTTCAATCTATTTCTAGTCGTCATAAATAACCAAATATCTCAAATGTTTAATATATAACTTTTAGCATTGGAGCTTAGAAAGTGTTGTTACAGCTTAGGTAATGAGAAACCTAACAAATCTGTTATCTTGTTTCATATCGCAATACTTAGTTTTTTCACGATACAGTTTTCTCATTTTATAATGAAATAATATTAATTTTAATATTGCAACTTTATTAGTAGATACCGCCTGCGTAGTGTCTAGCGACACGCGCCTTTCACACTTTACTCTTTTAGAAGGCGATTGACATTCCAGTTCTTTGCAAACAATCAAGTTCAAGTTGCAATTAATTGATTTAAAAGTATAAAAACACCTATAAAGCAAAAGTTCATACCGAAACCAGAATATTATCAAAAACTCACTTCCTGTGCCGAGGAATTAGAAAAACCAACAATATCGTGCGTGAGAAAACGAATACATATTATATTAAATTATGTACGCTGTTGCTAATTAAGTTAATGTTTTAAATAAATTTTGAATATTTTTTATTATATGTTGTATGCTCTGTAATACTGTTTGTTAAATAAATAAAAATAAAATAATATTATCTTTTCGGATTTCGAAAAAATCCGTAAAAATAGTTTTATTTTAAATGTAAAATATTCCCGAAAATCTAAGGAAGTAATATAATACATAGAACGTACAGTAACTTTACGGTAACTTTTTAGTCATATAAAGTTTGAATTAAAAATGTATACAATTATTATTTTTGGATAAGTTTATATGTATTACAAAATAATTAGGTACTGTAATAGGTTTCTGTTTTCTCCGTATTAGAAAAATGCACCTTAGAAACAATTCAGTCTTTTCTTTATTTACATTGATAGCCCAATTACAAAATGTATCACATAAAATTTTGTACTCTGCTATAAACAAATAGTACGTGGTACGTGCATAAAATCAAAGTAAACTACACATCTTTCTTTTAGGGAAATGTACCATACTGTTTAACATATCATTGCAAAAAGCACAATCTATTATATATCATAAAGAGTTCTATTACAGCTGACATGTTGCCCTTGCGACCGGTCACGTAACAATAATTGTGGGCTTCATGCATTTTAAGCAACGTTTTTACTATAGTTTCCATGCAGGCTGTATTTTATTATACTACGAGTAAATTATTCTAACAATACATTTATCGGACTACTAATTATATGTGAAAGTGTATGTCAGTATGTTTGTTACTTTTTCATGCTAAAACGACTCGTCTTTTTGGCTGGACGGTTCTGGATGAAATTTAGTACACCGATAGACTATAACCTAGAAACATATAGACTACTGTTAGGCACTAAGAAAGTCATCTGAGCGAAGCGAACTTACCCTAAATTACTAGTTGCTTATAAGAAATGTGTAACTTCAAAGAGCTTAAACATTTTTGAGATCATAAAAAGTATATATATAATATGGACATTAACACACAACACCATCTAGTTCCATGGTAAGCTACGAGGCTTGTGTTATGGATACTAGATAGTTGATACATTATACATATATATAGTACAAACATTCGTGTTCATCACACAAATGAATGCCCCCAGCAGGACTCGAACCCGCAACCGCTGGCGCAGCAACTAGGGTCACTACAAACTAAGCCAAATGTGTCGTCATTCATCAGTATGGAATCAAAATAAATGTAACCTTAACGTAGTCGTCATCCGACACATTAATAAATCAATATTACATATAAATATGAATTAATCTTAATAAATGGATCGAGCCAAAACGGCGTGTATACGGGCAACCTTAGCCGGGAGGCAGGCTTCTTTTTGCGGCATTCTTGAGGTATGCTTCCCGTACGCTGTGAATTGTGACCTGCCAGCCTTGGACTGCACTGGAGACACATTTACCAACATTTCTGATGTAATGTTATGACTTACGCCTTATGGGTCTGTCAAGTTTATGAATATAGTGCTTTTTGTAATAGTTAATATTCTACTTACATATAGATTTCTTTACGTACAACTTCAAAGCCTATAAAAATATCACATGTTATGTCATATTCTTACAAATCACCATATTATTTCTCAATTTACTGATTTACTTTGAGAAAGGAGGAGGTATATTATATTTAAATATATCTATACTTAAAATCTTTGAAACAACAAAACAAATTGATTGTTATATAAAATTCTATTTACGATTATGGCATTACAAATTATCATTTTAATAGTGATCTTGCTGTTATGTTATTTACATGTTTGTATAAGGCCGCCTAATATGTTAAACTATGGAATAATTACCATTAACTGTTGGCAATTATCTCTTTACGAGTCAATTTCAATATAAATCATTCAATAAAAAATACTGAGATGAAGAAAGAAAGTTAACTTGAAATAAATATTAAGGTTAGCAGGATTCTTTAGTTTACTGCAGTATATTGCTTATTGCCAAATCGACACTTGTATTACAAAGCTAAAAAAAATATATATTTTAATGTGTTTTAAACCCTAATTTCAACAAATACCGGTCTACTTCGAAATATATTTTTGGGTAAGAACCTTATATTGTAAATTATGAATATTATATAATACTAGTTTTTATCAGCGGCTTCGCTCTTGTAATTTAATTTTGTGCAATTGTACAAAAATAAAACTATACTTTACACTACTAGAGGTCGTAGCGTTATGTTAGATAGCCTAGTTAACTTGGATAACCTTCCCCGTTTTTAAATCAAACCGATAGGTCCAGAGATTAGTAATTTAAAAACAAACAAAAAAAAACAATCTCTTCAGCTTTAGGTATAACATCACTTTAGATGTTTGCTCATCTTTGCAAATCTAGACTCACTTGATAAAGTATGTATTTAAATGGGACTTTTCTTATACAACTATAAGTCACAGAGAGTCACAAGTTTTCTTTTAATCAGCTGAGATGATCCAACACACGTGTTCTTCGTGCTTTAATACACAGCGGGCAATATGTATAGTAAGTGCTATATAGGCTGAAATGAGTAATAATAAAAAAAACCTAAGTAAAGCCAGAAGCAATAGTTAGTATTATAACGTAAATCAGAATAATAAAAAAAATTACTTCTGCACTTATACCAAATCTTATTTTTACTATTTAGCGGGTCAAGGATAAAAAATGAAAAATACTTTAGTTTTGGAGTAGTACACATACTCGCTAGCTTAGATGATTACAGAATTGTATGTTAATTATTCATTCTTATTATATTCATAAATAAAATCGTGCACTTAATACTATTAGTATAATACAAGAGATGTTATAAGATTCACGCCTAGTATAACGGTGACAGCCAATATAAAAACTTCTAAAATATCTGATTAGATATCTATTCTAAATGAAAACCCCCGTTTAGTTATTTTTTACTTTTTAGTGCCTGGAAGTCGGTTTTTATTATATTTTTTTAAGTTTTTATACCGGTCATTCTGAATTGTTATGATGACCAGTATGATGCTGCTACTCTAACAGATTGCAGGCAACCAAGCTCCTTGAAAACTTATTTTAAATATAAATAATATATTGCGTCGAGGTCACTCAATCGGTCTTGATGGCCAGTCGGAGATAAGTTTATATAGTATTTCTAACATTTACATTTTTTTTTATAAACTCTAAAATATTTTTGATAAACTGAAACTGAAAATAATCATCGAATCAATATAATAATTTAAATTTATTATTTACAAGCGTTGATACACGACTCCACCCACTTACCTTTTTTGTGTAATCGCTCTGCTCGTAAAGGTCGTTTTGTAATGCTATATATTTTATAAAATCGTCTATACATATAATAAAATTCTGAGTCCAATCTGTACATTATTTTTTTGGAAATTCTTATTGACATAGTCATTATAATCGATACTGAGACAGAACTATAGTTTTTAGAATTTTTGTTTGTCTGTCTGTAAAACGCATCACGAGAAAACTACAGGACAGATTTTGATGAAAATTGGTATGATGATAGCTGATTATCCGAGTCAACATATAGGATCCTTTTTACTGCAGGACTTTCTTAAGTTTGGTATATGGTGGATTTCTCATCTCTGAGACATCTATATTAAACGTGAAAACGTGTCGACAAAAATCAAAACAAAAAAAACAAACATTGAATTAGTTACACAATTTTTAACTGAAGAATGGCTGGACCGATTTTTATAATCTTTGATTTGTTGGATTTGTTTCCACCCCCGAATAGCAGAATAACTATTAAAACATCGGAAAAATTCACTAATTTTTTTTAATGTACATTGCTAACGTTGGTTAATAACTATTTACATAAATCTATTTAAAAATGGACTCTTTTTATTTAGGTATCTAGGAGCGCACGAGCGAAGCTAGGGTAAGTCGCTACTACGCCATAAAATGCAGAAAATCTAACCACACAAACATACAAACTCTTTAGCTTTATGTTGTGTTGTAGGTTATTTCAAATATTTATTTATTATTTATGATTCTCAAATCTTACATGACCTACATTAACAAATGGTCTTAAAAGCTTAACAGTAATCAGTTGTTTTATGTTTTTACTTCAATTAATTATTTTTGATAAATAATGTTCAATATTGTAATTCTTCGTACCTACTTTTGTATTGTTGAGATTATATAAAATATATTTAAAATTTAAATGTTGTAAACTGGGCGTAATAGCTCTTTAAGGTGTTACGCTTTAACGTTATAACTTATATTATGATTTAAACAAAGCCGTTGGTATTTTATAAAACTGCATGAAATTAAGTTAAGTTAGAACAAGTTTTCTATTGAGCTGGTAACAGGGTACAATTACCATTATAACATGGCTCGCGTTTGCTAAGACTTTACGGTCTGTTGTTAGATATATTTATTGAGGATAGAATGAATAATACGGAAAATAAAAAATAATCTTAATAAAACTTTAAATATGATATCATGCAACAAAATGTTTTGTTCAATGAAAAAATACGTACATTCAAACTATTTGGCGGCTTTAATAAACAATTATTTTTATTTCCAAGGCTTATAAAACTCTATTTAAAATAAGAATATTGTCGATTACATAAGCCGTTAATTTTATTATTTTTCAGTTAAAACGCGCCTTTCATTATTATCGATTGGCATGAAAGTAAATTAAAAGAGATTGAATGGAAAAAACCAAGTACATTCACTGCTTTAGTTTAAAAATATTACCTACATTTTTTTTTATTTCGGTGTAATAATTTATTTCTCAAAAAAAATACAGTAATTGAGAAAACAAGATACATACATCTTAATAGGAAATATAAGCATAAAAACGGTACAAAAAAATGCAGAACTATAGAAAATAAATTTTGTATTTATTATATAATATGTATAAATATATACTCTTTCTACTGTCTCTTTATTTTTTCTTCGCGCCCATTATATCTTAGTACTATTTAGCGATAAGGCCGCCTCTTGTACTTTCTTCTATATTTTGTATATTTTCATTTCTCTTTTTGGTTGTACAATAAAAAGTTAATATTATATATAAAAAATAAATTCATCAGTTAAAATAATTTTTTTGCGATTGCAATTAGATAGCTATTTATAAACGCTTAAGTTAGTTGATTTTTGAATAAAAATATTTAACTCAAGATATTAAAGAATAATTGCACAATAATTGTTAGTAGCAAAGTATTAAAGAAATTTATATTTCACTTATTTTTTCTTCTAATTTTATTTTACTTTTAGCTAGTATTATGACACTTCCTGTTTAATACCGGTATCGTTGTCTTCCTTATAAAAGTGATGATGATGATGATGATGATTTCTTATAAAAGTAATCATTAATTATACTATGGATAACATAAGCCACCGCCCCGTAGTAACATAATAGCAGCACAGTGCCGATATTATTTATTTAAAAAAAACTCAAAAATAACATATAGCTTTCTAAAAAAAATGTTTATATATTATTTGAGATGTTTGTGAGTGCTTTGCTTGTACTTCTTCACTCTGATGATAAACAGATTTTAGTGATATTAGGAATTGTTATTTCCTGACTTAGGTAACATAATATAAGATACTCTTTATCGAGGTACCTATCACGCGAGCGACGACATATGGTAGCTAAAAACATATTTACTATGAAGAGCTTTCTTGGATATCTTTCGTTTATATCAATAATGGTATTAGTAGTGACTGGATTCTTAAATGGTCATAGTGTCATTCAAAAATCATAAAATGATTAATATATGGTATGAAACACATTTATACACACACCTTTATCAAAAGCCATAAAAATGCCTTCACACGCTCCATGCAGCGCTCGACGCTCGTATCACTGAGATTATGTATGAGAAATAGAATATAACGTTGAGTAACAATTCGCATTAAGATATTATCGGCTTTATAAAATCTATTTGCGTCTAATGTAAGTAAAAGCTTTAGCTTTAATTGGAGTTATGATAAATTAAACATTATTTTTTATGACTTCATAGTATAATAAACACACTTAATTTTTTTAACTTAACTTGTGGAGCATAATATACTCGTACATAAGGAAAACAACTTTAATCGAAAAAATTACGCCTGTCTAGAGAATCATCCACATTGTAAATGTATTCATTAGTTCCATATGGAAATGGTTTTATTGATGATGGATTGGATTCACATTCATTATTTTATTACTAGCGACTTACCCTCGCTACGCTCGGGTTCGTCCCTAGGTTGCTTCCCCATACAAACTTTCATCCTCATTTTCACCCCCTTAAGGGATTATTTTCGGGATAAAAACTATCCTATGTTCTTCCCAGGGTCTCAAACTATCTTCTTACCAAATTTCATCTAAATCGGTTAAGTGCTTTCGGAGCCCATTCGGTACAAACCAACAAACAAAAAATCAAATCTTTCTACTTTATAATATTAGTATAGAGTATAGATGTAAACATTTAATCAAAGCTTTGAAAGTTAGTTAATACTCGTATATTACCACTGTTATAGGTACTGTAACTTATTAAATAATTAGCACAGCAATAAATAAATCACCAAAATTATGCAGCGTCCACTTTTTTATATGCAAGCTTAATAAATTTTCCAAATAAGTGATTCCCTAATTCCAATACCACTTGGTTGATGCTATTTAGGTCCCTATCGATCTCGCCCCTGAACTTGTGTCTACAGTCTTCGGGGTCGGAAGCTCAATAGCATCTGACAACTGAGCCGGGCGTAAAAAAAACGCACTTGGACGAAGAGTCCCGTCCTGTGGGCGTTGTCAGATATAAAATGCTAGTAGCTCCTGGTAGTTCATACACTCTGATACCATACTCGATGAAAGCAACCCTGTGGTACTTGTAGAGAAAGGTTGAATGCATGAGTGCTTAAGTTCTATGTAATTGGCTTAAGTGGAAAGCACAGTATTGGCTTTACTTGTACCACATAACCACCTGATGTACATGAGGTAAACGTACGTCCTAAGGCTTTTCCAATAGAAATATTATTTATAGAAATTAGAATTATACTAGAAATATTTTGGCACTATAGAGTTCTTAGATGTTCTTTCTCTACAAATGTTTTTATTCGCATACTTACATAGTATCTGTCATGTTTTTCTATGACGACTAAGTCCCTGACATTTACAAAATCATACATATCGGATAAGCATAGTCTTAGTATAGGAGTTCAATACCTATAGTATTTCCGTATGGCTTCCTGTCATTCAATAATCCATATTAATATTATAAATGTGAAAGTGAAACGTCGAAACGGAGTGACGGATTGGCGTGATTTTTTATGTGGAGATAGTTAGAGGGTTGGAGAGTGACATAAGCTGTTTTTTACCGCAGGAGATCTAATTCTCACGAGAAAACACGTTTTAATACAATCCAAAAAAATATTTATGATCCGAATTACTTGAAACTTGGTATTGATGCTCTTCAATAAAATTAAATAAATACGTGTTTTAGCATTTTTCGAAATTTATCCTATAAGGGGTTACCTCCTTCAGGAAGTGAAAGTTTGTATGAAACTACCCTTTTAGAGATTTCTTTTAGTTTTACCGCGAGCGAAGACGCGGGTTCTGCTAGTGTAAAATAAATATGAAAGTATTTTAGGTCCACGTTTACTATTTTTTTTTTCGGAATTATTTTGTTTTTTGGTTCCCGTTTACAGACGGTATAACAAATTATAATAATGTTAAAGAAATAGACAGTTAAATTATATTTCGAAAACTACTTACAATACTACTCTTTAATAGACCATTGGTCTTTATTAGATATTTTGGATTAGGGCGAACTCGCGTAGAACTTCTTACAAAGGCACCAGAACTGCTTAAAATTAGCGAAAAAATAAATAGAAATAAAGTAAAGGCGTATATTATTTCTTATTTTAATGGAACACAAAAATACGACTAATTAAATGTCCGACCTGATAATAATAAGGGAAAGATATAGTACCTATTTAGATACTCACATCTTACAAAAGTTTTTTTCGAATTACATATTGATTATGTATTAACATTTTATTATATACTTTTAAGTCACAGATTATTTTACATAATTAAACTAATTTATAAAATCAGAAACGACGACGTGATATTGAGTCTCATTATACGAATATCAAAAAAGGTAAATAGAAAAAACAAAAAAAACACTAAATTAGTTAGTTATTTGAAATGATAAAATGTAAACTTTAGTCTTTAGTGTACATTCTAATTTCTAATCCTTAAATGCAAAAATAAAATTGAAGACACAACTTCCAAAATAAAAATATCTTATTTATTTAAATTCCAACTAATGCTAAGTTTCAACTTTTTTGTATCATGTACCATTTTGTTGGATCGATTAATTATTATTATTAATAGTGAAATTCAAATTATGTGCCTTTATGATTAAATTTAAGATTTTATTTTTCTATCTCTTAAGCTTTTAATACTTTATTTAAAAACATCACACTTAAATAGTAGCTGTAGCTTTTATATGACAGAGAAACGCCTCATACAATAACTGTGATATGCGGAAGTGTAGATAAGCTTTATGTTATTATACTATACAATTTGTATAGTGCATATAAATTAAAGTTCAAACTTACCTACTTAAAGGTACTTATTTTTATAAAATATACTAAACTTGAAATATTTGTAGTCTATACGTACGTATTATATACATATATTTATAAATGTTATCATTGAATATCAAATTATTTTTAAAAGTCACATGCTTTTAAATAAAATAATTAAATCAACAAGAAACGTCAAGCACATGAAAGCAACAAAATATATGTAAGTAAAATCGAATAATATCTCGTGTGACCTTGTGTACATTTTTCACATAGTTTAAGTTTCCGTTGAGGACTTTCAGATTAATACTCATTAATTTTGGTTCATGCCCTTGTTGCAGTCATATTCTTAACTCGAGTTATCGATATTACTGAAGGTTTTTTTATAAACCACCTTATACAACACTATAAAAATACTTACATATATTGTGATAAAAGAAAGAAAACGTCTTACTTACATCTTGTTTTATTAGAATTTATTTTACATGTAAACAAGCAAATTATATAAAACAATAAGCTTATTATACCTACTCAAACATTCAAAAGGAAATAGATAAAAACTTTAGCTGACAGGCTGACAGCAAATTCGACTTATATTGGAAAAGGGCCATAATAAATTGAAATAATCGGAAAGCATACATAATTAATGTTATTGACGGAAACGAATATATCGAACCGCAAAAAGCTTCATTGTTGAATAACCTTTGCGGGAGACAAAGTAATAACAATTATAATATTTTATTAGCAACTTCTTGAATATATTTTTACATAAAGATATAATGACATGACTTATTGATTTATATTTAAAAACACCATATGGAATTTATTTGTTTCATGAAGATTATATTACAACTAGATCAGCAAACAAACAATAAAAGTGGGTCAAATATTGAATATAATAATGCAGAGTTGTGTTAATTTCTGTTGAAATCTACTGAATACTTTCGGGGTAATAATATTTTTTCTTATCTTTAGTGGCAATTTTCGGGATGAAATATAACAAATTTAGCATCTAGAACAATTGAAAATGAAACAAATATTTCAGCAATTATGAAAATAATAGGACGTGAAAAAATAGAAAGTAAACAGGCATTCTACATCACATAAAAATGAGCGTACGGTATAAAAGTAGGTATTATAGCAAAATGTTTTTTTTTTAATTATAACTGTTTATCTATATGTTGGTTACATTTTCCTAAACTAAAAAAGAATGACAATGTACGTTTCATTTCGAAAATTATCTAGTTATAAATATTATCAGTATAATATACTAGCATTGCCCGCGGATATTCTTTCTCAGAAATGAGATATCTTCCCGCGGTAAAAAGTATCCTATATGTTGACCCGGATAAGCAGCTATCATCATACCAAATTTCATCAAAATCTGTCCAGTGGTTTTCTCGTGATGCGGTAACAGACAGACTGTATATATAGATTCGGATATATAGATTCGGATATATAGATTATATAGATTCGGACTCTGTATCGATAATAATGTCTATTTCAATTACATTTTCCAAAAAATATACAGTAATTAAAATACATTTTTGTTTACAAAGGTTATATTACAGAGGGAGAGGTTAGTTGATAAGTTTATAGACATAGTTATTAAGATATTAAATTATTAATATCGCTATAGAACTATATGATTTTCAATTCGATTTAAAATTGACCACATGAGACGTGAATTTTAACACAGCGAAATAAGTGGGATACTACTAAATAATAAAATAATTATAAAAATAACATCAATTTTACGATCATGGTCGTCGAAATCCGTAATAAACGGTAATGACTCTCCTTATGTAGTAAATGGAGGTTTTTAATAATATGTTTTGCTCAACAATAATATTTTGAGTTGAAACACATATAAATCTTGAATATTAATGTAATAAACTAAATTCCACCATTGTTTCATATTTATGATGTCCATTATGTAGGATTTTGAAGATTTCTGGGTAAATAGATAATAATTTACATTTGATACTTATAATGTATAAAATATTACACGTAAATAAAATTGATTTTGTTTGCGATTTCAAAATAAAATAGTTTTATATTTATATATGTGTCTCTACCTTGCCTCTACCCTATTGAATGAGTGGGTAGCACGTTCAACTACATTTCTTGAGGTCTGATTTTTGTGTTTTTTTAGTCAAAAAGTTCAGGATCGAGGTCAAAAGCCTGGTGCTGGGTAGTTGGCGGTGTTTAATATTATAAATATCTAACACAATTAAAATTTGAAATATATTTTTCTTCATCTCATGAATATTTTTTCAAAGGTTGCTTGCTACATTTGTACATCAATATTTTTTTAAATTAAATGACAATTTTAATATAAATAAATAAATATGTTGGGATATTAACACACAGCACCATCTAGTTCCATGGTAAGCTACGAGGCTTGTGTTATAGATACTAAATAGTTGATACACTACACATATATAACTTTTAAGTACATACATATTACAAATATAGACATTCGTGCTCATCACACAAATTAATGCCCCCCAGCGGGACTCGAACCCGCGACCGTTGGCACAGCAAGTAGGTTCACTACAAACTGAGCCAAACGTGTCGTCTAATATACTTACTTCGAGTATTGTTTTATAAATAGGTATTAGTCATCTAATAATTACTCTATTATTATGTGATTGACAAGTTTATACAACATTTTTTCTTATTTTAATTTTAAAACCAAACAAATACAATAAATTATCATATGTTATGACAAGTTAAATAAAAGTAAAAATATAGTCTTTTATATTCACGTCAATAAAAATTTAGAAACTTGCTAATCAGATTCCTAATAAAGAATATATTTATACAAATTATTATTATGTGCCTAATCACCAATTACATTTTTAGGAATGTCGCAATTTCCTTAATCAAGAGTATTCAATCGAGAGTATTCTTTCCAGAGTCTCCAAGACACAAGTTTGTGCGTTCACCGCTAAGAAAACCCCATTTACTGTGGCCCCTCAATTCCAGGACACACCCCTAACCATCTTCAACAGTATTGGTATTCTTGGTGTTGACATATCCAGCGACGTCCAGTTCCGAAGTCACCTGGAAGACAAGGTCAAGCTGGCATCCAAAAAGCTAGGTGTGCTTAATAGAGCGAAGCGGTACTTCACGCCGGGACAAAGACTGCTTTTATATAAGTCGCAATTCCTTCCCCATATGGAGTTCTGCTCACATCTCTGGGCGGGAGCACCGGCATACCAGCTTGGACCTTTTGACTCGGTTCAGAGGAGAGCTGTGAGAATTGTCGACGATCCAATACTCACAAGCGATATAGAGCCCCTAAGTCTAAGAAGAGAGTTTGCGTCCCTATGTGTGCTCTATCGTTTGTACAATGGGTTGTGTTCCGAAGAATTGTTCGAAATGATGCCCACGACCACTTTCTATCACCGCACCGCTCGCCATCGACAGCGAGTTCATGCTCACACATTGCAGCCCAAATGGTCCCGTACAGTTCGGTTTCAGAGAAATTTTCTCCCACGGACCATCTCGCTGTGGAATGAACTCCCTGCCGAGGTTTTCCCAGAGGGCTACAGTATGGGGTCCTTTAAAAGAGGAGTAAATAGGTTCTTAAAGGGTCGGCAACGCCCATGTGATGCCCCAGGTGTTGCAGGCGTCAATAGGCTGCGGTAACCGCTTACCAACAGGCGGGCCGCATGCCTGATTGCCACCGACGTGGTATAAAAAAAATGTACTATTAAAGTTACACAATTAAAAACTCAAAACACTGTATAGACTTGTTAAGCACATATTTCGTAAATTTAAAATTTTTATTACTATTGTCAGTTGTTCTCTACCATAGCACCACTAGAAATAATGTATGCGTGTAAATATAAATATATGCTTTAAAAATGGATATGCTTAAAAAAACGTGTTCGTGTACTTATGTACGCACGTAAAAAGTTATACGTCATTGACCCCGTATGTCATGACTCTCTTTAAAAGAAATGCAGCTAACTTCATCATGTCGCTTTTTTGCTGTCGGTGTGCGCGCACATTGTAAAAGTTTTACTCTCATTTTTTTTTCCAAACGTACCCAAAAGAATTATAACTTCAATAAATTATTTTAAATTTTTATATATCTTGTTATTATTTCCTACAATTAGTGACATGACACATCAGATTTGGCGTACCTTTAATTACTAGTTGCAAAAAGGCTTTTTAAATAACAGAGAAAGTAGGAAGTAGGTGAAGAATTTTATAAGTGATAAGATTGTATGTAACGAAACTCACGAAATGTTTACACGCGAACCTCCGTACACGTAACAATTATATATAGATCGAACATACTTTGTTTTCATCAAAAAAATATTGAATTTAATCAAAAAAAGTCATAATTTTATTAAATTTATAAAATATAATAGTCCGATTTCATAAAACTCATAAATATTTGCATAAAATATATGCCCTCGCATTCTCGCGTCCAATATCATGTCCACTTCCTTATAAAGACTTCAACGGTGTCGTAGCACGAAAGCTTCACAATGATTTTTATACAACAGTTACTGCGATTTTTAAATATATTAAATATAGCTTACTTTATGATCAAAGGAAGCAATATAAATATTTTCATAATAAAGCTATAGATTTTATTACATTATAGTTATAAAGTTAATTTTATATAGGTGCTAGTTTATTTCTGCGCCTTCGCTTTCGCGCGTTAGTACAAGCTTAGACCTAATCTATCTCCCATTCCACTCAATACTATTTACTGGTACAAGATAAAAAAGTGAAAATAGCCATCTTGATCATCAGTCTTCATATCATATAAAAGGGGAGAATTTATTCAATTACAAAACTAAAAATATTATGGAAAATCAACTTATAATTGTCCCTGTTGAGTCTAAATTAGCTATACTTATAAGTCAAGAAACTATATCTATATAAAAATAAAAACTTTTTAACAAAAAAATAAAAACCGACTTCAAACAAAAGCACTAAAAAGTAAAAAATAACTGATTGGTAGTTTTCATTTACTATACATACCTAATCAAATATTTTCGAAGTCGGTGTGCTTTGCCTAAGTAATTAAAGCCTACCTATTAAATACACACCTAATCAAATATTTTCGAAATCGGTGCCAGCCCATACAAAGCAAATTATTTACCTGCTATATCTCCAAAAATATTATAATTGGTTATGTAATTTAATAATATTATACAAACTCGTCACACTTATATCACTGCATTTTTCTGCAGTACTTACTACTGCTCTAGAGGTGCTGAAATTATTGCAATACTAATTAATTAAATGCAAACTAGTTTTGGAACCTGTCCTGTCAACTACCCTTACACTACTTTTTAAAATTAAGTAAGCTTATACCAAATTTGTTTTTTTTTTCTTTTTATAGCGCAAAGAAACAAATTGTGGTACAAAATATTAAAAAAAATTAAATTACTGCCGCACAATTTACGAGCATATTATAATTACACTTTCTCTAGGAAAGTTTTTATAATGTTATAAATATTTCAGTTTTATTTCAAGTGTAAAGCAAAATCAAATTGTATCAAGAAATATAATATTTTACACATTTAATACACAACTTAGTGGTATGTAACTGGTACTGAATCCTGTGCTGGAGGCCGCGGAATCGATACCTACAGAGGAATAATGATGAACAAATTGAATAAGATAAGCTGTATTATTTAAAACGTCGATTCATGATAAACTGAAAAACTACCTGCCTAATGAGCAAAGTATGAAGTTTGATATGCAGCAACGCTGAGCTAAGGTGATCGAGTGATACCATTTACTGATTGATGAGTATCAGTTAATGTTATCACCGCTGTTTCTTTATTGTAATGCTTTTATCCAGAAGATTCACGACACGTTTGGCTCAGTTTGTAGTGACCCTACTTGCTGCGCCAGCGGTCGCGGGTTCGAGTCCCGCTGGGGGCATTCATTTGTGTGATGAACACGAATATTTGTACTCCAGTCATGGGTGTTTATATTTATAATATGTATGTATTTAAAGTTATATATGTATAGGGTATCAACTATCTGGTGTTCATAACACAAGCCTCGTTGCTTACCATGGAACTAGATGTTGTGTGTTAATGTCCTGACTTATTTATTATTTATTTATTTTAATGAGCTCTTAACTAACAAATTAATACAATTGCTAAGAATACCTATAATATTACATTAATACGAAAATAATAAAGAAACAATGCCTAAATAAACTTTGCTAATATCAACGCTAATATGATAATAACGAAGTTCAACCGCTAAGACCGCAAAGATTTTATGTCAATGAAATATTAAGATCAATGCCGACAGTCACATACGATGAGTACTAACGAAGCGTATGATTTACAAAGTATGTTACACAAACGGCGGGCTAGATGACATCTATACATACATATAATGAGTCAAATCTGTACATTATATATTTTTTGGAAAATCTTATTGAAATAGTCATTGTTTTCGGTATAGAGGCCGAATCTATAGTTTTTAGAAATTTTGTCTGTCTGTCTATCTATGATCGCATCAAGGAAAACCCACTTTTGATGAAATTTGGTATGATGATAGCTGGTTAACCCTGGTTTCGCCCCCTTATGATTTCCGGGATAAAAAGTATCCTATGTTCTTCCCAGGGTTTCAAACTATCTTCTTACCAAATTTCGTCTAAATCGGTTCAGTAGATCCAGAGATTACCCCCTACAACGTCACAAACTCACAAATCACAAACTCACAAACTTTATTTCTTTATTATTAAGGTATACAACTTTGCTCCCGCCGTTTTTTTAAAGATGGCGCTAGCGACAATTAGACGTCGAGTGCATACATGATAGACGACTTAAAATACTCTTTAGTATCTTGTAAACATATCCTGAATGCAACAGTAGTTGATTTGTGTTTACATCATAAAGTTATTTTCGAATAAAAATGTCAACTTATGAACCGAATTGTCGTCATTTGCGGGAAGTATTAATTTATTTTTTTTATATTAAAAAATCTGCGGCTGAGGCTCACCGAATGCTCTCAGATGCTTATGGTGAAGTTCCTATGAGTGAAAGAACATGTTGTGAGTGGTTTCAATGCTTCAAGAGCGGTGATTTTTGCGTAGAAAACCGGCATAGTGGTGGAAGATCATAAGTTTTTGAAGATGAAGAATTAGAGCATTTGCTCAATGAAGACTCTTGTCAAAGTCAAGAGGAGTTGGCAAGATCATTGCAAGTGAACCAAAAGACAGTTTCAAGACGCCTAAACAATCTGGAAATGATCCAGAAGCAAGGATATTGGGTGCCATACGAGTTGAAGCCTAGAGATGTTGAACGACGTTTCTGTATTTGTGAACTTCTACTTGAAAGACTAAAACGGAAACGATTTTTGCATCGCATTGTGACTGGTGACGAAAAATGGGTTTGTACGATAACCCCAAGCGCCGAAAATCATGGGAATATCCCGACCAAGCTTCTGCGATAAAGGCTAAACCGAATGTTCACGGCTTCAAGGTCATGCTCTGTGTTTAGGGGGACCAGCTATGAGAAACCACCGTTGAAACCTCTTTGAGAAATCTATACTAAACGTTAAAATGTAAGTAGGGACGAACCCGAGTGGAGCGAAGGTAAGTCGCTAGTTATTCATATTGGTTAATTATTAAGTGACTTCATGCTTGTCATCTATAAGCTTCTGCCTCCTATTTCTTTCAAGAATAAATAAATAAATATGTTGGGACATTAACACACAACACCATCTAGTTTCATAGTAAGCTACGAGGCTTGTGCTATGAATACCAGATAGTTGATAAACATTATATATCTAAATTCATACATATTATAAATGTAAGCACCCATGTCTGGAGTACAAACATTCGAGCTTATAATATAAAATATTAATTTCCCCAGCGAGACTCGAACCCGCGGCCACTGACACAGCAAGTAGGAGAATTTATTTTTAAAAGTTACATAAACACAAAATAACCCCCTTTATAATATTTCAGAGAGACATTATAAAATCTATTAAGTTTCATCATTAACAAAAGATAAAAAGGAACAATCATATATCTATAATAGGAAATAGTAAATAATGTAAATAAAGCATTCGATTAATGCTACGTAAAGGATGTTTACTTTCCATAAGTCCTAAGCGTGCTTCATTATGTCGTACTACCGCACTTGTCTTCCGAATGCCTCACAATTTTATATTTACAGTCAGAGGTTATTGTTATTTATCAAAGGGCACCAACCTTGTTAATATAAGAACAAACCCAAAAAATATTTCACCAGTATTAAGTAAAAGATGAGATCTTCGAAATTACCATTACACAGACAAATTCTTGTAAAAAACTACTACTACTACGCTAACTCAACATTTAATTATGATGCTAAACCATAATTATATGATATAATTTTACAAAACCAAACACGAAATCGCCTCCAAAAGCACTGCCATTGAAATTTGTATCTATGATATTCGCCTATTATCAATGGCATGTCCCAATACTTTCACGCGCAAACTACGACCACCCCCTCTGCGCACACGCCGAAGTATATAAATGCGCTCCCGCCCTCATTTCAATCAGACGCAAGTTGCACTTCAACATAGCGATTCCTGGAAGACACAAAGTCTTTCAGCAGCGCTATAATAAAAACAACTCGATTATTATAATCTATATAACTTTTTCTTTCTTTCACTTCTGTGCTTTACTTCTTAATTCAAAATGAAATCCATGGTAAGTACTTTTTTCAACACATTCTTCTTTTATATTTTTCTTTATAACTTTATTACTGGATATAAATTTTCACATCACCTCGTAAATGATTAATAGCTATTTAATAATAAAGTATATCACTTATGCTAATGATTATCCATTTCGAATGATAAACACCGTGCCGCTGTTAGTTTTGCTATAATAACATAATTTATTAGTATGTGTATTGGACTAGTTGTTGCACTTGTGAATAGAATTGCTTAACAAAGCTGCAGGATATCCACCAACTTGTAACTACTTGTTACTCTGGCCTAAGTTTATATCAAAAACAGGCTGTTTCTTTCACAACCATTCAAAATCAATAAATTAGTATGGTAAATTTAACACCCACAAAGTGCTAAGCCCAATGTTAGCTTTTAATACGAAATATAGGTATAATTTTATTTATTAAACACAATATCAGAATTATAATATAACGTAATAAAGTATTTAAGAGCAGTAGAACTAACAGTCAATTTCTAGAGCAGAAACGGCATACGCATTAAAATTAACCTCTACTATTGCATGAATTGAACTGCAAATATCTTTATGAGAATTCTGATGTAATATTTGCGTCATGCATTTATTATAGATACAGAACCTAAAATTAATAAAAATTAAAATATCTTTACGAAAAAAAATATTCCTTTTAAGTAATTTTTATATTTCGCTTTAATTTAGTTTACAATATTGTGGAAATACAATACTAAGAATAATGAATAGTGTAAATAGGCGTAACGGTTATTTCGAAAATAAAAAGTTATTGAGAATACGTACCCGTGCGGTCGAGCACGCGACTCGCGGGTCATTGTCACAACCATTTTAACTTCGCGCTCCACTTATCAAATTTCCTCATATGCATATAACACGCTAAGATTAGCTAAGCTTTCGCTAAATTACTATTTTTATAACTATCCGCGAAGTTTTGAAAAGTAGCAAATTTATAGATTACATTACATACTCGTATAAAAATCTTTAAAAAGAATATGTGGAGTTACTTTCATTGTATGTTATTTATTTTATTTTTTTTTAATATATTTAATGTCATATCAAAAGGATTTGTGTAGATTTGGTAATCTTTCGTTGCTTTAAAAGCTCTTTAAATAAATATTATCGTTATCTAGATGAAGTACAAATAAACAGTATAGAAACTAAGGCGATATGACTTGTAATATTTCGTCCAAGGTTCTTTGAGTGACGAATGAGAGCACAAATAGATATCGAGTTTCGACGCCTCCTGCGTGTTTTAATGACATTGAAAGCTTTGATGCAATTACAAGTGCGTAGTGTTAAACAAAGAAATATATTATTAAATATATTGGACATGTATTTACTATAAATATTTTCCAATTAATTACTCTTTTGCTTTTGAGCACTATTACTTTTGCCCTATAGAAAAATAATAAAATTTTCTGTATTGTTTGAATTTATTATTGTTCTAACTATATGACTACTCCCGATTAATTTCCTTAATAAATTTCAGACAAGGATACTGGATATTAAACCTGAATATAAAAAATAAATTAAATAATAAATCACCTTAAAGCGCAATCACAACACCTACGTAAAACAACCAAATATAGTAAAGCATTCCATACTGCTATCACTCATTAACTCGTCCTGTCAACTCGTGATCCATTTATGCGCGCAATGTCAGCGCGGCGCGGCCCGGCCGCTATTACGGCCGCATTTTACATATTATTTATTAACACATATTTATTTAAAGCACACAAATAATTTTATTACTTACTCCTTCACGCTTCCTCAGTCTTTTTATTAGTTACCATTGTAAATCGAATTTATTAATTCTTAGTTCTAAAAATGCTCTGCGTAGTTTAAATAAGCGATTTGATATTAGTTTTTATGTGACAATAGTAAATCTTATTTAATTTATCGTAATCAATCAATGACGGTGTTTCTTTTAACTCTCATTAGCTTTCATATAAAAGTTTAGTATATGACTTATAAATTTTCAAAAGAAACCCTTTTTATAAGCAGAACCCTGCAACAATATCAAAGGCACACCTACCGGATAGCGTCCACGCTTGTCGTTCGCCTCGCCACTCACAGGCTTTTTGTTTGCATTCCATCGCACGCTAATTTAGAAGGGCATGCCTACGCGCAGTCCAATAACATTATTCCAATTATTATAAAGTTATGGACGTCTATCCATTATAAGTGTACCTGAACTTTACGAAGTACGATGTGCCGAAAAATTATTACATACATAGTTCGTTTTTCCATATGAAATAAACTATTTAAACTTATTAAGTTACGTATAGTATTAACAAAGATTTCTGTCGAAAAAGTTCTGGATTTCACGGTAAACATTAAAATATTACTTTGTAAGTACAACGTTAAATAATATTGAAAAAATTGAGACACATATATATTTAAAGTAAATACATTTATTGAAAAGGGCATATAAAAATAATGACAAATGTCATATAGATATGCGAGGGAAACCAGTCACTGTGTGACGGTGGGCAGGTCCGGAAGGCTAGCTTCCTGCTCTGTGGCCTTCGGGCAGCCTTCAGACCTTGGCGCCATTCACTTACTGCTTTACTTTTATTTGTTATAAATTATATACGATAGCCTTTGTTTTGCTCGTTCGATCATTTGTGCACTTTATTTTTAATTTTTACCAAAAATTATAAATTTATAGAGAGAGATTCATTTGAAAAGGTTATTATTAAAAAGTTGTTAATGTATCTCTATATAATATTGCAAATTCTGAGTAAATTAAGCATAAACTAAGTAAAATTTGCTTTCCCGTAAACAAGGCAAAATTCATTGAGTGATCATGCGCAATGCACAAAATTTCACCACGCCACGGTTGAAAAACGTAAGCATATGCGATTTAATCTCGAATTTCGTAACTGAACTTATGATTTAACAGCAAAGTTTCTAGGTTGCATTTTTATATGTTCTTTATTCTATAATAAAACGTGAGAAAAAAAATATAGTACAGTTATATAAAAGAGCAGAGATACAAATTTTGGCCCAAACTGACTTGTAAATTCCGACAGAATGTGATGTCTATTTACGTTGATCAGTTATTGCTTTATTGATATCTAAATTACTAATTTGATTATCTCGTCGAATCACGCGACCACCTCGGACATGACCGCAAGCCCTGACATCATTACGTGATTCTGAACATAAGCTCGCCACAAATTCCACTAATATACTCGTTCTATTGAGTCTTCATCAAAATTCACCTATTTAATATTTAATGAAATTTGACAGAATTCAAAAATTACCATTAATTAGAGTTTTCATACTAATACTCTAAGTAATAGGTATTTAAGCTAAAGAATTGAATTATATCTCATGCTTTATCCACATTCTATGTATAATGTGCATACAGTTGCTACAATGATGAAGTCATTAATTAAAAATTCTTGGAAATTGAAACATGATTTTTTTTATTGCACGTGAAGTAATAAATAATATTTATTTTGTTTGCCACATCCCTGTCCTTATTTAGAAGGTTTAACACAATAAATCTCTACACACAATAAGTCTATAGCGACATATTTCCATTCCTACTAGTTTACATTGATATTGTTTCTCATAAACCAAGGGCTTTCATTTAATATTCAATAAAAAACTACTTAGAAATACTTGTATGTAGTAAACGCTTAAGTTATGCCTTTGAATTGTAAATTTTATAATTTACAATTAAATTCAATTAGCTTATGATCGTTACAGAATTCCATAAATGCAAGTTTAATTAAACCTTTTTACACCATAATTTACACTACGACGGTGTAAATCTTTCATTGTCTATAATCAAAAAATAGATGAGTTATTTTTATTTAAAATATTCATTTTTCAAACTAATAACATGTAATCATTCAAAACGCAATATTTTAAACTTAATGTTCTGAGTTCTAATATTATAGGCCTTACTTAAATTGAAATTATTTTTGCAGATTGTTGTAGCTTGCTTGGCGCTGGCGTGCGGAGCGCATGCTTCCGGATGGGTTGGCCCACCGGCCAACATTGCCCTGTCTCAAGACGGTCGCAACATCTTAGACACACCTGAAGTAGCACAAGCTCGTGCTGCCCACCTTTCTGCCCTGCAACAAGCCTCACAAAACAACCCCAATCCCCAAGACGATGGTTCCTACGACCCTCGTTGGGACAACGAAGAGTACTGGCAAGGCGCTCAACAAAAATGGAACGGTGCGCCCGCTCAACAGTGGAACGCTGCCCCCGCCCAACAGTGGAACGACAACTCTGGAAAATGGAACGGTGACGACGGTCAATGGAACAGTGACAACGGTCAATGGAAAGCTGACAACGGTCAATGGAATGGTGACAACGGACAATGGAACGCTGCCCCCGCCCAGGCATGGAACGGTGCTCCCGCCCCAGTCGCTGAGACCCCCGAAGTAGCACAGGCCCGCGCTGCCCACCTCGCCGCCCTCAACGCCGCCCCCGCCCACAACCAGTGGAACTCTGCTCCCGCGCACAACCAGTGGAACGCTCCCGCCCACAACCAATGGAACGGTGCTCCCTCCTGGCAAGGTCCCCCTGCTCAAATCAGATTAGCCCACAACGGCGCTGGTATCCTAGAGACCCCCGAGGTAGCCGCCGCGCGCGCTGCTCACTTAGCGGCCCACGCACAAGCCGGTCATGGAGCCCCCGCTCACCCTCAACAGCGTTGGTGAACACTTTCTCCTCTTCTCTTCCGGGGTAGACTGGATTTCTCCCGCATGTGATCTGCTCTCTCGTGAAATGTAAGCAGATGACATCCTAGAGTAACTCCGAGACACTCTCTTCCTTTCGATCTCCTCTTCATTTAGAAATATGTTTAAAGTGCTAGTGCGTCAGACTATTCTTTCCTATAGCTTTTGTTACTTTCTCTGTGAAATTCCTAATATACGAACTTTTTGTACATAATAAATAATTATATGTATGCGTAAACGAAATATATAAAACGAAAACAAAACGATGCAGTTTTACTTAACAGCGGGAATAGTACTCGGTATTGATAGTAATCAACCAGAAGCCATCGGGTAAACTAAACATTTGCTACGCTATTAGTAATTTTAAATTATTTGTATTCACGAAACTTATTAGACAACAAAGTCATTTCATAGATTTGATCAAAGCAATTATTAGACTCACATTAAACAATAATAGCGTGACATTTACAGCGATGTACGACATAATATTGGCGTGCAATATTAATGCAGTGGCGGGCGGTACAATAAACAGAATGTTAAAGCTTGGAAAACATTAAGGCGGTCGAAATACATAGTATTTTATAGATACTAACGCTACCTAATAATTTATTTCTTAAAGTCACAATTGCACGCAAACGTTAAATTAAGTATTATAATTGAAGCACTAAATTTTATTATTCAGTCTCACTGACCAATAATTACATGGATGAGGGCAGGACGACAAATAACTGTAAAATGTATAATTTTGCCATCGAAAGTAAACTGAGGTGGAACAAGGTCGATTTGTCATGTCCGCTATCAACCGATTAAACCACAAACATTGACAATGTGAAATTAGGTTAAATCATGGAAATTTGTAGCTTTTTCGATTCTGTTGGTCGCTGAAGTTTATAAAAAACACTTGTAAGTTGAAACTCATAAACGTGCGCAAGTGGAAGTCTATGTGGACTTGAAACAATGGTAATCAAGCATAAAACTAAAGTCAAAAATACATTAACAAATAACATTAAAAAGGTAAAATATTGTTTTGTACTATAATATTATTTTATAGAAATATTTATGACAGTTATATAAATACATTAAGACCAAGATCATCAGAAAATACATACATACTTGCTTAATCTATATACAAATAAATGTGCCTGTCCGAACTTCATCACCACTCTAGTCAAACCCCTGGACTTAGTGGATTCAAAGATAACGTTGTCCTGCAATGACATAGACATGATGAAATACCTAATAGGGATATATTGAAATTAAAATGAAAGTTTGTATTGGAAAAATTTATTCGGGTGTTAAATTAAATGAAAGCAATCTAGGGCAAGATTCTAGTTTTACTATAAATGTATCTATGGTTAAATCAATCAACGAACATTCCTTTTTTCATATTAAGCCAAACTACTGGGCTACTCAATCAGCATCTAACCCGTGGTATGATTGGAACACAATCAGACCGACAAGTCGCAATAAATCCGAGGTCAGTGAGTTATTAATCAAAAATACTTTTAAACATAAGTCATTTACAAGAAATTAAGTTGGCGTGATCTCAGTAAAATGATTAATATAGTCAACTAGCTCTAATATAGATACCCATTTAGTTCGGTGGTTAGCACTACGGTGGTTAGACCACTGTAATCGGGAAACTATTATGAATGCGAAAATATGTACATGTGTATTTGTTACTTACTGCCTTACGAAATGGCTGGACGGACTTGGATATAAATGGTACACAAATAGACCTGGAATAACACGTAGGCGAAGCGAGGATAATTCGCTTGTATTGTAATACAATATTTAAAATATAAAATGTACAATTGTAACGTATTCTATTCTATTTGCTCGTTTTTATTTATTTAAAAACCATGTCTAATATAGCATTTTTGATTTAGGAAATCCTAACGCGTAATCTAACATTTAACCAATCGTTCAGACAAGATCTAAGAGAATACTTAATGACATCTACGCTGCATGGTCTACGCTACATTGGAGAAAAAAAACTTACTTGGTGTGAACGGTAAATAGGATATAAAAACCTTTATACTCGTATATACGTGAGTGTGTCGGAATAATAATTTTGTGACAATATAGATCGGAAAAAATAAAGCTATTATCAGCCGACGTGCTTGTCTCTTCATCTAGTGAGCTTGGAGAACTTTTTTTAACAGACTTAAAAAAAGAATGGGTTATACGTTCGATCTGTTATTATTATTTTGTCGCTTCGTTCGAGTTTGCCTCTAGACAAACAAAAACCAATATATCCCACGGGAATTGTACATATTCCGAGATAAAAAGTTACCTATTTGTTATTCTGATGTATGAACTATATTATTGTAAAGTTTCATTAAAATCCAATCAGTAGTTTTTATTAACTAATCTGTATAATTTACTATAGTTTTTTGACTATCCAACTGGAACTCTTTAAATTTCCGGGATAAAAAGTATTTAAAATGTTGACCGGGAATATAAGGTAACACCATGCAAAATTTCATTTAAATCGGTTCAACAGTTTCGGAGATTAGCCCGAACAAATAAACAAATAGACAAACAGAGAAACGAGAAAGTTAAAAAAAAACCGGATTTGTTCTATTTCTCTTCTTACATCCCCCTGACTCGGTTTTTAGCATTTTTTTTTCTATGTACAGACATTCGACCTCTACAATTTTATCATATTCATAGATATCTATGTGTGTACTTACTAATGTATACATATAATAAAATTGTAACTCAGCCGAATCTGTACATTCAATATTTTTCGGAAAATCTTATTGAAATAGAGATTATTATTGATACAGAGGCCGAATCTATAGTTTTTAGAATATATGTCTGTCTGTCTGTGACCGCATCGCGGAAAAACCACTCGAGGGGTTTTGATGAATTAAGATGATAGCTAGTTATCCGGGTCAACATATAAGATAATTTTTACTGTGGGAAAGTATCTCATCTCTGGGAAATCTATACTAAATAGTTATAGGGACGAACCCGAGCGGAGCGAGGGTGAGTCTTTAGTACTTATATATAAAATACCACTACTATACTACTAATATAAAAAATTATAGATTTTTCTGGCTAGCCGCGTTTGGCAGCTCTTTGGTCTGTGCAGCGTTTTTCATTTTGAACGTGTACGCGAAGTGGCGCACGTCCCCTATGATAGTGAGCATCAACCCGGAGAACATGCCACTCAATCAACTTGCTTTCCCCGCAATAACTATCTGCAATGTTAACCAAGCGAAGAAATCTGTTGCTGAGAGATACAATCAATTCGGGTACATTATTGTTCTTTTTAGTTGACTAATATAACAGAAATAGAGGCAGTGGTAGTCCAATAGTGACGCGTTCGCTTGGGTAACCGAGTGAAGTGGGTTCAAATCTCGGATCTCGCACCTCTGATATTTTCCAATCCCATATTTATTAATTTATTTTCCAATTTGCCCAATAATCACGAATAAAATATTATATTTATTTTTATTACCTCAAGATTTTATATTTTATTCCGTACAAACATTTTATTTTTTATTCACTTAACCAAAAACATAGCTGGGATTTATAATAAAAACATTTAATTAAATTGATATTACTATAAAGCATCTACATGAAACCATCAAAATCTCACGAAGCTCATTGATTTTATGGTAGACCTTATTTAATTTTGTTAGGCGTTCTAATATCCAAGATTCATAAAATTTCACTTAACTTGAGTGATTTTTTGTACAGAGATCCGATCGACAAAAAGTTACTTCAAAGCCTGTGCTCAACGCAGACTGATGCTGATATTTTTGAAGATGAATATGGTGAAGGAGCGGATTGGCACCACACGCGATCTTTTCTCATCAATGTTAGTAATCTATTGTTAGTCCCTGGGTGAAACACCGCCAACTTCCCAACTTCGAGCTGTTACTGAGATTTTCTTAACAGTTAAACTCAACAACTAAACTTGGTCTGACCCGGGGCTCGAACCCAGGAAACGTTCAAGCTAGCCACAAGCCACAGAGTCTGTTAGAAACACAATATAATATATGAAGAAATATATAATGTATTTCCTAATATGTATTAAATAATGATTAAATATCAAATTATAGGTTTTTCTAACGTTAAATCACAAATCCCGCCCTCCAAATGAAATGGATGATCATGAGTGAATGGACAAAGGCTTATTTAAAAAAATGGTTAGGTAATTAAACAAGAGGTGGATACAGTTAGCAGTTAGATGAAATATATACACTAATATTATAAAAACATAAAAAGAGGTAATCTCTGAAACTACTAATCCGATTAGAAATCATAGTAACTTTAATTTTGGGTATAAAAGGCCATTAAGTCACTTTATCAACTATTGGACACACCCGAGTAAAGCGAGGGTAAGTCGCTAGTTTTATGATAAAATCTTAAAAAAAAAACATTTTTGAATGCACAGGTAACACAACCGTGTAACGAAATGTTGGCATTATGCATTTGGAACTCAGCAAGTATGAACTGCCAGGATTTATTTAATGCGCAACTCACTGATGAAGGACTCTGCTGCACGTTCAACGTTGTACATCGAGAAAAGATGTTCCGAAATCCGTAAAGGCTTTAATCATTTTTTTTAAATAAATAGAATTATTTACTCCATAAAAATCTTTTAACTAGAATAGAATAATAATAGAAAGATCGAGTAGCTTTTTATGTTGCGTACAAAGTCAATTTATTTCTTCAGGAAGCAACTGAACGATATGAACTTTACTTTTCCATTACCATCTGTGGATTGGACGCCTGAAACTGGATATCCTGCTGATGCACCTGCAGATGGGTTTCCTTGGAGACCTAAAGTTAAGTATAAACTAAATACCTTAATATCTCCTTGGATTTTTAACAAAAATTTAAACAAGCGATGCCATATACCAGATACCACTATCGTTTCTATGCTAGAAATACAGACAGACAGCCACTCTACTACTTCACTAATGTACTTACTAGTATTTTTTTATCAAATATAATTTTGCTAAAAGAAAAATACTTTTTGACAAATAATAAAAACCGACTGTCGGTGCCAGCCGATGCAAAGCAAATCTAATATATTTCGATACGTAAAATACATATTTACCTATTAGATATTCATATCTTAAAATATTGCAGGCTGGCACCGACTTCGAAAATATCTGATTAGGTATCTATTCTAAACGAAAACCTCCGTTTAGTTATTTTTTACATTTTAGTGCATGGAAGTCGGTTTTTTTTTGTTAAAAAGTTTTTATTTTTCCACTTTTAGTGTAGACGTAATAAGCAGGTAATTTGTAAGAAGAAAGTTTTTTAATAACATATTCAATTAAACAATTTATTTAAAAAAAATATTTATTGTTGATTTTTTTAAAAAACCGCTCGACCGATTTCGATAAAATTTATATAGGACCACCTGGGACCCTACCCTTTGAAACAAAAAAATTTTTTACAAATCGGTTCAGGCGTCTTCGAGTAATCGGTGAACATACATAAAAAAAAAAGATTCCGACGAATATAGAACCTCCTCCTTTTTGGAATTGGAAGTCGGTTAATTCAATGAATTCATCGAGATGTTACAGAAATTTTATACAAACATATTCATTTTATATATGTATACATATGTATGCATTTTGATTCAAGTTTATACTTTTTACACCTACCTTGTAAACGCCTTTTAAGCAATAGGTATAATTTAGTTTCATGAAACAGGTATCGGAACTGACCATGGACTCACGCTAGTACTAGATGCTAATATTGCAGAATATTATTGTGCGTCTACTAAAAGCACTGGGTTCAAGGTTCGTTGCTATTTTTTTATACTATACATAAAATATACAATAGGTAAAAAACCAAGTGAAGCGTGTTTAAACCCAGGCCTCACACCTCTTGAGATTATCATGAGTAAATCATTTTACAAACACTTGCTAATAGGTACATTGAATAAAAATATTGTGACGAAACCAGCATATTTGTGGCAAAGTACCATTTGGGCAGCGTGGTGGACCTAATCTAGAGGAGACCTAGCAGTAGGACTTTAAAAGAGCTGAATTACAGTTGTAATTTACTTGTCACAACTTATTTGCACTGCTTTATTACTGTCCAAATTGTTTTCTTATTTCATGTGATATGGCATAATTAAATATAGTAGGTAATTATCTTAAAATTAGTAGCACTGACAAATAATTTATACCTCGTAGAGTCGTGGATATGAAAGGATATAATTGCGTAATACAAATATCTACTAATATAATAGTCAGAAAAAACTCTATCCCACGGGAACCGTACATTTTTCAGGATAAAAAGTAACCTATGTGCTATTTCAGATTATAATCTATTTTTGTGCCAAATTTATCTAGATCAGTCCAGTCGTTTTTGCGTGATTGAGTAATAAACATTCACCCATCGAAACTTTTCCATTTATATAGTAGTAAGATGGGAATTGGGATAATGGGAAATATGTACGAGTATGTACTTATAACTGCCCCCGTGCCCTATTTATTGGCTACAATTGTTGATACGATGGTTCTGAGTTTGAGTTCCTATGCCTGATTTCTCACCGGTCATGAGGAATTATCGTTAGATTTCAATAGCAAATCATTACGTATAAATCACTTTATAATATATATAAACCATTTCTCTTTGTTCCTGATTAGATCCCTTGCTAATGCACTATATTATCTCCCGCGCACATGGCTAGTATCACTGGGATTATATACTAAAGCTAAAATAGATCGGAACAACGTTATTATTATATATCTAGGTATACACATGTTGTCATAATTCCAGATTCTTCTGCACAATCCAACAGAGAACCCAAATATAGCTAAATTAGGAGAAGTGTATGGAACCGGCATAGAGGCCCGCGTGGCCATTGAACCACGGATACTGGATGCACAGCCCACATTAAAATATATTGATGTCAATAAGAGGCTCTGTTTATTTTCAAGTGAAAAGGATTTAGTATTTTACAGGTAAGAGAATTTTAAAAGGTATTAAGGAAACATCATTTCTTAATGGTGACGCCAGTCATTTTAATATACTTTAATATTATATTATTTAATATATTTTAATTTTATAATAAACAAAAATAAATGGATAATAATAATTAATTTTAATGTTAATCTAATCTATAATATAAAAATGAATCGCTGAATGTGTTGGTAAGCGCAAATCTCGAGAGCAGCTGAACCGATTTCGCTAATTCTTTTTTTAGAATATTCCTTGAAGTACGAGGATGGTCTTACGGAGAGAAAAATTTAAAAAATTGCCTGGACAAGTCTAAAAACAACACTTTTTTATACTCCCATACAAAAGATTCGTAATAATACTTAAAAGTCAATTTGAACTTTAATACCATAACATAAAGTTTAAGTGTTAGTTGAGAGGTTCCGGGAAGGCAAAACATGGATGGCAATTGAGTGACGTTAGAATCGTATCAATATTAATGTCAATATTTGTCAATATTATTAACAAAAAAAAATTATATGGCTAATAACTATTTATATCTATTTAAAACGTACCTCGCGACGAACCCGAGCGAAGCGAGGGTGAGCCGCTCGTAAAATATAAAACCTTTCTTAACAATTGATGGGTGCTTAGTCTGTCAATATTTGTGGTAATCTGTTCACTGTTGGCCTGTGGCATGGATGACAAATAAAAGCCTGTGGCCCCGGGCCCCCGATTGCTGTGGTCAAGGCGTGCCCGCGCGTATTCTTAGAAATTGTCTAGTAGAATTGAAGGAAACTGGTCCACCTGTAATGGAAAGGTGTTACTGTGCTGCCTTCATCGGCTAGAACATCCAGCAGAGACCTGCTCACATTGTTTGCAAGTGAATGCCTTTCTTTTGTAAAAAAGGACGAGTTTCGAGGAACCGGCTAACGCGGCCTAGCTTGCGACGTTTGCTGTCGAAGGAAATTAAAATTTTGTTGGTTTAACCACCACTTACCATTTTTTTATTTTCGTGAAATACGTTGCATAACAATGCCTATGCAGAAAAAAATCATGGATTCAATTCTGAAGACTTATTTTAGCATAAATATTTATCCCAGTCCGCTTAGCACAAAGTTGGACGGATATTGATATTGCAGTCCTTATAGTCTCTTCACAGGCGATAACTATTTCACTTTTATAATATTTTGAATAATTTAATTGTTTCTTTCTCTTACAGAACATACACGCTAAGGAACTGTGAAATGGAATGTGAAGCTCGAATTATGCTAGATATTTGTAAATGTGTGCTTTATTATATGCCTAGTTAGTATCTTTTTAAAATTTTCTATAATGTCCTGACCGATTTCGGCCACGACAGCCAATCTCACTGAGCGGAGCCAGATGCGCAGGAGACATTATAGTGCACAAGTGTACATGCAGACACAATTGCACTCACTTTTACTTTTACTCTCAAAGTCCGATGGGATGATCTAAGTATCATCCCATCGGACTGGTGACACCCGTGGTGAGAGTTAAGGCGCAGGACAGACGGCTTTACGTGCTCTCCGAGACATGGGGATGAAACACCGCCAACATTCCTAACTCCGAGTTACTACTGAGAATATCATAAAAGAAAAACTCCGTAATTAAACTTGACGATATGACATAGTTTTCATATAAAGATATACTGAAATTAATATTTATCTATAATTTAAATCCATTCGTAAGTATCTAAATAGTTAAAATTTTCAGAAAATAAAACAACACGAGTGTGTGGCAAAGGAGATGCTAAGTGTTACAGCAATATGAAAAAATATGTACCAGATGGTTTGTATTGCATACTTTTTTTAAATATCCTTGATTATTAATAAAACGGATAGGTATGTTATATGTATTTAAGAACTAGCGTTAGCTAAGTGGATTCCCCATACGAACTTTCATCCCCATTTTAACCCCTTTAAGGGATGATTTCCGGGATAAAAAGTATTCTATGTCCTTCCCAGGGTCTCAAATTATCTTCTTACCAAATTTCATCTAAATCGGTTCAGTAGATCCAGAGATTACCCCTACAACGTCACAAACTCACAAACTTTACCACTTTATAAAATTAGTATAAGTGTAGATAACAAAATATCCATATAGTTTAAAACATTGACAATAATGCGTGTGCATTAATTGGCCCTTGATATTGTTTTTGACCACCATAAAAAGAGATTGAGTACCTCGCTATTTGGGTGTATATTTTCATTTGAGATTCTTTTTTTATGTTTCGGTTATACCTCAAGCCTCATAAAACTTTCAAGAAAAGTTCCAGACCTATTATAGATGGAATAAATTGAACCTCGAAACTGATTTTACATTAGATGTACCTTCACTTTACTTCATAGTTAAAAAGTGATTAAATAATATCAGTTGAATAAAATATAGAAAAGATAGTAATATTTATATATTTTTTAAAAACTAACTTCTTAAACTTACTAACTTTATATTTTGTAAATTACTAAAAACTGAATAACTATACTTTACCACTTTCCTTAAATAAAACTTAATCTAAATATATAATGATTTGACATCGATAGACAGCCAAAGAGCTTGTGAGGAATGCTTGCCGGCCTGCACCGAGATATCTTACTTCGAGCGGCCGAGCGCGGCGCCGCTCAACAAGGCGCTTGTGGGGCACTACACGCAGGGTATTACCCTCGCACAAAACCAAACTCCAGAATATTTCACGTAAATGTTTACTGTTAATTTATCACGATGCATTTTTTATCATCCAGTATAATTCATTTTATACGTATAGAGAAACTTTTTCTTAACTATATGCATATATTTCACAACATCGTTTGATAAGGGCAAAACAAGTGCCAATTTTTTTTTACGTATAAAAGTACGTTTTATTATCTGAATTATTTTTGTGATTTTTTTAATCTACTGAGCAGTATCCAAAACAAAGTAGTTGTTGATCCAAAATAACACTTGTCTCTAATATATAACTACGTGAAAGCGTTTAAATTATTATTAGTAGGGAACAGATTACATGCGTGAGCATTGAGCATATTATGTTCCTACATAAACTTTTCCTATTCTGACGTTGCAATAATTCAGTCTATTTCTATTGTTAGTGGGTTGTAGGAACTATTACACCTAAACACTCTCCTACTTCTTACAGGGAGAACATGCTCATAATTCATTTTTTTTTCGAAGACAATTCATTTATGAGATTTACAAAAGGTGAAATATTTGGTCTAACTGAATTTTTATGTAAGTATTTACCTAAGTACCTATAGTTTTTAACGCCCCAAGTTTAATATATCCCAAGTATTAATGTAGCTCATTCTATAGGTTGAGATTATACTTTCGGAGCCTAAGAGGCCCTAAGTGTTTTAAATAAACTACTTTTTACAAATTGCATACTATATAGTTATTATGTATATTATTCGACATTTCTATATATTTAACTGCCTCGGTGGTGTAGTAGCTAGCATATACGGCTGCACATCCAAAGGTCCTGGGTTCGAATCCCGAGTCGGGCCAAGTTTAGTTATTGACTCTGTCTGTTTAGGAAGCCTTAGTAACAGAAGTTGGCGGTTTTTCGACTCTACGCCTTGGACAGCGCATGTCGCGTCGTATTGCGCCTTAACTCTCACCGGTCGTGTCAAGTAGTCATCCAACCGGAGTATGAGAGTGATAGGAATAGAGAGTGCACTTGTGTCTGCGCGCACACGCGCTTTACTACGAGTATAATATCTCCTGCGCAGTTGGCTAGTCTCAGTGAGATTGGCCGCCGTGGCCGAAATCGGTCAGAAGGATATTTTTATATTGATTTGCCTACAATTTTATTTTGCAGCGAACACTGGTGGACTGCTAGGCCTATGCATGGGATTCAGCATGATGAGCGCCGTTGAATTATTGTACTATTTAACTTTACGCGCTCTATGTGGCATTCGACAGAAGAAAAGCTTGACACCATTTATTAAATAAATATGCACTTATCAAATAAATAATAATAATCACTTTGGCTTTTAAACGTACCCCGAAAAATATCGGCTCATTAATTTAAAAGTTCAACTGCATTTCTAATATACATTTATATACATAAAAATAAAATAAAAATGAATTAATGTTTTTCTTTGATATCGCTAGAGAATGCTGGACTGTATTGGCTAATTCTTTTCCTAGAATATTCATATTAGTCTGAATAAGGTTTCAGGGACAAAAATTGGATTTTGTCCAGAAAATGGATTAATTCGGTAAAAACAGTTTGTTTTTGTTTTCAATTTTTTTTCGTAATAGGACTAAATCAAAAGCAAATATATTTGACACGACATCTGTCATGTCAGCATGTCAAATAAAGCACTTGGGATAACCTTTGTCTTCGAAATATCAAACCATTTATTTTATAGCACAAATGTATTTACAACTACCACCTACCGGGGTAGAATGAGAATCACTAATTAGACGCCTGAGTGCGCATTTTTGGTCTATTGAAAATTAAAAGCAGAAATTGTAAAAAGATCTTTTATTTTCGTACATACATTGTATTATTGTTATTTGGCTATTTACATATTATTATTATTATATTATACAATCAGTCTCTCATCATTAAATTTTTCACTTATTCTAACGAAAAATTATAATAACAAAGTGACTATTCGCCCAATCTACGAGTCTACGGGACTTTCCCATAGCTGACCCGTTGATCGATAATTAAGCATTCAGATCCACGGGAAGTTTTACATTTGCCTATAAATAAGTTGTCAAAACAAATTATGCGACGATTGCTAAGTATATTACAGGACAAACTAGATTTCAGTCCAAACTGGTCTGTCCTAGGCCAAACCGGTTCATCCAAAGTGTGTCAGGATACCACTTTAGCCCGGACAAAATATTTTTTAACTAGTTTGGCCTAGGCCGAACTGATTTTGAGGTATTAAGTAGTAGGGAGTAGTAGGGACGCGGCCTTTGAATGAGTGGGTGGTATTATTATGTGACAGGCCCGACTTGGGTAACATACGTTGAAAGCCATCTCGTTAGGTCTTTTTTTTATTTCAAACCCAGAACCCCTAATAACATAAATGCTATAATATTATTTCAATCAGTTTGGCCTACGGGTCAGCTACGGGAAAGCTTCCCGTAGACCCGTAGATTGGACGAATAGTGGCCTCCATATAATAATATAAAAAATGTAACAATGTTATTCTTTAAACGTGCTTTAGATTTGATGCATTAAAATGTGAAAAAAAAGAAGAGAATAAAGTTGTCGACTTTCCGTCTGTCTCTTTAAACTTTCAGAAGGCGAGTACGGATGAACAGATTTAAATAAAGCTTTTTCAAGTGTTTTCTTTAATATTACAATTTACAAATACATATTGGAGTAATAAGTTTCCTAGTGCCTTTTCACGAAACTAAAAAAAGCAATTTACTGTACTATTATTTAACAGCAACAGTTCAACTTGTAATTAAATCGTATGTGGATACTTTAACCTACACTTTTGTAAACATTATCCAAATGTTAAATAGTTATTTATATTATTAAATAAAACTATCTTTTCGGATTATTTCGCGGATTTTGATTTTTTTCAAATGCTTTACAGCATCCATGGTCACGGGAGAGACTGAGGTGTTACATGTCTTGAATGTATAGTTGTTACAGACAGCCTACCCACAATTAACAAAATGAAAAATGCACCAATTACATTACAATATTTTTAACTTTAAAACATTTTTATAATTTTAATTATAATTGAATATGGAAAATTATTTATTTAATTTTTGCTATTATTTTTATAATTATTACAATTTTAAAATATTAATTAGTAATCTATATTTAGTGTTGCCATTATTATATTTATAACCATAAAGAAATATAAAATATAGTATAAATTATTTAAGCCATATAATTGTTCTAAGTGTAATTTAAAAAAGTTAAAATTAATTAAGGATAATAATTTTAATTTTAATAATTAATTAAGGATAATAATTTTAATTTAACTTTTTTAAATTACACTTAGAACAATTATATGGCTTAAATAATTAATACTATATTTTATATTTCTTTATGGTTATAAATATAATAATGGCAACACTAAATATAGATTACTAATTAATATTTTAAAATTGTAATAATTATAAAAATAATAGCAAAAATTAAATAAATAATTTTCCATATTCAATTATAATTAAAATTATAAAAATGTTTTAAAGTTAAAAATATTGTAATGTAATTTGTGCATTTTTCATTTTGTTAATTGTGGGTAGGCTGTCTGTAACAACTATACATTCAAGACATGTAACACCTCAGTCTCTCCCGTGACCATGGATGCTGTAAAGCATTTGAAAAAAATCAAAATCCGCGAAATAATCCGAAAAATTAGTTTTATTTAATAATGTCAAACATTCGCGTAAATCTAAGAAAGTATTAGTTATTTATATTTTAGTTTAGCCGATACAAAGCAAATCTAATATATTTCGATACGTAAAATACATATTTATTATTTACCTATTAGATATTCATATCTTAAAATATTGTCGGCTGGCACCGACTTCGAAAATATCTGATTCGGTATATTCGCTATATTCAAAATGGAAACCCATGTTTAGTTTTTACATTTTAGTGCCTGGAAGTCGGTTTTCATTTTTTTTATTTCCATTTTTAGTGTAGTCGTAATAAACAGGTAATTTGTAAGAAGAAAGTTTTTTAATAACATATTCGATTAAACAATTTATTAAAAAATATGATTTATTGTAGATTTTTTTTTAAAACCGCTCGACCAATTTAGATAAAATTTATATGGGGCCACCTGGGAAGTACCCTTTGAAACAAAAAAAATTCTAAATCGGTTCAGGCGACTTCGAGTGAACAAACATAATTAAAAAAAAAGAAAGATTTCGACGAATTGAGAACCTCCTCCTTTTAGGAAGTAGGTTAATTATTCAACTCTGTAAAACAATAAAAGTTCACAAATATTCTCTATTATACTAAAAATTATATTTGGCGAACTGCAATAAATCTGTAAAGTTGTAATTTACCACAGCAGACTACAACAAGCTTGTAAACTTATAATGATCATCATCAATTACATTTTCTATATTTATACTGAGTTACTTTACATTTGATAACTATATGATACAGAATTGAGTAAAACTCAATTTATGACTGCTGTCTCGGTGGACCTTGTGGAGGTGCTGGAGGTGCAGGTGGTGCAGGAGCATCGGGAGGCTGCAAAGTACGTGTTCTCCGTCGAGTGTAGTGCTGCCATAGGAGAATAGCTTGGTCATCCATAAATTTGCATACCTGAAATATTTAATTTAAACTTTGAAATAGGTTACACTATGGAAAAATAATAATGTTGCATCTCAAAGGGTTTTAGACCAATCGGAATCCGTTTATTTTTGAGAGAAAAAAATATATATTGAAAACCTTTTTTTATGATTTTAAAACGTTAGCAGGTTTTTTTTTAATCTATATTTAATAATTATTCGATAAAACGTCACAGTAAGCCGGAAATTGAAAAAAACTATTTTTCAATGCCCCCATTTCTCGGGGGTAGCTGGGCCTATGCCCCCTATGGGGCATTTTACAAATTTCTATTCCTCATATACCTGCTAATATTTTAAAATCATAAAACTTCAGGTTTTCAATATTTTGTTCCCAAACCACATTCCAATTGGACTATTTATGCAATTTCTTGGTATAAATCCTGCTAAACAATATGCAAAATACGTTTCACTTTTACTGAATTTAAGCAGTGTAACTTATATTTACGATACTAGCACTGTATAACCATATTTATTACTATATTTTAGAAAAGGAAAGTTAATGGAAGAAAAGTCTAGTTTAATCATAGTGTTTAATCAAAGTTACTTTTATGCATACAATTATCTATTTTACTGTTATAAAGAGGTACATTTTGTGAGTTTGTGAGGTTGTGATTTTGTGAGGTTGTGAGTTTGTGACGTTGTAGGGGATAATCCCTGGATCTACTGAACCGATTTAGATGAAATTTGGTAAGACAATCGTTTGAGACCCTGGGAAGGACTTAAGATACTTTTTATCCCGGAAATCATTCCTTAAGGAGATGAAAATGGGGATGAAAGTTTGTATTGGGAAGCAAGCTAGGGACACACCCAAGCGAAGCGAGGGTAAGTAACTAGTAATCTATAAATTAATCTCTAAATTAATTGATGATAAAGTACTTGTATTTTATTAACATTTATCAAATTAAATTGAAGGGGGCTGAATCTGTTGTAGTTAATTTATTTGAAAGTGTTTTGCATGTGAAGTTTACTATAAATGAAATAATAATAATATCTACCTATTAATCAAATGGGAATTAAAATAAGCTTTGATTAATATGCAAAAATTGAAAGTAGATATTTGTCTATATACGAACATTCTTAGAAGTAAAGTTTTAAATAACTAACCTGTGCTGATACACATTCCCTTCTGAATGCCTCATGTTGTAACAATTCTAAAAAATGTAAACACATAGGATATTTGAGGTAGCGAGCATATTCTGGTTCCCTCCAATATTGCAGATACTTCAGATAATTAATAAATGTTTGCTCTTTAAGGTAACCGCGCTGTGCCAGAACTAAAATATTGAATTATAGATATAGTTTTCATAAATATATTTTCCACAAGTATCGTACAATACATCCTTCAATAATTTCTTTGACAAACAAATTCTGCACTTACAGTGAATGTAATTAGGATTAGCCAAACATTGAACAAATTCTAGTTCCACCTGGAATCGTATTCTATTCTGCTCTTCTGTCTCCATTACTAAAAAATAATTAAATAAATCATTTATAGCAGTAATAAAAAACACTAACAATAAAACAATATCCTTTATTTATCACCTTTTCCAGCCATCATTTTGAAACAGACTTTTAAATCACAAGATAATTAGGCTACAAAAATTTATAATAAAAACATCAATAACTAGAAACGCATTTCAAATTTACAAAAAAAAAGTCAATTTAATATAAACAAAATATAAACTAGTTTAGTAATCACTATCACACGAAAAATTGAAAATTAATCATATTCATATTATTATTTCAATTCATAGACCACAGAGTACATTGTTGTCATCCATGATTGGTATATATGTCATAGACTACTAAGTACTTTTATTTGTCATCCATGCTAAGTACTAAGAGATGTGACAACTATCAAATTTGTTAAAAGGCAACTGTCAACATAAAACTTTATGCTAACGATCGTATGCCTTCAACATATTCCACTCACTGACGGATTAATATCCTAATGTTAAAAACTACTATCATTTGGTCATATTTTAATTTTTGTAATGTAGAGATCCGCTAAAAAATATATTTCTTAAATTAACATTTTAAAGGGCTTTTTAACTTAAGGTGGAGTGGACCCGACGCGACTACCAGGAAAAAGCTTCTGATGACCATTCATTAAACCAAAAGAAATCAAAAGAGTCCTTCAAGACCATGTATACTCCAGAATACGAGAAGCCCTTCAAGGCCTATAGGAAATCGACTCTCGCCTACATATTCCTCGTCATTTTCGGCAGCACCTATTAATGTTACCGAACTTTTGTTCGCAGCAGTGTCATAGATAGGTATCAAGCTTAATGCTTACCGATATTTCAATTAAAAATGTCCTAGAAGTTTGTAAATGCAAAGGTAAGCCTTCAGCACTCATAAATGCCCACGAAAATCCCGCCACCTTCGTTAACTAGAGCATTCTCCTTCTTCAGGTGACGTTACCCTCACAGCATTGGCACCAACGTATTGGTTTTGGTATCGTTGTCTTCTACAGGAGAACAAAACGTTGGCGATAGCTATCGAAATCCTAACCATCACCTTCTTTAATTAATAAGGTCTCTCCAACAACTGTGGGGGTTGCTGAATGAGAAGAGGACAGCTAAGAGCTGAAAAAGACGATGCTAGTGAACTGATATCCGTTCGTCGTTTGTATTAGCTGACAAAGTTTCTCCATGTGGATGCTACAATGTGTTTTGGAGCTCACGAGAGATCTGAGATGAAGTAGTTGTACTACTTGGTGTAGTAGTGCTTTCTCAACCCGAGTCGTGACGAGTTCTTCCATGAGGTGATCGAAACCAGAGTAAGTTAGATTCTTAATTTGAAAACTTTTTCAGTTCAGATGATCCAATGTATTCTTCATCTTCCGAAAGACAAAGGTGATAACCACTACATATTTCTAATCAACGGAACGCTGCATAGTTACACTCGTCAGGCTGAAGAACATCATCTTCCGCGAAGACCACATTCCAAAATTTTGGAAGAAGGGAATGATTATCCTGTTAAAAAAATAAATCAAGATAATCTAGGGGCGCGCAAGCATTAGACCCATTGAGTCCCACCTTTTTTCTATCCGCGACATCCAAGTACACCTACAACGTACCTCAAGCCACGTTCGGTACAATTTTGATTCCGGGGTCAACCACAACGCAGCTCGGATGTTACATTTTCTGACTTTGAAAAAACGAAATGAAATTAAATTAAACTTTATTCAAGTAGACTTATACTACAAGCACTTATGAATCGTCAATTAAATTTAAATAGCTTCGATCAACAGTTGCTCTTTTAATTAATATCATCGAGTTACATTTTATTTATTTTATTACCTTAACGTTAAAGATAGCCTGCATATGAGTCAGTATATCTCAATTCCAAACAAGAAACTTTTGAACACAGTAATATGCCCGTTTACTCGTTAAAATATTTTTGATGTTATCTTTAAATTGTTGAAAAGATAAATTTGAGTCTGTTGAATATTATTATATGTACATATATGCGTATATGGTATACTCAGGGCCTGAGGTGAAGAAATCCTTCATGGATCTGAGTCTCAGACCCATGAAGGATATATTCACCCTTTGAAGTCAAAATCTGGGCGTAACAAGCTTATTTCTCTTTTTTGAAGAATACAGAAATGACACTGCCCCAAAGAAGTATCGCTTTAAGATAAAATACTATAAAAATAACTAAAATATACAAATCGCACAGTGTTCGTGTCTGTTAGGTTTCTAACTTTCCTAATTATTGCAAACGCCGCAAGGCTGAGTTTACCTGTAATTGTTGAGAGATGAGGGTTCCACTGATACTTAGACACTAGACTAGTGTCATGCCTAAAAATACTGTTGATTCAGTTATTTTTAGTTACATTAATCAGATTTAGACTTAAATTTTGCTTTTTTACATTAGGCAATGTAAATTCTACACATTTTGTTAATAAATATTTAATACTAAGTTATTTACCTCAAACCAGCGATTCGTTATCAAGAGGTATAATATACTCTATGGTATGTGTAATGAATATGCAGTTTAGGTATAATTTAAAGCAGCCCCGGCCGAGCTCCATACAAGCGCATATTCATAAAACCGAAGGCGAATAAGACGAAGCGGGGGCCGGGGGGGTCAAGATAGTCAAAGAAAGATTTTTCCCGATTTAACCATTATAAATTAAAAATAGCTACATGGGATATGTTAATTAATATCTTATTATATTATAAAATATACTTAAGTTAAATATGTTTATAATGATTTTTTTTATAAATCATATGTGCTATATATTGATTTATATAATTATATTCTAAATGATTTTAACTATTATCGAATATCTTATATTTTAATTATATTTCATATCAAACATAAAATATCTATTAACATAGGTTTTTATGTTATAAAAATTGATTTATATTTTAGAGCTGTGTCATGATATTTGCCTTAATAGGGGGACAGTTATGGCATAAATGGCAAGTCAAAATATGCTGTCACTTTCACGGCTATTGTATTTCTTTTGAGTCGCCACGCATCTCTTTCTAAGGGTATGACGTCATATGCGAATCTGGGAGAATTTAGTTCGTAGTGATGTGAAAATCGGTATTCATTACGATTACGATTAAGTAGGGATGTTTTTATCGTAATGTTATCGGTATTCAACAACTGTTATCGGTTTTATAGTAAGGTTTTCATTTTTATGATATAAATTATAATTAGAAATAAAATACAAAGATAGGTTTCTCGTTTTTTTATTTTACTATTTTAATGCTACCACCAGTTCGGAAAAATGCCTCAGACCTGAGAAGAATTAGCAAGGACTGAGGTCCTTGACGGGATAACCTTTTTTTTTAACATTTATAACACATTGTTATTACAATAAAAGGACATTTTTAAAGAATTTTATCAATTGAATACAAAATACAAAAAATATAAATTAGTACAACGATTTGGTATAAAATATTACAATGCAATAAAATTAGAAGTAACATAGAACAATAGTTTTTGTTAATAACAATATCATATTAAGCGAGTAGTAGGTTTAATTGTAGGTATAAATTAAAATCTAGCTTTTGTTTGAATTTTTAGCTCTAGAACCACCTTCATCTTCAGTTTATAAAATGCAAAGATTCGAGATTAGCGCATTTGAAAAAACAAACATTTTAATCTTATATAAATTTAAAAAAAAATGCAAATTTCAGTAAAAAAAATGAATAATAAAATTAATTTTCTTAAAAGCTTAAGAAATTTAAAATCAAAATGTACATAGTAATAGTAAAAATTTGGTGTAAAAAGAAATAACAGCTAAACATACTCTAAAATAAAATTTCTAAATACATAGTTATATCAAATGTAACAATTATAATTAATATATTAAAATTATATACTGCTATAGTAGTATATTTTAAGAAATTATAATATTATTTCACAGAAATCAAATGAAATATTCATACATTATTTTTATACTTAATAGAAACATAATGAAAATGGAAAATTCTAAGTGATTATCTTTTAAATAACCAAGAAATGAAACAAACAAGAGTAATAAATATTAAAAGTTAATTAATGAAAAAATATTGGAAAATCATTCACTACTCTGAAAACTAGATGAGTTCAACCATAGCTAGGCCCTTCTGAAACTTTCATATTAAGCAAATTTTCTATTTCCAGACCCTTTTTTCTCGAATCCACTTTATGCATTCTTCAATTAAAATTTATACACCTTTGTTTAACTTTTATACATATCATAAATAATGAGAATGCTCTTAAAAATATTTCTCTATGATCTACACAAGTGTACCAAGAGGTATCAAGATTTTCAAATGCTTTTATTAAATCGGGAAATATGTAAACTTCACAAATCTTTGGTAATTGTCTTTCAATTATGTAAATTGCATACCATACTAGAGATGACAGATTCTTAGAAGGATCATGTATTTTATTATTAATGAATAAAATAATCTCAGCTGTGAATAAGCCATTCTCAATATTTACATTTAATGTATTACAATAATTGTGTTCTTCCTGGAAACTAAAAGCCTTTATCAGGAGACTTATAGATGTTGAAACACTTCAACTGCTGAAACACCTGCGCAGCATATACTTCACCTGTAAATATATTATTATAATAAATTAATGTAATACAACAAATAGTCACCATAACTATAGTATATGTACTAGTAACTACTTTAGATGAATAGTAGCTTATTTAAATATAGTATTAGTTTATTATTATTAGGGTCTAGGTAGATAAGCCAATTAGGCCCTTAAATAGCTTTTAACATTATACAATAGATAGGCTATATAGTTGATAAATTGTTTTTAATGGACTGAGCATTACATGGATAAGTGCATTCAAACAATAAACAAACTCTTCAATTTTACATATTAGAATAGAATAGTATAATAATAAATAGTATAATAATATCAATAGCTTTAAGAAGTTTCCTTCTTAAAAACAATTTCATATTAAATATAAGATAATATCCAAGATCTAAAGTAATATAATAATATCTTAATTTACTTAACTTAACAATATAGTTACCTTCATCTTAACAAAAGAGTTTGGATAAATATGCCTGTCAGTAAATTTGTTAGCCTTGCAGCACCTTTATGGTCATCTACTTTATACAACATATGAACATAATCCCATTGAGCATGCTGACTGCCTAGGAGCAAATTCTTTTTCTGAAAATTATTACTGAAACATTTCAGTAAACGAGGTACATCATACTTATGATAGGTTTTGTTCCCATTAACTTCATAATGGATGCATTTGATGCATCATTGGCACTACAAAGTATATTTACCTTAGTATCAGAAATTAATGAATTTATTGCAGCTACATTGGCAGAAACCTAGTCAGATAGAGTTACTCTAGAAATAAACCCGGTTTATAAGAATTTCTATAAGTATACGTTATAAAATTGAAGTGCATCTTTACAAGGCATTCTATGGCATGAAAAACCTGTTCCTTCCTGACAATTCGGAATTACAATGCTTTCCCATGATTACACAACATTAATAAAAAACCAAAAAAAGGAAGAGAAACACTAATGAAGAAATCACAAATTTTGTATCCAAGCACAAATCTTAACTATATCACTGATCTACATTAATCAGCACTTATCCACATTAATCAATACTAATCTACAAATTGATAAAATGTAAATTTAAAGTGTAAAATAATATAAAAACTGCAAGCCCTCACACCCTAGTCCCCAGGGGCGAGTAATAACAACGGTTAAAACTTGAAAATTTCAAAAATGACAAAATATTGCAGTGACGTCACAGTAGTGACGTATGTAACTGCGACAGAAATAAGTTGTTGTCCCACTCGTTGTCGCCAAATGTAGAGATAGCATGCTAGTTACCAAGCAAATGAAAGGGATAGATAGATCCACCAAGAGCTCGTATGGAACTAATTCATCTATTTTATTTGTCATCCATGATTTAAAGTAATATCCACAGAGTACATTGGTATATACTAGTAATATCTAACAGTCTGTGGTGAGTGGTGACGAATTTCTTCCTCATCCGGATCCGCCCCCCTCCCCCAGTAAATTATTATTGTTCTGTGATTTCATTGTTCTCATGTAAATACGTAGGTACCTAATTTAAAAACTATTTTTAAACTTTTTAATTTATATATCAAAACAACTTGATATGTAAAAAGTAAGTAATTGTTCTTAAAATATTAATTACTGTACTTAGTTCAAGCAAGTTACAATGTCGGGACATAGATATATCCAAGGCAAAGACTTATTTGATGATGATGATGTGGACGACGATACTTTCGTTAACAGTTATAGGTCAAGGATTCCACCGCCAAAACCAAAACCTAGTTCATCATCACCTTACATTGCTGACTTAGAAAGACAACGACAAACTATGCTTGAAAAACAAAAAGAAATTGAACAACGTACTCTGGACTCCTCGACAAGGAGCATTGGTTTGTTGCGCGAATCTGAACAAATTGGAATTGCGACTGCTGAAGAACTTACCCGCCAACGTGAACAGTTGCAAAACACAAGCAGGCGACTAGACGAAATAAATACAAATTTAAACTATAGTCAAAAACATCTAAACGGTATTAAGTCAGTATTTTATGGATTCAAGAATTACTTATCAGGTAAATCAGATCAAACTCCTCCAAAAAGTCAGGCATCTCCTAGCTCTAACAGTTCTAAAGCAGGTACAAGCAGTAGATTAGATGATACTGTAAATACAATGAGTATAAGTGGAATTGATCATTTTGGTACCCATCCAGCAACTCGCTTAAGAGGTCTAGATCAACAAATCACTGCCGAGCCAATATCAGATACTCAACGGATAAATAAAGTGTTAGATGCTAATTTAGATGAAATGGTGACTCATATTTCTAGACTCAAAGGTCTTGGAGTAGCCCTTGGAGAAGAAATTGAACAACAAAACCACCTTATTGATGAAATTCATGATAAAGTTGATGTTGCAGATATAAAAATTGGACATCAAAATAAACAGATGAATAAACTTTTAGGAAAATAATTTACAAAGTGGTTAATTTTAATTTATGTTTATTTATATAGTCAATTTATATCCACAAATATGATCTTGGGTTAATGTTAATATTGGTACACATTAAATTTATTATTGTACAGAATAATATGTATGTATGGTATCAGTTTAATGAAACTAGGAAACAATACTCAATATCATATCCATACATAGGAAAAATGTTATCTTTTCAATTAATTAAATATAGCTTATCAACCACATATTAATTCTAAACATTTGATAAATCATTTAATATTATTTTCATTTATAATTTAGCTCACTATAATGTCCTACTACTATGCATGGACCTCCCTTCGATGCAAAGGGATGTAAGTCATAGTCCATTACCCTGGCCAAATACAGATTGGTTGACATCAACAATCTTTCAAAGACTAACTAGGTTTTCTCATGTGTGAAAATCATTATAAATGATATTCATATATGAAGTTTAGAATACAAGTGCCGGGGCTAGAGCAAATAAAATAGCTGCTGTAATTACATTTAATATATAATATGAAATGTTTACAAAAGTAATTATTAATTTAAACTAACCTACTTCACTTTGTACAATGTACCCTACATTGTATATACCTAAATAGTGTTTTCATTTTGCCTTTACATTCCATGCTGATTATATATTTATTCTATATAATACAACTACATATATATTATGTCATATTAGTTTGAAATAAAAAAAATTGAATATTATGAACCATTTCTTATTATCAACCTTTAAAACCCAAAAATTGAATTTTTAAAGTACAAATGGATGTGAGTTGGTAAATTAATCAACTATGATGAAAAACAAAAGCCCACAACATATAAATTTCTTTGATTTTGAAGGAAGTTCTTATATGAATATAACAATTTTGGTATTTTACCTTAGGATATGTTATTTCAAACAGACCACACGTTTAATGTAAAATTAAAATAATGGTTATTGTATCACTTATTTCAATTTTAGATTTAAGATTAAACATCACATTGTGACTCATGAAGTAAATAGAATTATACATCAATCATTAGTATTTATTAAGATTAGTGTGGTTTTAAGTCTTCCAATATTTTTCTTAATTAATTAATCTTAATAAGTTATATTAGGAATATTATACATAGTACTTTATGGATCAATTCTTTTAGTGGGATTTATAATACCATATTTTCATCATAAGAGAAACAAATAAAAACGAAAAATAAGCTTTTATATTTTTATTTAGCAAATTAAAAATTGTAGTTGGACCAGGATATACTTCATAAAATTAGAATACCCTGCTAACAACTATCAATTGTTACATTATCCAAAGAAATATTGCTTTGTAAATTATGGATCTTTATATGCTTTTGTAACACTCTCTTGTTAGCAAGTCTTTTGTTACAAATATCACAAGAAACTTCTTTATTTGTATGAGATTCCATGTGAACTTTTAAGCCAGAAGATGTTGCAAACCCTTTAAAGCAAACATTACATTTATGTGGTCTTTCCATGGTGTGTGAATGAGCAATATGTACTACTAGGGAATGTTTTGTAGCAAAACTTCTATCACAATCTTTGTAAACACAAGTAAAGGGCTTTGGTTTCTCTTGACCCAAATGAACTAGCTTATGAGCTCTTAAATAAGTTGCTCTTGTATATGTTTTAGAACATTCAGAACAAGCAAATTCTTTCACACCTTTATGACTTTTAACATGCATCATCAATGTAGATTTTGCAGTAAATCTCTTTCCACATGTAACACAAACAAACAATTTTCGATTACTTGAATGTGCCACACGAAAATGTTCTTTCAATGATTGCCTCGACTTATAAGTCTTATGACAAAAACCACATTTAAATTGGTTATTTTCAATATGTGATAATAAATGTTGCCTCAACCCACTTGCTGTGTGAAAACATTTACCACATTTTGGGCACAAAAATCTACGAATATCATTATGCTTCGCCATATGATATCTTAAACTGTAAACTCTGGTAAAAGATTTGGAGCACACACTACAAGAGTATCTTTTATCTCCTTCTTTTCTGCGAAGTCTTTCTGTTGAGGTTATTTCAGTGACTGGTGGTAGAGGTGTTAATTCTTTATTTTCAGGTACATCTGGTTCAAAATCAATAACTGCATGATTACTAAATAAAGGGACATCATACTCATGGTCTTGATACACAACATTTATGTCAATGACATCCACATCAGATCTTTGTTGGTTGTTAGGTGTTGATTGAACTGTAAATATTTGAGAAAGGGTGACATTGGCTTTTAAACAGTTGAGCTTAAAATTGTATGCAAGTAAAGCTGTAGAAACACACGAAGCACACATTCCTTGAGGCCAATTTTCTTCATCATTATTCTGAAACAAATAAAATAATATTAAGACAATTTAATTACATTAAATTTAAAAATAATAATATATATAATGATATATTAGACATACTTCCAAACAATTCAAAAAAACTAATATATCGATAAGTTTTATTTTATTCATTTCATGTTCAATTAAATCTTGTATGTTCATAAACATAGTAGGATCTCTGGAATCAAATTCGCCTAAGCATGTTCGGCATATATTTTTAGTTAAAGGGAGAATTAAGCTCGTAAACTCCATAGTCCATGCTCAATTTGCTCTAACTCATTATAATAAAACGATATTCATCTCAAAAAAGTCCTTCCGCCTCATAACCAATTGACCAATAATTACGATTTACGTATTAAAGATTATTTTTTTATATTTTCAATAAAATAACTTTTATTCGCGATACCAAATTCTAATTATGTACTATTTAATAATTAAAAAATCACTAATCAGTTATTCACTTTAATTCATGAAATAAAGATCGTCTGATCGAGCAACGCCAACGAGCGTAGTATAACTTTTAACTTTATTAATCTGTATTCCACAAACTATATAGATATATTAAGCATCTGTATTCTGTTATTGAGAATAAAGCCGGCCATACATGCTAGGGTGAACCTGAAAGTATGCCCGTACACGTCAACTGGACATTGGACAAGCAAACTGCAGCGTCAAGCGTGTGTGTTGCACAACTGTGCAGGTTTCTACGCCTGTACAGGCGAATAGAAAAAATATTAATTTAGTGAGAAATATTTTTGTTCTTTTTAGTTTGCTTCCGTGAATAGTTTTTACAGCTTGGAACTGTACATTTCACCATGATTACATAAATCTAAATAAATACGGACGAAAGAAACAATCAGGGCGCATGTCTTTTAGCGTGACCGTGGCGTGTAACCCTTGACATTTCGAGACTGTTTATTTGTCATCCATGGTTTATACTCGTGTTTACAGTTCAAACTTGCTTACTTGTATGGCCGGCTTTAAATTACAAGGATATAGGCGTGAATAGACGAGTCTGTATGTTTGTAAATATTTATAATTAATTAAACTTTGTTTATCAATTTTATAAGAGTAATAAATATAAAAAGACATCTCCGGATGAATATCTCTTCAATAATCTACATAATCTGTATACTTCTTTATCACTCCCTTTTTGACCGTTTGACGTGTAGATTGCGTCGTGGGAACATAAATTAACAAACGTTAATTTTTTAATATTGCCTTGTTTTAATGAACACGTAAGGTATAATCATTTTTACCTAAAAAAAAGTATATTTTAGCATCTATCAAATTTCCTTTGTGTAATACAATATTTTTATAAAAAATAGGATTCTAACCTAAAACTAAAATTAAAGTGTCATTAAATGAAATAAAACGGCGATCATTTTATTGAAAGTTTATGTGATCATCTATTTATGAAATACTAAATGAATTAAGTTTATTTCAGTTACTTACGAAAAGAACTATGAGTCGATTTTTTGCAACTGGTACGGACTCCGAGTCCGAGAGTTCGTCTGAAGAGGAGCAGATAGTTCGTGCTCCAGCGCCAGTATATACGGTACGTATATTTTTTATATATAATATTGTGATTATATTTGTAATATTCCTATTAAATATATTAACAATAAATACTTATGTTGTATGAACTACTTCAGTTTTTCATATCTAAAGATAACAATATTTAAATCAACACTATTGTTACATTAAAAATAACTATAGGATGTATTGCATTTTTAATAATTAATACAAAAAGATTCCGAAGAATTAAGAACCTTCTCCTTTTTGGAAGTCGGTTAAAAATATATACATACATATAAGATTTTAAATTATGTACATTATATATTTAAAGCAAGTAGGTATTACTACACACACTAGTAGTAATACAGGAATATTTTTATGCAATCATAAATAATAAAAATGCAATATTCCAATAACCACTTTTCTACAGTAGCAATGTATTAAGTACTAGCAGAACCCATGGCATTACTCACGCTAAAACTATAAAAAAAGCTCTAAAACAATAGGCTTTATACAAACTTTCATCTGCTATTTTACCCCCTTGTGGAATGAATTTCGAGAAATGTTAAAACACATCTTAAATTAATTGTATTGAAGAGCATTAATACCAAGTTTCAAGTAATTCTGATCATAAATATTTTTTTGGATTGTATTTTAACATGTTTTCTCATGGGAAAAAGATAATCTCCCACAGTAAAAAGTAGCCTAGGTCACTCTCCAGCCCTCCCAACTATCTCCACATAAAAAATCACGCCAATCCGCCAAGCCTTTGATGTGAAAGAATGACAAACACACTTTCACATTTATAAATAAAATCTTATTAGCATATTTTTCATATTAGCTTACAATTAGCACTTGTTTCATTATTAAAAATCTATACTAAATATATAAAATACTTTGTATGTTTGAACAAATTTAAGTAAAAGCTATCTGACAGATTTCAATCAAAGTTTTTTTAAAATATTGCTTATGATTCTGGAAGTGCTAAGGCTTATACTAAATTTGATTTTTAAATAAAATTTGGAACTGGGTGCAGCAAAGTTATGTCTGTAATGCTGGGCAAACACACACACACAAACTGGTGTTATTTTACATTAGTTTTAACGAACCCTAGCCACATATATATATATATATATATATATATATATATGTGTGTGTGTGTGTGTGTGTATGTGTGTTCCCTGTCTATGGACTAAAACAGCTGGAGCAATTATGATGAAATTTCCAGGCAATATTCAAATTAGACCAGCAGGTTATCCTGTGAAGTTTGATAGCTATCGGAAGCTTAAACGCGGGCAAAGCCGCAGGTACTGCTAGTATATAATATAGAATGGTACAGAATATTATCTTAACTTCTGCTATCTTCGTTATAAGAGCACACAAATTGTGAGCCAAAAATTAAAAAATGGTTTTGCTTTTTTATTAACTTTGAAATAAAGAGATACCATTTTTTGTAAAATATTTGCAATTATTATAAAATCATCTATATATGTTATATATTTTTTATATTATTTCTCATAATATATGTTTTTTTGGCACCTTAGTTAATGTTGTATATGTTAAAATATTTGTTTTTTTTTGCTAAATTATGTTTATTTGTCTTATGCAGTTTAGTGACGATGAAGAAGAAACAAAACGTGTCGTGCGTTCTATGAAAGAAAAGAGATATGAAGAGTTGGAAGCAATAATCCATTCTCTCCGTAACCATAAAAAAATTAAAGATTTTTCATCTGCATTAGCTTCTTTTGAAGAGCTACAAAGAGCTTACACTAGAGCTGCTCCTGTGGTTCAAAAGGAAGAAAATGGAATTGCACCTAGATTCTTTATTAGAGCGTTAATTGAATTAGAAGATTGGGTGTCTGGAGCTTGGAATGACCGAGATGGAAGAAAAGCTCTGTCAAAGGGTAATAGCAAAGCCCTAACATCTTTGAGACAAAAGCTTCGAAAATATACAAAAGATTTTGAAGCTGAAGTTTCTAAATTTAGGGAGAATCCTGATTTACCTGATGAAGATGATGAACGCAAAGGTGAGATTTTAATGGATCCTGCTACTTTGCAATATATTTGTTCTAAACAATAATCTAATATGCTGTCAAATTTTCATCGGTAAATGTATCTTCAGAAGAGATGTGCACCTATTGGTGCAGTCCTCATTTTATGTCTGCAAATCTAGTCGCTAGTTCTGATATACTATTTCTCTTAAGGCGAGAGAATCTTAAACTGCCCACTCCCTTCAGTTCGGCAGCTAATTTATTGATATGTCGGTCCAATCTGGCTTGATAATTATTGCTGTTTACGATTCTTTCACTGTTCACAAATTGAAATCTAGGTTCACATATTTATTGCTTATATGTGGTAGAATATTGAACATGGCTCTCATTGTTTTGCTTTGAAACCTTTCGAGTATTTCAATATTACTATGGCTGGCTGTGCCCCAGAGCTGAATACCGTAAGTTCATATAGGCTTTAGTATAGCTTTGTAGATAGCCATTTTACTGTCATTTGTCAACGGTGACCTACGACTGAAGAGCCAATACATGCTGCGGAGTTTGGTGTCTAGATCTTTTCTTTTAGTCCTTATGTGTTTGCGCCAAGTGAGTCGACGGTCGGGATTGTACCTAATGTACTTGTCATATTTTTAAGTTATATCTCTCGCTAAGTGTTTGAGCCAAGAAAAAGAAGAATATACTATAATGACTCTTTAATATTCTCTCACTGCATTAAAATACCTGTTTGTTACAAGGGCATTATTGTTTTCACCTTACCAAAACAATCTATCTATAATATTAAAATGAATCGCTGAATGTGTTGGTAAACGCAAATCTCGAGAGCAGCTGAACCGATTTCGCTAATTCTTTTTTTAGAATATTCCATGAAGTACGAGGATGGTTCTTACGGAGAGAAAATTTTGAAAAATTGCCTATAAAAGTTTAAAAACCACACTTTTCTATACTCCCATACAAAAGATTAGTAATAATACTTAAAAGTCAATTTGAACTTTAATACCATACCATAAAGTTTAAGTTTGGTGGTAGTTTAAGTGGAGAGTTTCCGTGAAGGCAAAACAATTGAGTGACGTTAGTATCGTATAAATATTAATGTCAATATTTGTCAATGTTATTAACAAAAAATATATATATATCGCTAACGCTGGCTAATAACTATTTATATCTATTTAAAACGTACCTAGCGACGAACCCGAGCGAAGCGAGGGTGAGCCGCTAGTAAAACAATACAATAATTCATGCTTGTAGACAAAACCATCCATACTTGTTACCTTTTAACGACTAAACGGCTGAACTGATTTAGATTAGAAAATTGGTATGGAGATAATTCGAGACCCTGGGAAGGACAGGATAATTTTTACCCCTGAAATCATCCTTTAAGGGGGGTGGTAGTTTGTGTGAGGAACAATCATTACTCAAGTAAGGGATACAAAACTCATCATACCTATGTATATATAGTCTATCTATACCATACTAACTGTAGAAATTAACCTGGGGACGAACCCGAGCGAAGTGAGGGTAAATCACTACTCGCTAGTAATGTTATGATCACATATATTGTACTGATGTTAGTTCGCTTTTACGCCAGAACGGCTGTATAGATTATAGTCTGAAATAGCACATAGGTATACACATAATACTTTCTATGCCGGAAAAATGTATGGTTTCCGTGGGATAGATTTATTTTTCTAGGGACGAACCCGAAGCGAAGTTGAACAATATGAATGATGAATATGATATTGAAGTATAACAAAATACAAAGTACTTGAATTTTGAACTCATTTACACCAAGGTACAGCATTCAGCCAGGTAAAACCGGGAGAGATCGTTTTTTTATATAAATAATACCATATCATCAAAAATATCAATGCTAGAATATGATCATTGTTAAGTTATAAATATTTATTTTTATATTTTAGATACCTCATCTTCTGATGAGTCTGATGATGAAGACAAAGTAAAAGAGAAGCCACGAGTCGCTCATTCGCCTGAACCGCCGCGCAGACCAATACCACAAGATGATGACTCGTCTGATTCCATGGACTGGGGATCTAGCTCTTCGGATTCTAGCTCCAGCTCTGATGACGAAAACCGAGGTGCGGCTACCCTTAGAGAGAAGTTCTTAAAACGTACCACTGAGAGGGATGAAGAAGAAGAAAGAGATAGGAGACGCGTGAGACGTGAAAGACGTGAGCGAAGTGGTAAAATAAGCAAGAAAGATCAGGCCGATGATGGAGGCGAGTGGGAAACTGTACGTAAAGGTGCAGCGACGTCCGACAAACCCAAAATGTTTGCTAAGGTATTTATTTAAATGAAAATTAATATATTTTTTTAATATTATGGAATTATTTTCCTGTTTTTTTTTTATTGCAATGTTATAATTAAAGATTATATTCAAACTGGATATTATGTGTTAATTAATAGTAACTATTTTTTTATACTTTTATAGGATAGTGACATCGATGCAGCGCTAGTTGTTAAGAAATTGGGTGAAATTAGTGCTGCGCGTGGACGTAAAAGAACTGATCGTCGGGCACAGCTTGAACTTCTTCATGAATTGCGCACTGTCGCCCAGCAACACAATCTTGGGGACGCTCTGCAACTAAAACTGCGTGCTGCCACCGTCGCAGCACTCTTTGATTACAATCCAAAGGTTTCTGATGCTATGAAGCCTGAGTATTGGTCGAGACTTGTAGAAAACGTGGACCAGATGGTCACTTTACTTCTCGCACATGAAGATATGGTTCTTAGTGAAACTATCACTGAAGAGAATGAACAACTTGTGACGGCACCGTTTAAAGTACGTGGCTGTTTGCTCACAGCGTTGGAGCGACTCGACGATGAGTTTACTAAACTCCTTAAAGAATGTGACCCTCATTCTAATGAATATGTAGAAAGATTAAAGGATGAAGTGCGTGTTTCAGCATTGATTGATCGTGTATGTCAAGTGGTTGAGCGTGACGGTTCCCCTCAAGAAGTCTGTCGCGCTTATCTCCGCAAGATAGACCATCTTTACTACAAGTTTGACCCACGCGCTATTAAGAAAGACCTTCCGCCTGGAGAAGAGACAACAATTAAGAAAATGGAGCGTCTGTGCAAATATATTTATGCAAATGACGATACTGATCGTTTGAGAACCAGAGCCATTCTCTCTCATATATACCATCACGCTTTGCATGATAACTGGTTTCAAGCCCGAGATCTACTTCTCATGTCTCATCTACAAGAAAATGTTCAACATTCCGATCCCAGCACTCAGATTTTGTATAACCGTACCATGGCCAATTTGGGATTGTGCGCATTCCGTCGCGGAAATGTGAAGGAAGCCCACGGTTGCTTGGCTGAGCTCATGATGACGGGGAAACCTAAAGAGTTACTTGCACAGGGTCTGCTGCCTCAGCGTCAACACGAGCGCTCAAAGGAACAGGAGAAGATCGAGAAGCAACGTCAAATGCCGTTCCACATGCATATTAACTTGGAACTGCTCGAATGTGTCTACTTGGTGTCTGCCATGTTGATCGAGATCCCTTACATGGCGGCTCATGAGTTCGACGCACGTCGTCGTATGATCAGTAAGACGTTCTACCAAAATTTGCGCGCAAGTGAAAGACAAGCGTTGGTGGGGCCACCGGAGTCGATGCGGGAACACGCCGTAGCCGCCGCCAGAGCTATGCGCCGCGGGGACTGGCGCGCCTGTCTTAACTTCATTGTTAATGAAAAAATGAATGCCAAGGTAAATATAGTTATATATTACATTATAACGTTTCATATATATTTTTTATATTGTAATAGTAGTTGTGTAAAATTAAATATCGTGGATACAAACACAAATATATTTGGTATTAATAGCGTGTGTTACTATTCGGATATATGCAGTTTATTTTACAATTTAAAATAGATGTTTTTTTTAATACACAAAAAAATTTTATTTATAAAAAAATGTTCCTCAGGTTTGGGACTTAATGGTCGGCGCTGACAACGTACGCGCCATGCTGGGACGCCTCATTAGGGAGGAATCGCTTCGCACTTATCTATTCACTTACGCCCACGTTTACGCATCTCTGTCACTCCGTTCTTTGGCGGACATGTTTGAGTTGCCAAGACAACGCGTTCACTCTCTTGTATCTAAGATGATCATCAATGAAGAGCTTTTGGCATCTTTAGACGACCCGAGTGAGTGCGCTATTCTACACCGCTCAGAACCCACTAGGATGCAAGCATTGGCACTGCAACTTGCAGATAAGGTGAGCCGTAATAAAATGTCACTAACAAATTTATAAAACATTATGAAAATGGCTATTTTACTACTCTACTTTTTTTTAGTACTCCAATATTATCCTGTTAATACCTGAAATAAACTTAGTAGCATTCATCCATACTAATATTATAAATGTGAACGTAACTGCTGAATTCAGTTGAGCCGATTTAGATAAAATTTGGTAAGGAGATAGTTTAAGGAAGGATGGAATAGTTTTTATCCCGAAAATAATCCCTTAAGGGGGTGGAACTTTGTATGTAAAATCAATCATTTCAAAACTGGTTGATTTTCCATACAAAGTAAGGGATATCCTTTATTTGAAAATTGAAAAACTCATTATACTTATGTATATAATATAGTCTATCTGTTCCATAATTAGTGTAAAAACGTACCTAGGGCGAAGTACCCGAGCGAAGCGAGGTGAGTCGCTATTAGCTTATAATTTCAAATTAAAATGTTCCTTACATATTACAGGTGGGCAACTTGGTGGATTCAAACGAGCGAATATTCGAGAAGCAAGGGTCTTTCTTCCAGCGGGGCGGCGCGCCGCGGGGGGAGGGGCGCCAGCGCGAGCGCCCGCGCGACGGCTGGGGGCGGCGCCAGCGCAACCGCCGCCGCGACGACGAGCGCGGACACGAGGACTAGGCCGTGGCGCACACGTCACACCTTACATCTGTAATGGCAAGTGGAATGTACGGGGGAAAACTCTGGATTTTACAAAGAAACGACGTCTCAGTGAATCTAGTTGTTGCATTTCTAAGAAGAAGAAGTATCATCATACAATTGAGACAGTTTGTAGTGAATCTAATGTACCCAAAGATGGAATATCTAAATCATCTTGTATCATTGTATCAGTGAATAGTAAATCTAAGGTTTTCCCCAATTTATACACAGTATTTGCCACCAATAAGTCTGAGTATGAGAATTTCCTTTACTGTAGCTCAGAAAAACTGTGTACAAATTATCCAGCCATATATGATTGTAAGGTCGTCCACACTAATTATTTCATTATAAATACTTTTTATATTGGATTGCAGCGCTCTTCCAAACTGCAAGTAATGGTTACCTCAAAAATGTCTCTGCTAAGCAATTTAAAAACAATAAGTCATCAAATTATTACTGTAGTGCTACTTTATATCTTAAACAGCAGTGTTTTCTTACTTGTAGGGTGGAAGAGCGCTACAAATTAATTTGAAAAAAATTCATTACCATTTTATATATTGCTTAAAAATAACCCTTATATGTATATTACATTGTATTCTAAATAGCTTTTCGATGGTATATAAAAATAAAGGTATTTGTTCAGTAATGTAAATTGTTTCATTAATATCAAAAAAAAAATTTTGAATGTCACAGCAAATAATATTATCCTGATTATAGATGTAAGGCCACTTTAAAACCAATTAAACCTTAGAGTAGTATACATATGCTATAGAGCGCGCGTATCGCTCATTGACCTGCGAAGTGTAAGCTGATGTTCTATACACACCTATTGATACATACTTGTAGATGAAGCGGTTGAATAGTGATGCGCCCAGTAAAACTTTTAAAATTTAATTAAAAAGAAGTCTACTATCATAAGCAATTTAACGGAAGGTCATTTATTAACGAACATATAGACTTATTATTATTTATCTAAAATTACAATATTTCAAATTACTATACTTTCTTTAAAATACAAAATTACTTTAAAATACAATATTTCAAATTAATATTTTTCATTTGTAAATCTATGTAGTAATAGTGTTGCTTAATATTTTGATTTTTTTAAATATTAGTATACTAAATTAAAATTATATATTACTTATTCTCTTTAACTTTTCACATTGATGCAAGATGCCTAATTAATAAGGTTTTCTAAAAAAATTGTTGGAATAACAACAGCTAAAATGAAATAAATAATATTCCATACAATTATAAAACTTATTAAAATTATAAAAATGTTTAAAATGAAGTAATATTGTAAGGTACTTTGGTGCCATTAAAATCTAAAGGTTTTATTTTTGACAAATACAAAAAATCTTAATTTATGATACTATGCTTATACAAAATATTCGAGTAGTACAACGTGGTACAACGCTAGCTCTTAATGAGGGAAACTAAGAAGCGGGGTGCGCGGAAGCACGTGTTGTGTTGACCCGCCCGCGCGCCTCCCGCAACTCCCGCTCACGCCTGTGTAATCTGTGTAATCTAATCGTAAAAAAAATCTGCGTTTTCTGATAAAAATGTTATTTACCGATGAAAAGAAATATCTTTGTTCGATTTAGTTTGCTTTCGTGAATCATTTTTACATCTTGTAACTGCATATTTCACCATGATTACATAAATCCAAATAAATACCGACGAGAGAAATAGCGCGATTGAGTTTTCGTGACTAATAGCGTCGCCCTTGACATTTCGAGACTGTTCATACCCGTGCTTACAGTTCATACTTGCTAGCGCGCGCTATAAAGCTTATGTTTACTCTAAGAATTAACCAATCCGTTTAAAACAAAAAAAAACTTATAAAACCGAAATAAACGTTTTTTTTTCGATTTGAAACGGTTGGTGTACCGTGTACACATAAATGATGTAAAGATTTTTTTTAATATACATGTGATATACTGATATTCATAAAACTTTGCGGACGTAGTTCTAGTTGGACCTACCTAAGTTATAAAAGTTCTATTGATAAGTTAAAAACTCTGTTGGTAAATAAACATTTTTTTTTATTGTTTTTAAACGATATATTTAGGGTTTAAAACGGCAACATTTTATTTAAAACCGAAAACGTTTTAAATCTGTTGTTTTACATCTATAGCCTTAGCATAATAATATGTCTATCTCCTAAATATAGATGTAAAACACATAGTTTATAGGTACTCCGTATTCCCTACTTCGGTAAAATCAAGAAAATGTAGTTATATTTACGAAAAACATAGTCATCAACACCAACCCTTTCAAATCCAAAAAAATGGTTTATTTCGGTTTGATTTTTTTTTCTTTTTAAACGGAATGGTTTAATTGGTTTTAAGCCGGCCTTACATCTATACTCTTAAGATACATTCATAACATACCATTATAGTATTTATATGATCATTGATCTGTAATTCACAATAACTATCTTTAGCGAGCAAAGCAAGGGTAACTCTTTATATATGTAGCAATATACTCTATGGGTAACTCCCTAATCTTACGATAAATGTAGTACCTAATTAAATTCTCTATGCCTAAGAAAGTCATTGATGAAAGTGACTAATGAATGACGTAACTGATTTTCTTTTCATTTTTGTATTTTTATTTATTTTTTTATTTTAAAATTAGAAATGTAATAAAACGATTACCATATTTAGTCTAGCTTATGCAAAAATCGTTTTTTATATTATTGCCAAAAATATATATACACTGTGTATTTTTATAATATTCTGCGTCAAACGGAACAGGTTCGATAATGGCGCCTATCAAATTTGCAGCGGGGACAGAGGTGAACATAGGTATCACTGACATTTTACTGAGTCATATTTTCGGTGTTACGAATTATAATCCTCCCTAATCTTACGATAAATGTAGTACCTAATTAAATTCTCTATGCCTAAGAAAGTCATTGATGAAAGTGACTAATGAATGACGTAACTGATTTTCTTTTCATTTTTGTATTTTTATTTATTTTTTTATTTTAAAATTAGAAATGTAATAAAACGATTACCATATTTAGTCTAGCTTATGCAAAAATCGTTTTTTATATTATTGCCAAAAATATATATACACTGTGTATTTTTATAATATTCTGCGTCAAACGGAACAGGTTCGATAATGGCGCCTATCAAATTTGCAGCGGGGACAGAGGTGAACATAGGTATCACTGACATTTTACTGAGTCATATTTTCGGTGTTACGAATTATGTTGTATATGTGCACATCAATTTAAAATTGTGAAAATCACAGATTTCAATACATAACAATAATAGTATTGCAATTTATCAACAAGATAATAGACAATGGCGGCGACACGAAGGCTTCAAAAGGTATGAACCTGATAGCAATTTTTTTAAATTTATTGCGAGTGGAGGTATAATATAAAGTAATCGAATTAGCCAGTGTACTTATTTCATAATATTAATTATATTAAAGAGTTAGATGTGTTTTCATTACATTAGTAATTTGAATAGCTGCATATTACTAATATTGGTGATTCGTTCCATATTCAGGAACTAGGAGATATCAGACAGTCTGGGTTGAAATCGTTTAGAGATATCCAAGTTGATGAATCAAATATCTTAACCTGGCAAGGCCTAATCGTTCCTGTAAGTATGCTTTATAAGTATTTTAATGCAGAGGTAATTAAGCTGATTAGGTGTAATCCTAAATAAATAGTTATTGTTTTAGGACAATCCTCCATACAACAAAGGTGCTTTTCGCATTGAGATTAATTTTCCTGCAGAATACCCATTTAAACCTCCTAAAATAAGCTTCAAGACCAAAATCTATCATCCAAACATTGATGAGAAGGGCCAGGTTTGCCTACCTATTATTAGTGCAGAAAATTGGAAGCCGGCTACAAAGACTGATCAAGGTATAGTCTTTAACTCTATCTACTTTAAATGAAAACTATAAATAAGTACTTAACAAATATTTATTTTATTTCAGTGATACAAGCTCTAGTTGCTCTTGTAAATGACCCTGAACCAGAACATCCCCTGCGTGCAGAGCTTGCTGAAGAATTTCTGAAGGATAGGAAAAAGTTTACTAAGAATGCAGAAGAGTTTACTAAGAAGCATAGTGAAAAGCGGCCTACAGATTAAATAGTGTAAAATGAATTTACAGCAAAGATTTTAAATATTGATTAACTTGTATTGCTGCTGTATTAATTTTGGAAAAATTGCAGGTCATATTGATAATTAGTAAAAAACATATAAATCTCATTTGAAACAAAATGAGAAATGTTGACTTACCAATTCTCCAAAATTATAAGTCTTTTTGTGATGTTTTTATGATATTTGCATTTATTAACTGCATAATTTAGCCTCTACTATGCAGCGTGCAATACAAGTAAATTTGTTGTAATTGCTGTAGATTCTAAAATATTCTGCTATTAGATATGGATTAATTGTTTTTATAAAAATCCACAAGCTTGCAAAATCAAAGCACCAGTAATATGAACAAAGTTTTACTTTAATAGATTATCTAAAGATAAGAAGCTTACTAGAACTTTTGATCATTGATTTTTAAGTTTTTTTTGTTACTATCAACATTAATTAGGCACTTATTATTTGCCTAATAACTTTATTTATTTATCACCTTAAATTTTAACATAAAAATGTAACATTGAGTATTAATACTGAAATCTACTGCTTTTAAGAATAAATAATGGATTATATATATTCAAATGTCATCATTATTATATATTTTCAGGTAAACTGATTTTTATTTCATTATCAATAATAAGTTTTGTTTTATTCTGTTGTAAGTTGCAGATATTTATGGTTATAATAAAGAAGATATAAAATTATAGTTTGCTCTTTATGGCTAAAGGGCAGTACACACTATATTTAATTGTGGGGGAATGCAAATTGTAGGACTATTTATAATTCTGATATAATTTAAATATTCCTTTAGTAACATATTTCCTATTACATGTTTAGGGCAGAACTCCTTTATTCTTTTTTTTATATTAAATAATATGCATGCAAGCTATCACATACTTTAGTAACAAGGTTAATTTAAGAGTTTACACTTTAAGCACTTCTTTAATTGTATGATGTGATACTTAATGTGTAACTTATCAGTATTGTCATTAACAAAATATTATAAAAAATAGAATTTCCCTACACTACAATCAACTTACTTGCCTTTTGTTAATGAACATTTTTTTAAGTTGCTGTGTCTTCAGTAAGTGAATGTGAAATACATATATATATATTTTTCCATTTCATATTTTATTATAACTTACAAATTTTAATCAATAGCTTATAAACATAGAAAATATTATATAACAGAGATGTCCTCCCTTATTGCTTCAGTGTAGTTAATAATCAAGGAACTCGTAAGGATCTTTAGACTTGTTGTTTTGTTCAGATTTGAAGTTTAATTTGCTTTTTAACATTGAATGAATTTTGACATCATTGGCTTCAATTTCCACTTTTCTTTTTTTGGCACATGGTTCTGCATTTTCCTCGATTTCATTAGATTCTAAAAAATTTCTTAAATTTCCTGTAAGCAATTTATACTTTTACTAGCAATGCCCGCGGCTCCGCTCGCGTTCAGATGACCAAAAACCAAATTCTTAGGTTTTACATATTAGCATACTCTGTGTGTATTTTTTCTCAGAAATGAGACATTTTCCCGCTGTAAAAAGTATCCTATATGTTGACCCGGATAATCGACTATAACCATAACAAATTTCATCAAAATCCCTCCAGTGGTTTTTCTGTGGTGCGGTAACAGACAGACAAAAATTCTAAAAACTATAGATTCGGCCTCTGTATCGATAATAATGTTTATTTCAATAAGATTTTCCAAAAAATATTTTATGTACAGATTCGGCTTAGTTACAATTTTATTATATGTATAGGTATTATAATTTTGGTAAATACTGTTTACAAATTAATGAAAATACAAACATACCTCCTACTATGCTTATGCAGTTCTCTATATATTCTTTTGTATTCAGGTCTTTAGCCAATAATGGTTGTACAGTTAATGTATAATCTGGTCCATATTTAGGCCAAAAATGATGCTCAGGAATGTTATTATCCAATTTTATGTCTGTTACCAAAGCCGTGAGTGATGCCCACAGCTTGGCAGTATTTGATATGTTGTATCCTCCTAAAGAAAGTATAAAAAAAGTGTTGTTTTTATATATCAAATCAAAGGAAATAATTTTATAGTTTTAATACTTATTCATATAATATTTATTTTCTTACCTCCACCTAAAAGTAAAGTAGGTTTTGACTTGTTAATTACACTGCGAATACAAGATTGGTAGCCATCTAATGTAAGTCCCGCACCACCATGTGGATCCCTTGCAAGTGCATCTGCCCCACATTGTACTACTATTGCATCAGGAACGAAATATGAATACACCATTGAGAAAATGCTAAAAAATATTTATTAATTAACAATAAAAAGAAAATAAATAGTTTTTATTTCAACTTAGCTGATGTTCCTTGCTTTTTATGCATTCCCTTAAGTAAATCATATATTTCACAAAAAAAGAATATGACACACACACACACACTCATTATTGGGACTTCAATTAATATTGTTATTTGAAAAGAAATATAGACAAAATATCAAATCTTATTTTCTCAAGAAGTATCTCGCATAAGATTGCTGGTTCTACAACAGATCAGATTTAATATGTATTATATTAACTTTTTATACTATCTCTGAGGCTTAAAAGTAGTCTAAGTCATCAACTCGATACACAAAAAACTTACCTGTCAAAAGTATATTTAAAAGTTTTATCAGAATAGCAAGCATGTAAAGGTATATTGCAAACAAAACCTTTTCCATTTAATGTTCCTATATCATCCAAACTGCCTGTGCCAGGATAAAATCCTGGTTCATACTTATGAAATGACAAGGTAAATACTGATTTACTTATATTGTATGCATCTTGAACTCCATTACCTAAATATTTGATAATATATTTATGATAACAGAAATATACTTTAAATAAGCAAATATTAAACACTATTTAGATTTACCATGATGTATGTCCATATCTATATACAGTATTTTGGGAAATTTCAATCTAAGTTTTTCAATAGCAATAACAATATCATTTACATAACAAAATCCTTCTGCTCCAAATCTGCAATAAGGTAAAAGTGAGTAATTAGTCTTCCTATCATTTTTAATTATTGTTCTGATTTGTTTAACTAACTAAAAGAATGTCTAGAATATAATTTACCTATGTGCATGATGCCATCCTCCACACCAATTAATAACAACATCTGCAATATCCAACAAAAGACATTTAGCTGCAGTTAATGAACTACCTGCTATAGTGGAAATGATATTATACATATCTGATACTGGTGGACAGTCATATCCTGTAAAAATGTACATGATATTATATAAATACAATAATCAATTATATTTATATTAGTTAAATATATATTTCTACATTTCTTTGTTAATATATGCCTTTAACATGAACTTACCAATACCATACTCTTCATCTTCAGCACTAGGCATAAAGTCGTCACTAACATGGTTAAAGGTTTTTAAGTGATCTAAATACAAATCTGAATGGAATAACTTTAGATCAGAATTTGTAGCAGGTATAGATTTTATCACTTTAATATTTTTAAGAAGTCCATATGCACTTATAAGATCATGAACCATTGATGCCTAAAAAATATCAATAAATATGTAACCTTGTATGTAAAAATAACAGGAAAAAGTGTAAAAGTAAATACGGCTTTACAGTGAACTTACTCTACCAATTACTGCAGGTAAACGATCACAATGTTCTATTAAGGTTTGCTCCCAGACGTAAGCTGTTCTTTTTTTATTCATATTAACATTTTATACATAATAGATTCGTGCAAGTTATAAAGCAAACAGCAAAGTTTTATAATTTTAATTTATAAATGATTTCTGTTTGAAATTGAAGTTTAATAAACATGGCGCGAAAAATTATAAAATAAAGTCTAACTGTCTATGACTCTATGAGTCTATATACATTATAGATCATCAACACAGATTATGCAGACTACTACCAATTACCATCATCAATCACAGACTAAATGAAAAAGAAATATTAAATCTTTTTGTTTATTACACATAATTATACCTACCCTACCCCAGCCTGCAAATTTATGATATTCGCAATGAAAAAAATACTAATCGATAGATTTTTAATAGCTCAATTCAACTACGTAGCCCTTCCAAATTGCTCACCATTAATTATAAAATTAAAAATCAATAAAGTCCTTGAAAAAAAATTCATTTATCCGTATATTCAAATTTCTATATCTTTTGATATATACAATATTTTAAATTGCTCAAAGTTCTAAAATACTGCTCAAGTTGCATTTGTAATTGCTCAAGTAGAGTTCTCACCAGCTCCACTTTCCTTAATTATTAAATAAATATATATATATAAATATATATATAAATGTCTTAATTTATCTGTTGGTATTAATTTTCATTTATTGGTAGATTCCAGATCTGTTCTTTATGTTATAATATCTGAAGTGGAATCACGTAATGTGAACAATTCATAAATTCAATAAATTTAAAGAAATCCACCGAGAAACAGAATTAAGACGTTGAATTGGAACGATTGTCCAAGCCCGCCGAGGCCAACCGACAATGCGCGGTGCGCATGCGCACGCTCACTTAACCTACGTTACATTTATTACAACTATACTTTTAATTATTTAATAATCAGCGAAAGTGGAGCTGGTAAAAACTCTACTTGAGCAATTACAAATGCAACTTGAGCAGTGTTTTAGAACTTTGAGCAATTTGAAATATTGTATACATCAAAAGATATAGGAGTTTGAATATACAGATAAATTAATTTTTTTTCAAAGACTTTATTGATTTTTAATTAAATAATTAAAGGTGAGCAATTTGAAAGGGCTACGTAGTTAAATAGAGCTATTGAAAATCTATCGATTAGTATTTTTTTCATTGCAAATATCATAAATTTGCAGGCTGAAGTAGGGTAGGTCATAATTATCCTATTTATCTGAAGATTACTTTGAAATGCCTGAACCTATTTTAAAGGGACTTTTACTAAGGGAAATATTCTTTAGAGAAAGATAGTTATTAAAGTTCCCGAATAATGTTTCAATATAAATAATATTTCTAAAAAACTAAAGATTTGTTTCAAGATTTCAAAACTAAAATCTGCTTAGATTTTTATGTTAGTTTTTTTAATTATATTAAAATAATTATTTACTTCATTTAGATTTTACACAATAGTTTGCTATAGAGAATCGTGTAAATGTGACTATAGTCTATAAGGTCACAATAAATGTGATTTTGACTTAAATATATTAGCTATGAAACAGCGTGAGAACTGAGCAGTGAGCATTTACGTCGCATGATATAATCCTGCGTAGCATTTCTATATAGTTTGTGGATGTATCTCGTATACATTCACCCAGTTTTCCAATTAGAGCATTATGCGGTATAATTCTAACTTCGAATGTTTCAACTACAGCAACGCCCCGCACAATCAAGCATTTTAAAAAGTACTACTTTGGCGTGATACGCCGTGCGCGCAAGGATACCATCTATTTAGCAGAAAGTGTTTTCTTCAAGGTGCCTTTAATCAATATTTTATATACATTATCGTTAGTAATATTTATTAAATTTTATTTATATTATTATAAATTTATAAGTTATATATATAACTAATAAATATATGTTTAGTAGTTATATTTTTCCTGTCAATATAATCTAGTGCCCCCTGCTGGTGCACTTTAATACTCATTCACGGTCCAAATAAGCATTAGTACGACTCAGTATTGTGCACAAAAGTGCGGCATTATGCTCTGTAATTGGAAAACAGGAACAACGTAATGTACGTACACAAGAAGATTATAATGTGGCTGATGAATCGATGGCATGCCGGACTCGTTTGTGCTAGCCTTTACAAGACAATGTTTGGTTTTAACTTTTATATCGATACTAGCATTGCCCGCGGCTCCGCCCACGTTCTGATGACTAAAAACCAAATTCTTAGGTTTTATATATTAGTATATTCTTACATTGCAGTTTTTGTATTTTTTCTCAGAAATTAAATATTTACCAGCGCTAAAAAGTATCCTTTAAGTTGATCTGGATAAACAGCCATCACCATACCAAATTTCATCAAAATCCCTCCAGTGGTTTTTCTGTGATGCGGTAACAGACAGACAGATAGACAAACAGACAGACAGACAAAAATTCTAAAAGCTATAGATTCGGCCTCTGTGTCGATAATAATGTCTATTTCAATAAGATTTTCAAAAAAATATTTAATGTACAGATTCGGCTTAGTTACAATTTTATTATATGTATATTTATAATCTGTGTCAACCATTAATATCAATTATTTAAGCCAAAGATATCAAAGCGTCCATTTATATATGTAGCGATATACTCTATGGCGTCCATTTTCTAAAAAGAAGTATCAATTTTGACATTTTAGAAAGCAATGTTTAGCCGAATTTTACTGATTTTAGTGAGTGAATAATTTATAAAATATGCCAGTAAAACTTTAAATAGTCATAAATTGGTTTATTAGTAATGCTATAATTATCAATTGTATAAATTTAACAATAATCTTCTATTATTCAAAAATGACAAGGTCTATTACAAAACATTTGTAATTTATGAGGTCTTAAATTTTGTTTGTATAAAAATAAGTAAAGTATTTTATCGATGGTGGTCTTGGATTTTGAGTCGGCGTGTATGAAGTGCAAGTGGAAATGGTTCGAGGTTAGTATATTCTATTTACATAAATAAACAGCATTCTGCCGTGATTTGTTAAAAATATTTCTTTGTTTGTGAATTACATATATATATTATAGCACAAAACATAATTGTTGAACGTATAATTATCTATGTAATTACATTGGTAATTGATAAAATGTAATCTTACCCTCTTACAAAAAAAATAATGTGAGCATTTTTTCCGTCTAAGACAGACAATTATAAATAATTGCATACATTTTTGGTTTATACAAACCATATGGATATCTTAAATATTTTAAAGCCATATTTTGCATTTGAAAATATTACTTTAATTATTCTTATTATAAATAAGCTATGGGCTAGCAGCTCTCATATAGTGTACACTATAAATTTTACAAATATAGTCATCGGCAGAGGTAAATGTTAAAACTGTTGCCTTTGCATTGAATAGTAATTCTCACTAGACACTTGTGTACCTTAAGCGTGCACCAAGAACCTAATATGAGTGTAAAAACATCTGTACTTTTATCATACTAACAAAGAAATGGAATGCAACACATACAGAACCCACCCTTGGTTATTTTTTTTTAATATAGAAGACAAATAATAATAAAATCTTTATTTCTGAACTTTCATACATTTTATGACTTAAACATTACTTAGCTATATTTACAATATGTCTCTTCGCTCTGTGTGCCTTATGTCATAGGCCTCCTCCAATGCCTTTCACTGCTTTCAATGAAAGTCATCAGAGATCAAATCGAAAGGAGGAAACTAGGGCTTAAATTATAATCCTCCTGTAATGCTCTGCCTCATTGAAGATGTTTTTCTTTAAAGTCAAGTTCAGGGACAAATAGTAGCAGTGAATGGTAGCATAGCTTTCGTTATCTTGTTAGATCTTTTCTTTTTATTTCATACCTTGACCTTTATTACCCATAATGTTATAGTTAAATTTGAAATTAAGGGATATATCCAACCCTGAAATGGTAACTGTGAGAGGTTTTTGTTTTAGGAGAGGTTGTTACTACTTAATTTGGTTCTAATATTTAACCTTTATGTTTATGATTATTAAATGTTGTTTTTTTTTCATGCTGTAGAAGACAGTTAATCAATAAAATATTTATCTATTCTTGTTTAATGAAAACCTTTTCCATAACTCTAGCAATAACAAACAAATTACTTGAGTAAATCATAAGAAATAGAGCTACTACAACATAGTGTAGAGTGTATACTGGACCTCTAACCCAATAATGAATATTGGAAATATTTATACTATTTATTGATCTGTACTGTTATTATTATCGTGTAGTTGTCTAATGTAAGACTACAATTTTCAGTAAATAACCCGATTACCACCCAGGAGGGTGTAAAAACACCTCATCGGATTGAGCTCTGCGAAGAGAAACCAGTAAAACCAGCACGTAATTATAGGAAACGCAGGTAAGATTTTGATGAATTATTCTAATATTTTAAAAAAATGTAGCTTTAACAACTTAGAAAAACACACTTTTGATCAAATGTAATGTATAGCATTCATCAGGACAAAACAAATGAGCCCAAACTCAATGGTTTTATTAACAGCCATTGAAGATTTCTACCAACCAGCCTTTTTTGTCCCCTCCCCCCACCACGACAAGGTGAATGCACATTCCATTAACCACCTGGCCCTATTATCAGATCAACTCCATGATTTCAAATTATTGTATTATTATCCATATTTGATACAGTTACATAGTTCAAGTCGATTGTACAATTACAAGTGGTTTAAAATTGACTTCCAAGTTTTCATTAATTATTAAGTAATGCTAATAATAGCATTTTAAAACTAAAACTGGATTATTACATATAATTCATCATCATTCTTTATGTTTGTAAAAAATATTATTATTACTTAAAATAGTAATATTGTTCTATGCAGAATCATTGCCCCTGAATGTTTAAAGACTGAGAACGAAGAGCAAGACTCTGAGCCACCAATTAAGAAAACAGAATTAAAATCTAAACCATTGAAAGCATCAAATGGTTTTACAAACATGACAAATGGAAACTTGGCAAAGTCTAGAGCGGCCAGAGCTGCAGCCCGAGCGGCTGACAGCCACAAAATTACTGAATATTTCAAGGAAGAAATCAAAAGCCCTAAAGTGGAAGCACCTCCTCAGCCTCCACCCACAATAGAAAAAAGTGTTAAAGTAGAAACTAAATCAAATGGAAACAATAATAACCAAAAATTAACTGAACATTTCCCGGTGAGGAAAAGTGTGAGGAAGACTTCTAAATGTGTGATGGCTGAAAAAATGAGGGATTTGGAAAGGGCAGTGCGAGAACAGAGGGAAGACGGGCTTCAGGTAACATTTGTTTACTGTGTCATCATATATTTGAATTTAAAATTGTGCTTAATAATAATAATTATTATTGATAATGATTTAAAATAAATTACATGTTCATAATTAATTAAATCTTCAAAAGTGACTTGTCATAAGTATTGCATAATGTGAGATCACTTCCTATATATTAATAACTTATCCAAGTGCAACAGATAAGAATAAGAACAAGGCTGTAACAATGTAATCATAGGAAGAGTTATGTAGGCACATCCCACGCGAATCAACAAAGTTATATGTTATACGATTTTATTATGTAATGTACATCTAACATATTGTAGACATGTAATATGATGTAAAATTACATTAGACTATGACCTACAGTAGGTAACACATATCTAATGTCAGGTCATATAAAGAGGTAATGTTTGTGAGTTTGTGAGGTTGTAGCGAGTATCTCTGGATCTTCTGAACCAATTTAGATGAAATTTGGTAAGAAGATAGTTTGAGACCCTGGGAAGGACTTTTTATCCCGGAAATCACCCCTTAAGGGCGTGAAAATGAGGATGAATGTTTGTATAGGGAATCAACGTAGGAACGAATCGAAGCAAAGCGAGGGTGAGTCGCTAGTCTAACATAAAGAGGAGCTAATATCCTGTCACCCTCATCATCCCTTATTTAAAATTTCTCTATATATAAAGTAATTTTATTGGAGTTTATACAAGCTCATATTATTAATACACTGTGCTTACACCACCCTAAATTAACTCATTTTCTCACATCTCAAGAGGTCTTTTAAAAAAATAAGTTAGCTTTTGTCTACATACTTTCCTTTATATTGTGAAACCTACATTATATCTATACTCGTATACATACATACAGATACACAATATTGAAGTGAAATGCATATGAAATTATATATGCTACCTATAAGAAAAACGCAGCCTTTGAAGTTTTTGTCTCTTTGTTCTGGCTAATCTCCGAAATGGCTGGACTGATTTTGACGGGACTGACTGGTAAATACGTTTTTTCGTCACGATTTCTCATGACGCGGCCTTGGAATGTTATTCTCATGGAGTCATGCGTGCAAAGAAGTATGTCAAAATAACAGCTTTTTACTCAGTACATATGGAATTTTATACGGTTTTTATAAGAAAAACACAATTTTGAAATTTTTGTCTGACTGTTCGGTCTAATCTCCAAAACGGCTAGGCTGATTTTCAGGGGACTTTCACTGACAGGTAGTTGATGTTATAAGAAGTAACTTAGGCATGTTTTATTTCACCCGTTAGTAAATACATATAAATCCAGGTGGCATACTTCGACGGCAAGGGCCGCGGCGTGGTCGCGACGCGCGCGTTCGGTCGCGGCCAGTACGTGGTGGAGTACGCGGGTGAGCTGGTCGGCCTCGCGGAGGCGCGCGAGAGGGAACGCAAGTACGCGCAGGACCCCAGCGCTGGCTGTTACATGTATTATTTTAGACTTCAAGATCAGCAGTATTGGTGAGTGTGTATTGTTAGATTTAAGTTAACGTGTTATTTATTTGCTTTGTATGGGCTGGCACCGATTTCGAAAATATTTGATTAGGTATGTATTTTAGGTAGGCTTTAATTACTTAGCCAAAGCACACCGACTTCGAAAATATTTGATTAGGTATGTATAGTAAATAAAAACTACCAATCAGTTATTTTTTACTTTTTAGTGCTTTTGTTTGAAGTCGGTTTTTTTTTAAGTTTTTATTTTTCCGTTTTTAGTGTAGACAGTAGTAGCAAAGTAAGAATTCTAACGTGTTAGGCTTGTCAAATTAAACAAAATAAGCCCAAACTCAAAGTATCTACTATTAGCCGTTGAAGAATTCCACCTATCCACCTTCTGGCCTTACCATCAGAACAGGTCAACAATACTGAACCACTGTACCATCAACGGAAATAGAAACACTTGCAAAGTTTCTAGTCAATATGACAATTAGAAGTAGGTTAAATTCATCATTAGCTATTTTTCCAACCTTAGGGGTGGTTTTTTTTTTTTTTAATTTAAATGGGACCAATCTGGAAGTATATATACACTTTCAAACAACACAATAATTGTCCAAATCGGTTAATAAATGACGAAGTTCTGAGGTAAGAAACATAAAAAAAATAATACAGTCGAATTGAGAACCTCCTCCTTTTTGAAGTCGGATGAAAATGGGTTGGAAGTTACTAAGAAAATTCGTTGCTTTTAAACTACGCAGAAAGAGCCGTGAGAAATGTTATTTAAAGCTATGTAACTATACATATTTGTGTCTTTATTTTTATGTGTTGGGACCAATGGACCATAAACGAATCAACCACTGGACCAGACATATAAGCGGACGTACCTTTAACGGTCATGTCAATAACCAGGGAATTTTAGCCTAGGTCGTTTGTTTTTTGTGTCAGTCTCAAGCACTTGTCAACAAAACATCTCCCAAAAATGACTAAATGTTCTGTTAAATGATGTAAAAACTATAACGGCGGAAGCAGCAGTATTTCTTTTTACTTGTAAATACATTATTTTATTACATTTATTGTTATTTATCACACAATTTAATTAAATGTAAAATAAAATGTCATATTATCCTGACATCTGACAACCATCATAAAATGGCTGGATTATACCATTCAGAACAAATGACAAAACTGTCGAGTGAGTCCATTTGACATCGACTAGTGCTTGACAATGTCGAAAAATATATCGATATTTGACGAAATAACTGAACGAATTGTGTTATTTGTACAGTACAATAACATAAAATACTTTTATCACAGTATCCTACAATCTGATGACAATAAATTTATAAAAATATTTTCTAAATCAAATAAAAATATAAATGCAAAAATTATAATTAGTATGTGTACTTAATTTTTTATTTTATTTTATACAACATTTATATACTTTGGAATATTATTCCATTGTAATAATAATAAAGATTATTTTATTTCAACACATAAATTACACAAAATCAAACAATAATGTTTTAGCACTAAACTTCTGGGTTCGCAATTTGTAATAAAACACTTTACCACTTGCACTAATTATTTTACTTTCACGATCCAACACTCACTTTTTCACAATTTACAATCACTTTTTCTTTTTCCTAATTTCACAAATGTTTATTAATAACTGAGCAATATTAGGACAGTGTCATATTTTTATGACTACCCGAGACAATCAATTGCCAATTAAAATAGTTCAATAACAGAATCAACAAAATCACTTTATTTAATTAAATTAGCTTAATATTTTTTTAATCTTTACAAAATAATATTTATTATATATTAATGGAATATAAACCCGATATTCATTTGTTTATTAACATTATTATAGGCCAACAGAATGTTGCCATCAATGCCATCATATTGATATAAATGAAATTAAAAAATGATTATTATTTGACACATTATTATTGCCTCTTTAATTCAATTATTTTAATGTATTATAATAAATACAGATATTTTAAATTAAAAGATGTAAAATATGATGACTATGCTAACCAATGTCTAAAATGTCATTCATTGGTTCATCGATATATGTATTTTATCGATTACGTTCAAGCACTAGAAATATTGTATTGTGTATCAGTGTTTATAACAATGTAATAAAAAATCTTTGTGTGCGTTATGCGTCACTTGGTTGAACTAGTTTTCATACATTTGTATTTTATGTCAGGTCCAGTCTCTAATTCGTCCATGCAATGGACATAAAAGAATAGAATATCTAAATTTTTCAATTTATTTGACCAAATATAAATCATTCATGAACTGATTTTAACTATTGGGATATATGACGACTTCCTAAAGTGATTTTAAAATAAATGAATAATTTAAAAGTGTTATTAAAACCATAATATATTTCATTACAATTTTTGTTTTATCTTATGTTAATTTTACACACCCTTCATAACTAATATACATGTTAACCATACATATGTACATGTAATGCCATCCACTTCAATTTTTTTTGTTCCTGATGATTAAGCTAGTATATTCGAGTAATCTAATTGTATTCAGCCCTTCTTAATTTCCCACTGCTGGGTACGAGCCTCCCTTCAATACAAGGGGGGATCAGGCCATAGTCTACCACGCTGGCCAAGTGCGGGTTGGCGGACATGTCTTTCGAAAACTTGTTAGGTTTTCTCAGACATGCAGGTTTCCTCACGATGTTTTCCTTTACCGTAAGACAAGTGGTAATCATGTTGAAAATGAGTCGCATATGAAAACATCAGAGGTGCTAGAACCGGGATTGAACCCGCTTCACTCGCTTACCCAAGCGAGCACTTCACCACTGGGCTACCACTGTCTTATCTGAGTAATGTACATATATTAATATTATAACATTTTGAGCGTAGTATCGACGCGACGTCCGAGTCTGGTCGCCTGGGCCGGCTAGTGAACCACTCGCGCAGCGGCAACCTGCTGACCAAGGCGCTGTGGGTGGACGGGCCGCGCCTCGTGCTGCTGGCGGCGCACGACATCGCGCCCGGCGACGAGCTCACCTACGACTACGGGGACCGCTCGCGGGAGTCGCTGCGGCACCACCCCTGGCTCGCGCTATGACCTGGCTCAGTTTTGATGGTATATACGAGTGCATTCTGTTTGTTTCATTTCTATACTCTGATAGCACGACGACATGATCGTTGAGAGATCGAGCGTAATGGTGATGGGTTTATGTGTTCTCTGAGACTCGACGAAACTGCTATGGCTAATGGCTGTTACTGAGATTTCTTGACGGAAAAGCCCAATGACTTTATTTGGCCCGACCCCAGATTCGAATCGAGGATCTCCGGATCTGCAGCTGTACATGCTAGCTACTAGATCATAGAGGGTTTCTGATTATTATTATACTATTAACGTGACGCGACTAAACTAGGTTCAAACTTTTAGTCATTGATTCACAATCACCGGACTTGTGCATTGACCATATCATTTTTAATCTAAATTCACTTACTGATAGACAATACACTATCAATCTTCAGTAGTCAGTCAGTTCAGTCTAGGAGCATGGATTTTTGTGTAAAAGTCCTTATATATTATTGTATTCTAAGAAGAAAATATACATAATTAATTTACTACAGGGATATGAAAGTTTATTGAGAAGTTAAAAATATAGGAATTAATGTTTAAGCTTCTGTTTATATTTCCTGTGGGACATCCCATCTGCCTCAATACGTGCACGGCACACACATCACACATCTAAATATTAAAAAAAAATATTAACGTAACTTATTGTGTGCAGAATGTAGGCCCAAAAACAATAGTTAACAAAGATTATGCCTTTTTGTCTGTATATCTGTGTACAAAAAGTACCGAGCCGAGTTTAACTAAATTTTGTGTAGTGACAACTTATACCTGTTACTACAGAAAAATCTTTGATTTCCTCAGGAAGACGTGATAACTAATTCTGTCTAGTCGTTCTTAGAAATGTACATGGCTAATGCTGTGTAAACCTTAAGAGAAATATAAAACCAATGCACTAGAAAATTGTAGGGCTTAATAAAGTCTACAGAATTTACCATACCATACCCATACCAAGGTCTACAGAAAATTCTGCAATAGCATAAGTCTTTCTCCTAAGGTACACTCGCAATAACTATTTATATCTATTTAAAACGTATCTAGGGAAGTCACTAGTTTCCAATAATCACAATTATTTTATTATTTTCAGATCTGTATCAAGAAATTCTAGTTGGACTAATGATGTTTATTTATTAATTTAAAATACTTAATATAAAAATAGTTTTATATAAGATTTGTTTGTTTGTTTGAGGACATCATATTTGTTGATAGTGAGGCAAGTGGCGTAACACTAGTTTTGAAATCGACGGCGCGGAATGTGTGGAGACTGCCTTATGGCCACGAGTATCAACCCTCATAGAACAATGTCACATTTGAAACTTATAATTTAAAAGAAACACATAGCTTAAATATATCTAGATATATTTAGTAAATAATTTATTCTATTAATTCGCTTAAGTATTTAAAACTAAGTTTAAATTTTGTGTTTTCAAAAAGTTCTTCAAATGTCTTTGTTCTGCTGAGGGTGTACGACTGTGTTTGTAACGTACCGATGCCCGATAGTGACTGTGAAGATATCAATATTCTTCATTAAAAATTACTAAATAATTGATATAGTGCCACTTATCTGACCCAATAACGGCGTCGCTGTTGTTGAATTTAGTTTTGCTGCTAAATATAATTTCCGCAGTTTTTAGGGTAAAAATAATGACATAGCCCAAGTCTTCAAGTAGTAATAGAAATGTTAATTTGCTGATATACCAAGGAATAATAATCAAAATATATTTTTAATGATTCTAATTTTATTATTATGATCATAAAGATAATTATTTGGGTAATTTAAAGGCTGAATTCCAAAACAATACTTATAGACCAGGGTAGAAGCCTTTAAAAATAATAAAAAGTGAAAAAAAAAATAGTAGGATGCAACCCATTAGAAAAGGAGGGGAATATTATAAAAATGAAAGGAAAAATAATTTACGGGCGATCTGAGGTCGGAAAGGGGGTGGGGGGGGGGAGCTTATAAGGGTAAAAAACGGTTTTTCTCGATTTCCGGCAAAACTAAAAGTCCTATCGAAAAAAATCAAATGGCAAAGTTGTAGGTAATAAAAAGATCTAAAACTTTTGTATTTACACTTTTTTCACATAACCTCAAAATTTATGTGAAAAAATCAAAAAACCAAGTTTTTGGTTTTTTATTTTTATCTTTTACAAAAATGTTTTTGTTTTAATGAAATTTGGTGAAAACTTACCTTTTTATGTCCCAAATACGCTGTAATTTATTTGATTAAAAATATTTATTTTTTCAACTTATTTTGAATTAATATCGAAAAAACACCCCAATTTTCAATCGAAAATTCACCCGTCAAAATATCAGCTTTTTTCAAAAAGTTGGTATGTTTTCTGTTCGTTGAAATGTCTACTTTCCGACGGTGAAAAAAAAATATATATATTACTATAGTAAATCTTCTGAGAAAATGCAAAAAACAAAAAACCTTTTTTATTTCATACACTTGCTTATCATCTGCCTTATTGCAGATGATACAGATTCATCCATACTGATAATCTGAAAAGACAAAATCGAATTAATAATGCCTTCACTATTTTATCGTGAGTATACCCCCATGAAAAAAATATATTAAAGAAATAAATGTCAAAATGTATAAAAAATATATTATAAATATATTAAAAATCTATACTATACATATTTTTTATGTATAATTATATAAAAAATATGTATTGTATAGATTTTTAATATATTCATAATATATTTTTTATATATTTTGACATTTATTTCTTTAAAATTTTTTTTTCATGGGAGTATACCACTCACGATAAAATAGTGAAGGCATTATTAATTCGATTTTGTCTTTTCAGATTATCAGTATGGATGAATCTCTTTGTATCATCTGCAATAAGGCAGATGATAAGCAAGTGTAAGAAATAAAAAAGGTTTTTTGTTTTTTGCATTTTCTCAGAAGATTTACTATAGTAACATATATTTTTTTTGACCATCGGAAAGTAGACATTTCAACGAACTGAAAACATACCAAATTTTTGAAAAAAGCTGATATTTTGACGGGTGAATTTTCGATTGAAAATTGGGGTGTTTTTTCGATATTAATTCAAAATAAGGTGAAAAAATAAATATTTTTAATCAAATAAATTACAGCGTATTTGGGACATAAAAAGGTAAGTTTTCACCAAATTTCGTTAAAACAAAAACATTTTTCTAAAAGATAAAAATAAAAAACCAAAAACTTGGTTTTTTGATTTTTTCACATAAATTTTGAGGTTATGTGAAAAAAGTGTAAAAACAAAAGTTTTAGATCGTTTTATTACCTACAACTTTGCCATTTGATTTTTTTCGATAGGACTTTTAGTTTTGCCGGAAATCGAGAAAAACCGTTTTTTACCCTTAAAAGCTCCCCCCACCCCCTTCCCGACCTCAGATCGCCCGTAAATTATTTTTCCTTTCATTTTCATAATGTTCCCCTCCTTTTCTAATGGGTTGCATCCTACTATTATTTTTTTTGGTTTCAAAAATTATCGACTCTGGTCTATTAACAATAAAATGACATTTCAAAATGGTAGACACGTAGTTCCAGTTTTGGCCACCGCGTCGGAACTCAATTATGTTTGTGGCACTATAGGTTGATAAAAAAGCAGATAGCTACTTGACGTTCGTAACACTGTAAAGGCATCAATATTTCCTATTTGACTACTTTTATTATAACATGGAATCGACAAAGTTATTGTACTCATGAATTAGATTATTAGAATAGAAAATAAATATCAATAGATTAAATATCGATTCATTGTTTCCTTATATTTACTGTATTGTATTAACATACAGTTCCTCATAGACTGTACGTATGCAGAGATCAGATACGTATAATGAAGCCAGACATACTGATTAAAAAGGTACAAATAAACGCGCGTGACGCCGTATTTATGTAGTAGATTCGTAACAATTTTGATACAAATTTTTTGAGAGTTTTGATTTAAATGTTTATTTTTATGAATCGAACTATATTTTTCAATATTCCAAGGTATTTTTATAGCGTATATATGAATTAGTGGTAAAAAATTTCCGTTTCATACTTGACGGCTTTTTTGATTGCAATAAAGGGTTGATAAAAATATAGTCTACAATAGATGACAATTTATATTTGTGTAATATTAATGTTTAATGTCCATAATATTATTTAAGAGTAATGAGATTTAAATTTATAAAAAGTTGATTCATATCATGGTCAAAACACAAACTCGAATAGTTAATTACATTCAATTATGTTAAGTTATTTAATTTTCATGAATACGAGGTTGTAAGTGTTGCTTACAGGAAACTTCATGTTGTGTTCAGTTCACACGAGGATTAATCTAACATTTTTTATGTCATAATTATGAATATTATAATATGCCATATTAATTTGTACAAGCACCCACCGAAACTAGATCGAATTCGGATGCATATTTGACTTGGAGTTTTTTTTTCTCCAATGTATGTGTACAAATAAGAACTTCTAAATTAATGCTATCTAGAAAATTGAAACTTATTTGTTGTCAAATTTTAATCTCATTTAAGTTACAACCCATTTTTTTATATTTATTAATAAAAAAAAGTGTGTTTACATATGCGAGAATATTCGTAGACTGTCATCATGCTAATGATTTTAGATTACTTTTTTATTAAGAAAATTAACAAATAATAATAAGAGAAAATCACTATCGTCCAAATGATAATTGGTTTGACAAGTGGAAATTGATAAGGAACGCAGTATAGATCTCCTTGCATTTTCCTGAATAACACTTTATTGGATACAAGTCCACCGAAGACTTGTGTTAGCAATTTTATTTTAATAAGCGTTGTGTGATAGAGGCTGCAACTCTTACGTATGTTAAAGAACTATGCGTTTCCGGCCTTAGAATATATAATTATTTTAATATGTTCAAATGTATTTAAATTTCAATTATGTTATTTATGTACAATGTCCTGTATACTGAGAGTTAAATTATTTTGCCATTTTTTATAATATATCGAATGTTTATTCCTCGACATTTAACTGACTTAGATTCAGGTGTCCTTTCTAAAGACAGATAAATTATAAAAAAATAAATTTTAATACAGGCCCGGTACGCATAAAATATCCTAGAACAATTTTGATGTAATATTATTTTTATGTGAAATTAAAAGTAATTTACTGCAGCCGGTGTGAATGATCACGAAGTTATTAATATTATATAGCTCGTTATAAGTGTTGATAGATATACGAAACGTTGTGGTTTGCCAGTCGTTAAAACTCCTCACTACCTGTAAGTGTCCAAATAAACGAGTAAACTGTATCTCCTACACTTTCGTATAAAGTCGCATTGTATTAAAGCCAAAAACTTAACGACTGATAGACCTAAAATGATAAGCATTTTAATCGAACGTGCGATTGGATGACTTATGTATTTAAATATATTAGATTAAAAATCCTACGTGTAATACTGCTTCTTTAATTATATAATATAAAAATTAATTTATGTAATAATGTACGTTTAATATTATCGAAGTTACTTCCTCTCTTCAAAATTAGGCATTTTAAGACTGAATTTCAAGCATTTAAACAGCACCACTAAGACCACAAATTAAAATTTCCATCGAAATACATAATTCCACTCTTCCTGTTCACAATCTTCTGTTATTTTGAATAAAATCCAGCAACATTATAGCTATGAATAGTATTGCTTTTTGTAGTTCCTATTCCCAATTTAACATGTGTGAGCGCCTAACCCTTAATATTACTGCCCATCAAAGGCTAATTTAGATTAATTTGATGACAATTGTAACATATAGAGTAACCTATACTTAACTTTTTAAAATTGCTTAAATACTATTGTGTATTGACATTTCAAATGTTAGGTTAGGTGTAATCCATAGACGTAGAGGATGGACTGAGCAATATTCCCATAAAATTTACCACTTGAAAGACAGAAAGCCTTTTATTTGAATTTGAATTATAAATGAAATGAAAAAAAATATATTTAAAATTATAATATTATAATGAAATGTAATATGGTTATAAATATTTGTCTTCATTATCCGTATTTCAATTTATAGAGAGGACTTGCAAAACATTTGTTTTGTGTCTGTCGCGCCTTTCCACTATTTTTAGCTGACGGTTGGCAAAGAAACACTCTGTCCACTCTCTAGGTCTATGATGTAATCATAGAATAGTTTTGGAAATTGTTTTGCATTTTGTTTAACAAAAATGAGTGGCGATATTAAATATTATATTATAATTGGTTATCATTGCTGTTGAACTTTTAATAATTGAACTAATAATGTGGGCAATTTAACAATAATGTCAATAAAAAATTCAATATAGAAACGTTTGAAATGTTGCCTGTTTTTTTATCAAGATTGCATCTATATGACGCTTAATCCAAAGTAAATATTTTTTTCCTACAGGGTGACCAAAGCTTTAGAAGACAAAATTTAAAAGTTAAATGGCACTTCGATATTTTGTAGATTAAAAATAATATTAATTAGATAATTGTTTAAAATCATGTTTATATTCAAATTTCAGTTCGAATACTAATTTAACTAAAGTATGCTCGTATCTTCTATTATAGCATTAGATCAATTGAATTCTTAAGTATTTTCAAATGGTAACAATTAAGTTTGCAACTGTTTAATGATAATGAAGTAAAACTAAGATTTTGAATAAGTTTTATTCAGATTCATTAATTTATTTTGAATGGGCTATTCAATGCACTGCCCTTACGATATACATTAGTGATTAAAGAATTTTAAATGTCTTTAAATATTAAGTGTTTTATTTTCCTATTTTTTTATAGTAAAATTTGCACACACGCAATATATTTAATAAAGTTTTGAGTCAAATCTGTACATTCAATATTTATTGGAAAATCTTATTGAAATAAATATTATTATCAATACAGAGGTCAAATCTAGTTTTTAGAATTTTTGTGTCTGTGACCGCATCACGAGAAAACCACAAGACAGATATGATGAAATTTTATAAGATGAAAGCTGTTTATCCGGGTCAACATATAGGACTCTGAGCTAAACATAAAACGTAACTAGACCAACCCGAGCGGAGTGAGTGTGAGTCGCTAGTACAAAATAAAAAAATCAAGCATTATCATAATTTAATATTACATTAAATACATTCAGTCTGGTTAATTTATTGACACAATATGGCATTAGTCCATATTACTATAACTATTGTGTCTATGCTACAGCGATTTTGTGATTCGCCTTCAAGTAATACAACTGTGCTTGCGATTCCAACTCCTGCAAGGAACGGACTACTGGCGCCATCTGACTCACGTGGTCCTGTGAAAATTTAACAGCATGAACATTGTAGAGGTGGCAATGCAAGTTAAAGCAGAAAAATAGTTTGTTGAGAAAATAATAATGCTAAACACTTCGTTTGTCTAATATACTAAATATAATTAATAAATTATATTATAAGTTGTAGTGTTACTTATGTAATCAATGATGTTCTTCCTCTTTTTATTATATCATTGCATATTATACTATTTTGTTTCTGTAAACTAATAATCTTTTACATTTTTACATAGTAAAAGTGCGCATAAAATTTAATGTATTAAAGAAAAAATATTGTTTCTCATATAAGTGATTTTTTTGTAATTCTTTTGCGAAATAAATTCTTTAACCCTATATAACCCAGACGAAATTGAATATTATTTTGCTTAATGGTCAACCGGTCTAACACAACCCCATCTAGAAATGTATCGATAATATAACTAACCCATTTTAAAGTAAAGCTATCTCTCCTCCGGTACGCACTTCAACCCTGGAATCATTTTACAAGAGTCAAAAATTCTAATCGACCCTATTAAAACGAAAACCATTTTTCTTGAAGTGACGACTTACATTACAAGCCAATTCATATTTGTCAAATCTTACTACTATATAAATGCAAAAGTTTAGATGGACGGAGGTTTATTTGTTACTCAATCACGCCAGAACGACTGAACAGATCTGGATGAAATTTGGCACAATAATAGATCTACTCTAGAATAGCACGTAGATTTCTATTATCCCGGAAAAATGTAGGGTTCCCGTGGGATAATTTGTTTTGCATTAGGAACGAACCCGAGCGAAGCGAAGGTGAGCCGCTAGTAAAATAAAAATTATTTTGAAGGAATGCTATAGGTGAGCAAGTGCTCAAGCCACAATTTTAAATCATTTAGCCACTTCATAGATGTTGAACAAAATCAATCATCAATACATTAAACAATCGAAATCATGTGGCAAAATAAGTTTAAAAAAATAAACAAAGCAGTAAATACCTGGTAACCGGAGCCAACTTGTTTTCGCTTCTGTCCGTATACGACTTTACCGTCAAATTCGTTGCTTGGCACCTTCATATCGTTTTCAACTTGCTGTATGGTTATATTCAGATGATCTTCAATATCCGCCAGATACTAGAAATTTATTATAATTACAGCGCTATCTTATTTTTATTTGAATCTAGGAATAAAATAGCTTTTTTTTTGAGAATTTTTATTAAAGTTAATTCAATATAATTAGTAATTAATCAATACTCCATTATTTCCAATGTTTATTACAACATGTACAAACGATTATATTATCGACTGTCTTCATGCATGCATGCACTTTTTAATGAAGTTAACAATATTAGTATTTATTTATTAATAAAAACATGTATAAATTACCTGTGGCTCGTTATACCACATGCAGCACCCCTTCGGCCTGTCATCGATGAGGTTGGTGTTCCAACAGTTGCGTCCCCGAGACGAGCACCACTCGCCGTGATACCATACCTATTAATATTACACATATACATAATTTATGTCATTCTTTTTCAAACCACTTTGCAGGCAATATAGTAAATATGCTAAAATTTTAAAATTTAGCGCTCGGGCCTTTACGTTTCACCACTCTTTATGTTGTACTAAAAAGGAAAAACTAAAAGACCATTCATGAGTATAAAAGTCTTATTAATCATATACATTTTGTTTTCACTTTCTAAATATTCGTTTACAAACCAATAACAATTAATAATACTTTTATTTTCGAAAGGCTTGCAGATATTCTTAAATAATAAAACTCGTGCAAAATTACGCAACCCCCAGATTATTGACGTTTGCAATCAAGCCAAATATTAAACGAACTTGCGTCTAAAGTGACGTGTTTAAGTTTATAATTATTGCAGCACGATAATTAATTGCATAACCTAAACAATTTACTATCAATACTTATGATGATTTCGTTAGATATTCCAATATCTTTTCATTTATACAATAAAATTCTAATTGAATCGAATCTGTAAATTAAATATTTTTTAGAAAATCCTTATTGAGAGTCATTATTATCGATACAGATGCCGAATCTGTAAAATCTGTCTGGTAACGCATCACGAGAAAACCTCTGGACAGATTTTAATAAAATTTGGTATAATGTGCATAGGATACTGTGGGAAAACATCTCATTTCATTTCACTGAGAAGTCTATATACAAAACGTTAATAAAATAGCACTACGTAAAAAGTATAAACTGCAACTTTAAACATTTTTATGTAACTTATGTTTGACTCGTACATTTCTAAATAAATTAAAAACTATCTATGTACTTTCCTTTTCTTAAGAGTATTATATAAAACCAGAATATAACTTTTCGGGGGTTTTTTTCATGTCTTATTTTACATGAATAACAATAACACAATAATAATAACGCCATCTATTAATATTTATTTAAACTAATTTTTCTTTGTTCCTTTTGAGATCTCATGACATTATAATAAGTAACAAAAGAAGCGAGTTTTGAAATAAACGTAGGGACAAATCAGACTACTACATATGCGAAAATTTGTATGTCTGTCTCTTTGACGTTAAAACAGCTGGACAGATTTGGATAAAATTTAGTATATAGATAAGGCTGCTAGGTACCTAGGAAGGCTTTCAAGCAAAGCGTAAGCGAAAGTAAGTAAGAGTAAGTAAGTATAAGCAAGTGTCTACCTTCTCGGGCACGGTGGCCACGAGGCTGATGGCGAGCCCCATGCGCTCGGCGCGCCCCACGCGCCCGATGCGGTGCACGTAGTTGGACTTCTCGTCGGGCAGCGTCACGTTGATCACTACAACACCACTTTAATATATATATATATAGTTTTGTTTCTTTAGCAGCAAATTCGCATGTTATATTTAGTTAGATAAGATATAATTTATATTGTCAACTGACTTCCTCAAAAAGAAGGAGGTTCTCAATTCAGCTGTTAATTTTTTTTATGTTTGTAAGCTTATATGATATAGAAGTTCTAAAGTTGAGTAAGTATAAAACTTTACTTTTCCTACTTTTCAGAAGGGTAGTTTAAAGTTGATTTCATAATTTATTTTTTTATAACGCTTTGATTTTTTAAGTTTTAAAGTAGTAATTCAATTAAATAAAGTGAAATAATGATATAAATCAATAAGAATAATAAATCTACATAATTAGTTAATTAATTATTGCTTTTAATATAACAATAGGAAAGTGTTGGTTTGGAGAAATTAGTCATTTCAAATATATATATTCTTTAATTAACTGATTAACTTACTATTTTACTATTATTTCAAAAGCCGCTTACATATTATCTAGTACCTACATAATATATAAGAGTCGTAAAAATTAACAAAAGCTTACTGAAAGGCAGTCCAGAAATGTCGATGCCGCGCGCCGCCACGTCCGTGCATATGAGGAACTTGACCTGGCTCTGCTTGAACTTGTCGAGGTTGGCCTTCCTCTCGGCGGGCTTGCGGTCACCGTGCAGGCACACGCACGAGAACTCGTTGCCGAACGACTTCAGGTAGCGCTCCATGTTATCGCAGTCCAGCTTTGTTCGGCAGAAGATTATTGCTCTGGATTGGAATGTAAATAAATTCTATTATTATAATAAACAAACGACTCACTCTCGCTTTGCTCGGGTTCGTCCCGTTCGTATCGTTACGTACTTATTAATGGTTAGAATGGTATAAATAGACTATAATAATATTACATATATATACATAGGTACGATGAGTTGTACTATAACATCTTTTTCTGTGAGAATGAGATAATCTTACACATTAAAAAGTAGCTTATGTCACTCTCCAGCTCTCCAACTGTCTGTACAATCACGCCAATTCGTCACTCTGTTTGGACGTGAAAGAAGGACAAACAAACACACTTAAATATTTGTAGCATTAAGTATAGATAATGTACACTAATATTACCGAGGTAAAGTTTGTGTGTAGGGGGTATGCTCTGAAATTTGAGATAAGATTCTGAATATTATTTCACTAATAGGAAGCTATGTTACCGCCTAGTGCTATACGCTATTTTAATTTCATTAATAAAATAGTTCCTGCAATCATAGTAATTTTAACCGAAGTCGGACAAAATTGCCTTAATGATGTTACTGAGATATTAAAAAAGGTTTTTTTTGTTGTTTTTTTTCTATTTGATATTACGGAACCACAAAAAAACGATATAAACCATTGATTCATAAATAAAATCACGAATTTAATTTTTTTTATTGCTTTATGGCATTGTAAAACTACCTTTATATGAATTACATAAATTGCAATTTTATTTGTTGTGGGCTAATAATCAAGCTTTAATAAATATATAATTACTTATTCCTTTTTCTTTGTAGATATATCCTTCTAATAACATAATTATTAATTTGACTTGACCGTTATTCGAAGCTTACGTATTGAGATAGGCATTACTGTTTCCGCCGTTTATATATCTATCCTTGTCTATCCGTCTACTGTCTCGCTCTCTACCGCACCACCTGGCAGCAGAGTGGGGATCGGTGTGAGCGATTCCCACTCCTAAAATTACTTCTTCATTGGCGTCTTGTTTTCCGTCGAGTGCAGTCGTGCTGGCTTGGGCTCGCACCGACTATACAAGTAACTCATAGCATTATAGGAAGACGTTTCTATGTAAGTTTTTAAAGTATTCGCAAAAAAAAAATTTAAAAGGTAAAGGTTCACACCATGTAAGTACATTTACCTTATTTATTATCATCATACTTGTTCCATAAAACAATCTCTACAGATTGTTGATTCTTGTCAGTGTGTGATCACATATTAATTTTCTTCAAGAGAAAATGGCAGTGAGTTTAATATGAATATAAATCCTCGCGGGATTGAGAATATGAAACCATATAATGTTCCATGAAACAATCTCTACAGATTGTAGATTCTTGTCCGAATGTGAGTCACATATTAATTTTCTTCAGAAAAAAATAGCAGTGAGCTCAATGTGCAGTTTTGATATCAATTGAAGTTATATCATAGCATAAAATTCGAGTCATGCGCCGAATGGTCAATTGCATGATATAGTTTGGTTAAATCCACTGTATTAGGACAATCGCTATATTACTGAGCCTATAATTGTATGGGAAGGCATCGTCTCGATAAGATTGGTTCACTTTTATGAAGATACACGTCGGATTCAAAAGATATAAGTTCTAGGTATGTATGTAATACATAAACTCCAAACCTGTGAATGGATTGGTTTTTGAGCATTATAAGAAATATTATACATTATTATTATTTTTGAACATATGGATATCGCATATCCGTTTATCAAAATTCTAACCCGCACTGGGCAAGGGTAGTGGCCAATAGCCTGATCCCCCTCTTATTAAAGGGAGGCCTGTGCCCAGCAGTGAGTCGTTAAAAACGGCTGAATACGTTAAAAAGTATAATATTCTATTCCAGTGGTCGAACAGCCAAATCCAATTGGTTTTGGCCAAGGCAAATTATTAGAAGAAACACCAGTGTACATTTACGAAATACATACGTTACGGGCTGTTCTGAACTACGTTGATTAAATGTAACTTATTGTATTTTATATTATACTGATGTTCCCACTCGGGGCATCATGGGCAATTGCTATTTTAGGCATTCCTGCTGTGCTTGTAACGACAGGTTGTCTGTTACAAATTAAGCCTTAAAGAGCTTAGCAATCGTTCAAACATTACATGTTGGTAAACTACGGCGTTGAAAATTTTCAATTATAATAAGGTTATTGAAAGTTCTCAGTAAACGATAAGAGTCAATGTTAAGCATCGAATATAACTTAAAATATTGCACTGGCAAATGCATATATTAAGAAAATGACATTGTCTCAAAGAAGGCTTGAAATGTACCACATTACAGTGAAAATTTATCTTTAATTTTGGATCACATATATAAACTACAACGGATATGACGTATTATGATCATCGCTAAAATTGTAAGTTTTGACATATTATTATGAAACCCCAGTCTGACAGCTAGGGTAGTTCTGAAAAATGTGAATTATACGCACAAATTGAGGAGGTACGTAATCATCATAAAAATTGTCCTTAATTTTGCGTGACATTGGCAAGTAATCTTTGCTTAAGTGACACGTTTTTGAAGCCACTAACAAGATAATTTAATTGAATGAAATTGGTCCATTGCTTGGTTATGGATTTTACCAAATGTCAGACTACCTAATGACCGATCCATACTATATAAAAGCTATGGAGTATATTTGATGAGTCTTAGTGACATTGTTTTAAAATTTATATTATAGTACTCGTGCCTAACAAGTCTTCTCGATTTATTGTCATATGTGTAAATATCCTGTGATGTGCATCCGTGTACATCATACGTAGCTTCTTCTACGTAAATCATAAATTTATCATCGAGGTTAAACGTACACAGATGCGTATACGTAATGTCATGATTAAAAAATCATAAATTTTACACCAATATGTATGCAAACATTTTTAACAGTATATTTCCGTTATAGTATTTTTGACACACTTATGGAAAGGATGTACGTTAGGCGTTGTAATTATTCTAAATTAAATATTTATCTTTTCGGATTGCTAATATTTGTGTAAATTTAAGAAAGTATTATTCTAAAATTGAATAATATTATTAGAATTTTAATTTGAATGAGAGTCACTTTGGCGAATCAATGACTCGTTTAGCTGAGCTTTCTTTAAATGAAACTAGATCTGTCTTGTTATTTTTTACAGCCTAGTATTATTACTGGCCTATTATTATTTGTTTACCTACAACATATGTTAGTATCGTGCGAAGTCGACCTTTCCCTACCATAGTTATCATCTCTTCTCTTGAATCTATCTATAAATATAGGCACTTCCAAAGCCATTATCAAGTCTTAAGCGTTGTTGCATTTGATTTATTTATTTTTTATATACGTAAGGAGTTGGCTTTATACAAACATCTAAAGGGACAAAAGTGCATGATGAGGGTTTGAAGTTTGAACTCGCATTAAGTTTCCCAAACCAATGGGCTTCTGAGTTATTAAAGAAATGGTATAAAATGGGGCGCACTATTTATAAATAATGAAGAGGAATAGAAAGCTAACTAATGTGTGTGTGTTTTCAGAAGAATTTATTATTAACTAAAATTGGAATTTTCAAACACATTATTTGTTAATGGTAATTATTGAAATTAACATACGTCGATCTATATATCCGAAAGTTCTCGTTCGAGTATCGGGTCGCGCATAGTAATGTAAATATTAGTTTTTCTGAAGGTCTAACAGTCTAGGGTCTCGGCTTCGGGCCTGATCACTGGACTGTGAGAGTGAAAGTAAGAATGAACTTGGTCATGTTAAGTGAACATACTTTTAAACCATAACATCACGGGGGCAGACGGTTTCTGAAACATTGGCAACCGAGGCCGTAATCGGCCAGGGAGATGTCTCCCATGTTGTATTAATACCTTCTTGAGTTATGTGTTATCTACAATATAATTTATATTTTATTTGAAAAAGGACTTTGGAAAAGCACTGCATTAAGTGTTTATTTTGGTCTTGGTAAAAATATCATCTCAGTGTTTCAATTACATACAGCAGAGTTTATTTCATCACATTGGCGTCCGTCTCCTACGCTTGCACCACCAGGCGATAACAAACAAGTCTCAATACGTAAGCTTCGAATAACGGTCAAGTCAAATTAATAGCAGCGTTTTACCTACCAATAAAACGCATATTAATTTACTTACCTTATTCAAAGCTTAACTTTGAATAACTGCCTGGTGTATTTCGACTCAATGAAGAAGTAATTTTAGGAGTGGGAATCGCTCACACCGATCCCCACTCTGCTGCCAGGTGGTGCGGTAGAGAGCGAGACAGTAGACGGATAGACAAGGATAGATATATAAACGGCGGAAACAGTAATGCCTATCTCAATACGTAAGCTTCGAATAACGGTCAAGTCAAATTAATAGCAGCGTTTTACCTACCAATAAAACGCATATTAATTTACTTACCTTATTCAAAGCTTAACTTTGAATAACTGCCTGGTGTATTTCGACTCAATGAAGAAGTAATTTTAGGAGTGGGAATCGCTCACACCGATCCCCACTCTGCTGCCAGGTGGTGCGGTAGAGAGCGAGACAGTAGACGGATAGACAAGGATAGATATATAAACGGCGGAAACGGTAATGCCTATCTCAATACGTAAGCTTCGAATAAGGTAAGTAAATTACTATGCGTTTTATTGGTAGGTAAAACGCTGCTAATATCAAACAACAAAATCTGACCTGTCCATCTTGTGCTCTCGGATGGCTCTCACACAGTATTCTCCTTTAAGTATCTTCACAGCTTCAGATAAAGTCTCTGGGGTGGTGTTTCCGCTGCGGATATTATCCTTAGAGTGGACGCCGTCTGTAGTAATCTGCCTAAAATAAATAACTTAGAAGTACACAACTATATATAACAAAATGTAAACAAACAAAAAGTTATGTAACACCAAGCAGTTATACAATTATATATGGAACACCCATTTTTATGTGCTACTTTAATTTTTTTGACGATTTATGCATAGTAGGAGAAATTAAGTATATTGGGAAGACTCCCCAATAAGTACTGTGCTTAAATGACTGGTATTTTTTTATTATTTAAATCAATAATTTTCTGTTTTAAAATAATATGTACTTATTAGTACTTTATTTAATTCCATGTATTAAATTTCATGAGAAATTAATCTGTTTTCTTTTTCTTTTCGCTTTTATAAAATTAAACAATCTATTTCACAGGATAAATATAAAGACATTTACTTGCGCAGAGTTTCCCAGTTGCGGTCCTTTTGTGGGTCTACATTGACCACGACGTGGTGCACAGTTTCGGGCACCGCATCTTCACCTTTCAAGTCCACCCATGTTGGAAAATGCATTAATTTTTCCTGACAAACATTGAAAAATACTTATATTTATATAAATTTCCAAATAAACATTGTATTCTTAAAAGCAGTAGGTATCTTAAGTCTTTTTTTAGGTAGGCATAGTCTGTGAACATGAATACTATAGGAATTGACAGAAAGTGCTTTATACTCCAAGGGATTTTTAAAACAAGTTAAACCTAAACTATAATTTTCACAATAATTCTTTTAGTTTAGCGTTGTTTCACTTCAGTAAGATTACTTTTTTATGCACCAGCTGATGTGTCTTTTTATGAAAAATATTCAATGTAAAACTTGACCGTTGTCTCTATCATAACTAGACCACATAATCAATCAATCATCATACTCACTGCCATTTTCTTAACTTCAAAAGCATGTAAAGTGGCAGAGCAAACAACCATCTGTAGTCGTCGACCATCTGATGTAATTTTTGGAATTTGTCTATGTAATCTCTCAATTAATTCTCCACAGCCAGCTTTAAGGAGACCATCAGCCTCATCCAGAACAAAGAATCGACAGTGAGTCAATGCGAGATATCCTGCAAAAGTAAATTTTAAATTAATTACATATTGAAAACCAAGAAATGTAAATTACTAATAACTTATATTTAGAAGGAGCCAACCATTAGGATTTAAAAAATAAGCCTTTTAGTATATTTAAAACAAATGTATTTAAGCCTTTGAGGTGTTGTTTTTAATCAAATCTTATATAATATCTATACTTATTATAAAAATAAGTCCCCCGGCCGCGTCTTTCTGTCCTCCTGTCTGTCCTCCTGTCTGTCTGTACGCGATAAACTCGAAAACTACTGAACGGATTTTTATACGGTTTTCAACAATAGAAAGAGTAATTCTTGAGGAAGGTTTAGGTATATAAATTATTATGCTTTTATGTAAATTAGCTGAAATACGGCGACAAATGTTGAAGAGGTCGCAAAAAATCTCGCCAAATGGGAACTTTCCACGCGAACGCCGCGTAAACTAGCAAAGATACAGTTAAGTAATGTACTAGAGAATTCAAAATCTATAAAAATTCTACAAAAAAGTCCGCGATAGCATATCTCTATCTCTTACGGTTGACTTACAATAACCACTTTTATGTTAACATTTTTAATTAAAAACATTACGTTATTTTCAAAGTTATTTTCTTTAGTTCGGTATTAATCCTTATCCAAATGAATATTTTAGTTAGCTTAGTCATTTAATGCAGATTAAAATTGCTCTTTACACTAAATCAATCAGATGAATAGTTTTTGAGATATCGTTGTTAGAAGTAATTAGTAGCGAAACATTTTTAATGCTTGGCGAGCATTGAGATGCCTACGGCGAGTCCATCCCCTCTGCCCCGCATCGCTCGACCGCCTGCTCAAGCTATATAAACCGGGCGATGTAGCGCGCGATCCTAGGATACTTTTTACCGCGGGAAAATATCTTATTTCTGAGGAAAAATACAAAAACTGCAATGTAAGAGTATACTAATATGTAACACCTAAGAATTTAGTTTTTGGTCATCTGAACGCGGGCGGAGCCGCGGGCAATGCTAGTATTAAATAAAAGTTAAAACTACTACATTCTCAAAATATTTTTTCTAGTAACATAACATTCTATCAGTCATTTTATTATTATAATAATCTAAACTACAGTTGTAACTAGAGATGTACCGATCAGGGGTTGACCAGTCAGGAAAGCAGACTATCCGGCCATATTAATATTCGGCGACTAGTCGACCATTACTTTATCCATATTACTATTCTAAAAAAAGGGAGATTATTATTATTTATGAAAATAATTATTTTTATTAAATTTCATTTTTAATTTTGTGGGTAGGCAGTAGGCATTGTCTGTAACAACTATATATTGCCTTTGAGACGTCGAAAACCTTAGTCTCTCTTGTGACTATGATTGCTGTAGAACATTCGAAACGTCGGGAACCAAAAATCAAAATAAATCCGCGAAAAAATCCGAAAAGATGCCTTTATTTAAAATGTCAAGTATTCGCGTAAATCTGAGAAAGTATGACATGACATAATTTCAATTAAATAGGAACTTTCAGTATACAAACTGTTTTAGCTTTTGTTTTATTTTTATTTTGCAAGGGATCATCTGTCTGCCTTTTTCCAACCAACTAGTCGGCTAGTCGGCTAGTCGACCAGACTCATAGTCGGCCTATCTCTAGTTGTAACCCAGTGATAACGCGCTCGCTTGGGAAACCAAGTGAAGCAAGTTCAAATCCCAGGTCTCACCACTCTAATATTTTCATGTGCGAATCATTTCCAACATGATTATCACTTGTTTTATGGTGAAGGAAAACATTGTGATGAAACCTGCATGTCTGAGAGAACCTTACAAGTTTTCGAGTAATGTGCAGTCAGCCAACCCGCACTTGACCAGCATGGTGGACTGTCTGATCCCCTCCGTATTGAAGGGAGGCCCATGCCCAGCTGTAGGACGTTAAAAAGGGCTCAATACAATATTTTATATAATTTATTAATTACCTCCTTGTATTAAATCCTCAAGTCGACCTGGAGTACCAACCACAATATCGACTCCAGAGTTCAGTTGGTTAATCTGATCCTTAATATTAATACCTCCTACGACCAATAATTCATTCACTTTAGGATTATTCAAATGTTTTTTGAACAAAGCAATTTGCGTACATGTTTGTTCTGCTAATTCCCTGGAGGGCTAAAATTGTAAAATACTCAAATTATCTAATCTTAAAAATTCTGAGCAACACAGATAAATAATACTTACAACACTAAAATTATAAAATTAGTTTAATTTATCATATAACATACCTCAATAATTATAGCTTGCGGTGCGTTATTAACAACTTTAGCTCCAGTTGCAGCCACATTGGATACTACATTTTGCTTCACATACTCTTTCGGTGCTTGGCTAATTGCCACATATGGTGCTGCTGGAGGGTACTGTGAAAATATAACAATGTTGAGATATAAAAAAAAAACTACTATATGTTTACCATACTTATAATTATTTTTATGCTAAAAATGTAAAAACAAAAAAAACATTACTTAACTTATTGCTGAAATATGTGCATACCTTAAAAGGTGCTGCTCCGAAGTTGAAACTCATTTCAGCATTTTTAAGAACAACAGCTGGAAAATAGCAGTCAGCACGACGAGATTGGTCTAGCTTAAAGGCTACACCTAAGTCTTCACCATTCTTGGTATAACGAATTTCACCACTATTTAAGTTTAACATACATCCTGTAAAAGTTATTTTACTATGAAGAAGTCAAATATTTCAAAGAATATAATAAATAAATATAGTTCACTATAAAACACACTGAAATATCTTACCAATAACATCATTTCTCCCATAAGCACTACCATAGTCATCAAATTGCTTAGAATTCGATTTTTTCCCTGTGCCCCCAAATCCATAACCAAGTCTATCTGTGCCGAGATCCAACCTTGCCTGTGTGTATTAAATATTTTATAATATGATGCAATAACAATAATTACAAAAATAAAATTTAATCCCTCCACGACCGCGGACACGCCGGCGTTAGGGTTAACAATAGATTTTTTTAGAAATTCAATGAATTTCTTAAAAATTTACCTGGAGGTGTTAAAATTTGATAGAATTATATTTTTTTTAATGAAGAATAACTTACCGCTTGTGAAGACCAGCCAACACGACATAATCCTTCATCGGTAACAGTACTTTCGTAGTAATAAGCACCTTTAGTGTGCACTCCTTTGGTGGCTCTGCAACCATGCCATCCAGTTGGATCCCTAGATTGGCATCGCAAACCATCAGGAGTAACAGCTAAAGCATCAGTACGATCGAAAAAAGACATCGTCCATTCTGTTGAACTCTGCTGAATTACTTTACTGGTTTTTCCTTCCTGAATATCTTTTAACGTTTCCCATACTATTTGTAATATCGGCAAGCAAAAAGCACCAGTCTTTCCACTACCGGTTTCTGCTGCCATAAGCACATCTCCACCACCTAATATTAATGGAATAGCTTCTGCCTGTACGTCAGTTGGAAGAGTCCAATCCATTTCATCTATAGCTTTCCCCAATTCGGGAAGAACACCGAATTCCTCAAACGCTGTCATTTTCTAAATTCGTAATATAATAAAGAAATTAGAAATTAATATTGGTTCCACAATCCACACGGTTTTCACTTCTGAACTGTGAACTGTGAAGTCTATAATTTATATATGTAACAATATACTCTATGGTCTATAACTATATTCTTTGACCTTTGTGTGAAGTTCTGAGACGGCCAGTGCTTCCAACACTTGAAATTTTATCCCCCTAAAAGTAATTTCAAACACCCCTAAAACCCCATGAGCGACAATTTGAAAGGTTTTTATGATTTATCTAATTTTATCTTTTAAAATTTTTAAATATTTTTTTATTTTATTTTAAATGATTACAAGTAGCGTAAAAAACTTATTTATGGTTATTACATATAAACATTTAGAAATAATAATAAATTCCATAGATAACTTAGAAAATATTAAAAAAAAGGGAAATAATTTTACCAAGTCTTTAACCGAAACTTTTTAAACCCCTAAACAAAGACCCTAAATATTTTTGTCCCCTTAAAATCCCCTGTGCCATTTTTTCACCTTTAAATTGGAGGGGAAAGCCCCTAAGTTGGCTACACTGGTTACCAGCACAAACTTTTATATGACATCCATGGCACAAACTCAGAAATGTTACCAGTTATGCAGTTTACCACTAGATCTCATATTTATTATAAAATAATTCAAAAATTAAAATAGTTACCTCATTAAAAAGTTCGATCATTTAAATCATTTAAATGTATAATATATTTGTAAAGTTATTTATTTAAAAAATACTTTTATTTACAAATAAAAAGAATTGTTAAAGTTATTTCTATTTAAGTCATGCTATTAAAGAAATAAAGCCCAAAAGAAGGCCCAAAATTATTGTTTTCCCTTTATAAAAACCCCTAAACATTTTTCCCCCTACATTTGGGAGGAAAACTCTTAAGTTGGCTACCCTGCACAGACCTGAGTTTTGACTTTTGAGTTTTGATTGCTGTCTAAATTAATAAGTCTTCCTCTTCTTTTATTCTGTGCTCAAAATTTAATAAAAAACATCAAGTATATTGCTACATACATAAAAAATATAAACCATTGGGCATAGACTGCAGATTAGTTGTTTAAGATGTTGTCATAGAGAATACTGTCTTGCAATAAAATTTAAATATAAGAATACTAGCGGACCCGACAGACGTTGTCCTGTCTACACGTCATTAATTTGAAAATTTCAAACTTTTTTTAATAATTTTTTTGATGAAAATTATTATTCAAATTGTGAATCTAAACCATTCCCAGATCCCCTTGAACACACACAAAAAATTTCATCAAAATCGGTCCAGTCGTTTGAGAGAAGTTCAGTGACATACACACTCACAGAAGAATTATATATATAAAGATAATTTAGACAGATGTCGGTAAAAAATAAATGTGTCAGGTTGTGTTAATAAAATTGTAAATTGAAATAAATAAAACTATGCTTATTTAAAAGGGATTTTATTAAAGATAACTCCACTGCGATAAAACTACTCTCTATAAAAGGTTATGGGCAGCGCGTAAACGCGAGAAATCGTATATTGAAAAAGAGAAAGATGAGCCATCATGTGCACATAGAGCCATTAAAAAGAGAAAATTACGATACATGGAGAATTCATGCAAAAGCTCTGTTGTTGGAACTATGTTTCTAATAAAATTAAGAAACCAATAAGCGAAGGCGACGAACTGAGCAAATATATAGAAAAAGATGAGTTAGCATTAGCTGAATTATTTCTTATAATATCTCCAAGCGAACTAAAACAAGTAAAAAATTGTCAAACAAGTAAAGAAGTCTGGGATACGCTTGAAAATATATATAATAGTAAAGGTCCCGCTAGAAAAGTAACCCTGTTAAAAGAGTTGATATTAAGAAAAATGAAAGACGATGACAGCATAGTTGATCATTTAAACAAATTTATGGATATTATCGATAAACTAGCCGACATGGATATAATAATTAATAAAGATTTATTAAGTATAATGCTGCTTAATATAGTTTACCACAATCTTTTGAAAGTTTTCGCATAGCCATAGAATCTAGAGATGATTTACCAAATCCAGATAGCCTGAAAATAAAAATCATTGAGGAAGCTGAAGCACGAAAAAATATGGCTACTACAACTGATGGGAACTCAGAACAAGAGGTACTTTACAGCAAGCAGCAAAGAAAAAATAAGAAATATATTATTGAATGCTACAAATGTCATAAAAAGGGGCATAAAGCGAATGAATGCTGGTCAAAAGTGAACAAAACTAAAAGCAGTGCGAATTATTGCATAGAAACATGTCTAAATGCTAATAATAATAAAGAAAAAGCCAGAAATTGGTGTCTTGATAGTGGATGCACGTCACATATGAGTCATGAATTGGAAAGGTTCCATAATGTAGAAAAAGAAGACCATAAAACTATAAGGTTAGCTTCAGAGAACTGTACAGCACAAATTGAAGGTCGAGGTTCAGTGAAACTGAACATAAAGGAAATACCTGGTCTACAACTGACTGAAGCCTTGTATGTACCGTCGCTGACTACAAATCTTATGTCAGTAGGAAAAATGACAGATAAAGGTGCAACAGTTTTATTTAAGAAGCAACAAGCAACCGTAATGCGAAATGATCAAATTCAGTTAAAAGCAGAAAGAAATGAAGATGGTTTATACTACGTTAAAGAAAATTTAGAAGAGAAATCCAACTATTCTGGAACAAATAAAGTGCAACTATGGCATAGAAAACTAGCACACCTTAATGAGAGGCAAATGAGAATAGCTCTTGATAAGAAAAGTATGGAAGGCTTAGAATTTAATAAATCTGATACAGTTAGAGATTGTGTAGTCTGTGCCAAAGGTAAGGCAAAAAAAGTGCCGTTTAATACATGTAAAAAAGAGCAACGGACAAATCATAGATTAGAAATTGTACATACTGATGTATGTGGTCCCATGAGACAGCCATCTAAGGGAGGTTCAAAATATTTCATCACATTCACAGATGATGATTCGAGATATACACGAGTATATACAATGAAAACTAAAGATGAACCCCTATCAAAATTTATAAAATTTAAAAACGAGGCTGAACGATTTACGAAAAATAAAATAATATATTTGCAAAGTGAATGAAATGAGTGAATGATTGAGTGACATGAATTTAACAATGATGAATTATTCCTAGATGCAACTACAGAAATAGACGAAATAAATAATGACATGTGCACAGATAATGAAGTCGAAGCAACGACTAATAGTATAAAAAGACAGAGAAAACCACCAGCATGGCATCAAGATTATGAGATGGATGCTGAGCAATCATTCCTCTGTGAAATAGATGAAAACAGTGATGAATGGGAAGATGCAATAATAAACGAGATAGAATCTCATCTTAAAAACAATACTTGGACAGTTGTACACAAGAACGAAAGCAAAAATTTAATAGATAATAAAATGATTTTGAAATATAAATATAATGCACTAGGAGAAATAGATAGACGAAAGGCACGACTTGTAGCGCGTGGATTTAATCAGAAAGAAGGTATTGATTACACAGAAACATTTGCACCTGTTGCAAAAATGAGTACTATTAGGCTACTCATTGCACATGCGATTGAAAATGACATGAAGTTATCCCAACTAGATGTGTGTACTGCATTTTTAAACGGCGATATAGACGAACAAATTTACATGAAGATGCCGAAAAATTTGGATAAATACTTAAAAATGATAATAGCAAATGGAAAAGATAAAGAATTAATAAGAAAAACAAAAGAAATGCTATTAGATATAAATAGATATAAAAATAATGGGATATGTAAATTAAATAAAGCCATTTATGGGTTGAAACAAGCAGGACGACAATGGTTCTTGAAGTTACATAATAAATTGATGGAAATCGGATTTAAGAACTCTACAGCAGATCCTTGCTTATATATTTTAGAAAAAGAAGGTGAAAAGCTATTAGCAAACATTTATGTGGATGATTTAATACTGGCATATAAATCAGAAAATTTGTTAAAAGAGGTCAAAATGAAATTACAAAAAGCTTTTCAATTAAGAGATATGGGTTCGCTACATCATTGCCTTGGCATACTATTCACCCATTTAGGGGGAGAAATGAGGTTGTCACAGACAAGTTATATTGAAAACTTAATAGAAAAATTTAACATGGGCGAATGTAAGCCGGTTTCAACGCCGATATAAACGAGTTTAAAATTGGAAAGAGCACAAAAAGAAGAAGAAATGGAGAACATACCATACCAGGCATTGATTGGTTCTTTGATGTATCTGGCTATAGCTACGAGACCAGTTATTATGTTTACAGTAAGTTATTTGAGCCAATATAATACTTGTTTTGGAAAAACGCATTGGCAAGCAGCAAAAAGGGTTTAGCGTTATTTAAAAGGCACGAAGAATGTTAGCATCAGGTACAGTAAAACAGGAAGTGCATTAGTAGGAATGGCTGATGCTGATTGGGCAGCATGTACCATAGACCGTCGTTCATACTGAGGTGACACCCCAAGATCTTCGTGAGGGGGAGTGTCATAGAGAATACTGTCTTGCAATAAAATTTAAATATAAGAATATAATTTAGACAGATGTCGGTAAAAAATAAATGTGTCAGGTTGTGTTAATATAATTGTAAATTGAAATTAATAAAACTATGCTAATTTAAAAGGGATTTTATTAAAGATAACTCCACTGCGATAAAACTACTCTCTATAAAAGATGTACAGACTTCCTCGTAATACAAAATAATTTGAAAAATGAATTTGTTGCTTCTTGCAGCAGACTAGTGAGACTACACTGTAGTCTGTAACGTAACTCTGAGACTAAATCATAGAGTATATTGCTACATATATAAATAGAGGTACAACTCGTCGTCGAAGCTGGTAATGCTTAAAAAGCGCCATCTCTATTGTATAGTGTGAAACTTTCTATATAGGTATATACGTAGCTATATATATATATATATATATATATATATATATATATATATATATATATATATATATATATTCATATTATTGTTCATTAATATTTTTACTTAGGCGCAAAGGGTAAAAATAAAAAAAATATATGATGTATTATAATTTATTTGAACATTAATAATTCTTATAACAATAAAATTCAAATATAGACATCGTCCTTCAACTAACTTAACTTAGTAGTAGACTTTACAAAGTTGGAAATGCTTTACCATCATTTCACTAGTTTTACACCTGCTAATAATGGTAATTATAATATTTTATGACCAAAAAATATTTACAGTAAACAATATTAAATACAGAAACAAACATATTATATATATATACATAACAATCATTACTGATTTTATATTTTTGTCAACATAGAAAGTCTGCCGTCTGGTAGTCTCTATTGCCGTACTAGGAGAACTGTATTATGGCATATGCCACAAATAGCACTTCTTCTTTCTTCTTTGTCCTCGCCTTATCCCGTTACGCGGGGTCAGCTTTCCTTATCATGCGACGCCACGTAGATCGTGTGTTCGCGTCCTCATCGGTGAGGCCGAGGCATTTCAAGTCCCTCTGGACAGTCGTCATCCAAGTAGCTTGGGGTCTTCCCCTGCCCCTCTTTCTTGTTGCAATGGAAAGGCACTTTTTCACCACGTAATCGTTGGGCCTACGCATTACGTGTCCATACCATCTGAGCCTTGATTCTAATATTTTGTCGGTTATGGGTGCAACTTTAAAACTTCCTCTTATATATTCGTTACGTACTTTGTCTTTAAGTGTTACTCCTCCCGCCCATCTTAGCATACGCATTTCAGTGGTGTGTAGCTTCTGTTCATGAATCTTTTTGGTTGCCCAAACCTCGCTGCCGTACAGTAGTGTTGGTCGTACTGCCGTTTTATACACCTTGCCTTTAGTTTTTATTGGCATTTTAGCGTCACATAGTACCCCTGTGAGAGTGCGCCACTTCGTCCATCCCGATGTCATTCTTTGTGTTATGTCCGCTTCAATAGAACCATCTTCGGAAAGAACGGATCCTAGATACTTGAATGTTTTAACTCTAGGGATGGCCGTGCCACCCAGTGTGATGCCCGAGTCAAGTGAAGCGCTGAGGTTGAAGTTACAGAACATATACTCGGTTTTTGTCCTGCTAATGCGTAAGCCATTTTGTTCCAGCGACTCTCTCCATTTCTCTAAGTCTTCCTGTAGCTTCAGCACACTGTCAGATATAAGAAAGAAGAAAACAACAGATTCCACGGAGTTGGTTTTTGAATTTTTGCCGTCAGATAGTTCATGACTACATTAAATAGCAGAGGGCTCAGTGCACTGCCTTGATGAACGCCAACTTTTATGTCAAAGCTGTCAGATAGACCTGCCGAGCTCCTGACGCAGGCTTGGACGTTGTTGTATATGTCCTTAATGAGGCGTATATAGTGTTCAGGTATGTTATGCGCCCTAAGTGCCTGCCATATCACAGTCCTTGGTACTCTGTCAAAAGCTTTTTCTAGGTCTATAAATACCATCCACAGGTTTTGGTCGTTTTCTTTAGCTTTTTCCATTACCAGTCTTACAGCATGGATTGCATCCATGGTTCCCTTTCCCGCTGTGAAACCAAACTGGTTTTCCGTTAGGGAGATTAAAGATGCTAGGCGTTCACTGAGCACTCGTTCCCAGATTTTAAGGGTGTGTGAAGTGAGTTTTATCCCCGGAAGTTCCCGCACTCTCTAACGTCTCCCTTATTTTTGTAAAAGGGGACAAGTATGCTTTTTCTCCAAGCATCTGGCATTTTTTCAGCTGTTAAGATGTTATTAAACAAATTAGTTAGCCATATTTTCCCGTCCACCGTCAAGGACTTCCACAGTTCAGCTGGAATGTCATCAGGCCCGCAGGCTTTGTGATTTTTCATTTTCAGAATAGCCTTTTCGACTTCCGTTATGGTGATTTGATTTACGGGTCCTTGTGTTATTGGTTCTTCGATTTCAGCCTGTCTGGGGAACTCCTCATTGAGCAATGTATGGTAATACTCGTACCACCTTTTACAAATATCTTTATCAGATGTTAGCAGCATGCCTTTGCTGTTTTTGATGTACTTTGTAATCCTAAAGTCCTTAGTGCTATTATGCCTGTGCTTCGCTATTCTATATATCTGTGTGTCCGAAGCTAGTTCTAGTTGCCGATAAAGGTCAAGGTCTGCATGTTCCTTCTCAATTGCAACTGATCTTCTTGCAATCTTTTTAGCCTGTTTGTACTCTACCTTATCCTCCTCTGAGCCACTCTCTTGCCATTTCTTGAACAGGCGTTTCTTTTCAGACACTGTAGCTTTGGTGTTGTTATTCCACCATTTGGCATCTTTCTCGTTATGCAGGGGACCCTTGGAGATACCCAGTGTAGATTTCGCTTGAGCAATACAGGCATCCTGAAATTTAGACCAGATTATTGTAGGAGAGTCGTCTGATGAGAAGTCGTTGCTCAAGTACTCTAGGACTTAATTCTTGAAGTTGCTTCCCTTTTCCGAATTAAGTTCCTGCCATTTAATCCTATCTATTCTTGGTATTTTATATTTAATTTGTCGTTTGAGTTTAAAAGCTGCTAATAGTAATCTATGTTGTGATGTTAAAGGTTCGCCTGGAATAACTTTACAATCTTTAATATGTTTGAGATTCTTTCTATCTGTCATTATATAGTCGATTTGTGTTTTGGATTTCCCACTTTTATAAGTAATGAGGTGTTCCTCTTTCTTTTGAAAAAATGTGTTTACTATTGCTAGATTTAGAGACGCTGCAAATTCCAATATTGTGGTTCCTTTTTTGTTTCGTGTTCCATACCCAAAACCCCCATGATGACCCTCAAACCTATCTACGCCACTGCCCACATGCCCATTAAGATCTCCGCAGATAATTCGTTGCTCAGTCACAGGTATAGCATTCATGTGTGTACACAGTTCTTCCCAGAAGTCTTGTTTCTCTGTTTCAGGGCAGCCGACCTGGGGCGCGTAGACACAAACAATATTGAGGCAGGTTTGGTTCTCCAAGGCTAGTTTTACAGATATGATGCGGTCACTCGCTCTATTTATTTCTATTACCTTTTGGCTCAGATGTTGATCTAGAATAATCCCGACCCCATTTTTCCCATTTTCAGTACCGTAGTATATGAGTTTAAAGCCCTTCCCGATTCGTCGTGATTTTGCACCCTTCCATTTTGTCTCTTGCACACAACAGATGTTGATGCGACGTCGTTCTAAGATGGCGCTTAATTCAGCGCTGCGTCCTGTCATCGTGCCAATGTTCCAGCTAGCAATACGTAGTTCGGACATTGTCACGGTGCCTTGCTGTTTTGCTCTTCCGTCGCTTTTGGGGGACGCCCTAGCATATTTCGCAGTTCCATCATCTCCGACACATGCCACAAATAGCACGATATTAAATAAATAATAACAAGACATTACATAAACCAATCAAGTTTTCACATATAACAAAAAAAATAAGAAGCAGAAGACAAGAAAAAGAAAAATAAACAACTAAAACAAAAATAATATTTATACATCTAATTAAAAAATAACAGAAACAATGAGTAAAATGTATCTATCTATACATTTAATAAAATTCTAACTTATATAATATCTATAAATTAAATATTTTGTTAATCAATTTAACAATACAGAGGACGAATTTTTTACAATTTGTCTGTCTGTGACCAAATCACTCGAAAACAACTGGACAGATTAAATGAAAATTTGGGATGATGACAGTAGGTTAACAAGGTAAACACATAAATTAACATATAAACGATATGATGACGGACCCGAGCGAGGTCCAGTCTTTAATATATTTATAGCATAAAGGACACAAAAAAAATATTTAAGTTTCATTTGCATAATGACAAGTTCGACTCAGTTTGTAGTGACGCTACTGGCTATACCAGCGGTCGCGGGTTCGGGTTCTGCTGAGGGAATTCATTCATGAGCACAAATGTTAGTATGGCTTAATATTAAAGACATTAATTTTACTTTTATTAAATTTGCTTTTCTTTGGATGTGGTTTGTTGATGTTGGTAACAGGGCCATCAGATTAATCCTTAAATGCACACTTTAGGGATTAATCTATTGCCCCGGTTGCCTGGGTCTTCATTATAGTTTTCCCCACTGCTCTCTGCTCTCCTGTAAAAATGAAAATAAGACTTAGTAAATAAACCATCTGCTACATCTTATAGTATATAGGTTGCAAGTGCCCAAATCAAACTTTTTATGTAGCTGTTGTCTTTGTCTTTTTTAAGCACATTTATCACTAGATCTAGATGTAGTTTTAATGCAGGTACTTATCACGGTATATTTCTACCCCGACTATATGTCTAAATGGATAAACACCTTGAAATTAAAAATATTATTTGCTTGCTTACCATGATGTTGCTGGTTCATATATATTGACTATTCCTTTGGTTCTTGAGTGAAGATTCTTGCGTCGATGTCCCGTCTGCTCTCTGCTCTCCTGTAAAAATGAAAATAAGACTTAGTAAATAAACCATCTGCTACATCTTATAGTATATAGGTCGCAAGTGCCCAAATCAAACTTTTTATGTAGCTGTTGTCTTTGTCTTTTTTAAGCACATTTATCACTAGATCTAGATGTAGTTTTAATGCAGGTACTTATCACGGTATATTTCTACCCCGACTATATGTCTAAATGGATAAACACCTTGAAATTAAAAATATTATTTGCTTGCTTACCATGATGTTGCTGGTTCATATATATTGACTATTCCTTTGGTTCTTGAGTGAAGATTCTTGCGTCGATGTCCCGTCTGCTCTCTGCTCTCCTGTAAAAATGAAAATAAGACTTAGTAAATAAACCATCTGCTACATCTTATAGTATATAGGTCGCAAGTGCCCAAATCAAACTTTTTATGTAGCTGTTGTCTTTGTCTTTTTTAAGCACATTTATCACTAGATCTAGATGTAGTTTTAATGCAGGTACTTATCACGGTATATTTCTACCCCGACTATATGTCTAAATGGATAAACACCTCGAAATTAAAAATATTATTTGCTTGCTTACCATGATGTTGCTGGTTCATATATATTGACTATTCCTTTGGTTCTTGAATGAAGATTCTTGCGTCGATGTCCCGGCTGCTCCCTGCTCTGCGAAAATTTCCATATCCAACCAATAGGTGGTAAATACTGTATTGATTTTTTCGCATAGGCTTTACAGTTCTAAAAGAAAAATGATACAAATTATTAGTTCATTCATCTTAAAAAATGTATAATTAGTATATTTTCTGTAAACATAAACTTTTAAGATTCACCGTCTTGTTTAAACTGACAATTCATTTAATATCTTATCTATACTAATATTATAAAGATACAGAGTTTATTTGTTTGAACGCGCTAATCTTGGGAACTATTAATCCGATTTGAAAAATCTATTATTTGTATATAGCCGGTTTATTGAAAAAGACTATAAGGTTTGTATATCATTATGCTACTACCCAAGGGAGTGCATTGCAGTAATCATGTCAACAAATCAGGCAGACTTCCATACATTATTGTAAAACTTATATTGATAATAATAAGTTAAAGGCTTTATTAAGTTTAGAATAGTACTTAGCAGCAAATTGTATCAATACTGTTCGTTATTGAAGTTTACTTATAACAAATATAAGTAACAATTAAACTAAGTATATAGATTGCATGATGCTATGAAACGGGTCCATAGTAGCCATAGATAAAAAATATGTATAGATATATGTATTTACTTCAATAAATATATTATAACGAACACAATTCGATTAGCAGTCATGTCACAATTGTTATTGAAGACTAATAATTTAATTAGAATATTTTAAACTCAATGTTAGTAGTTTTAACATCTTTTAAAGTATATATAATGTATCGTTAATACTGTTTAAATCATCAGAAATAGGTAAATTATCTTTAAACAAAATGCAATTTTGGTCATTCTTTCCCTATTTACTACAAAATCATTATTTACTGTCAACTGTTACTATAATTACACTGCTCGTTAAATCGCAATTTATATATAAATTCTTTTCAAATTACAATACCTTGTTTTATTTTAATTAGGTACATAAAACATAATGAAGCTTTATATTGGGAGGACTTTGGATTTTCAGCCATGCATATTCTGAACAAAAACACCTGTTGCAAACATTATCTCGGTTATTTAACGGCACTTGTGACGTGTGCTATACGTGAAATAATATCTATTTTATAATTGATAGTACATTTAAATAAGTAAGGATTTAGATTATATTAAAGTAAACTATGAGAATCTTACTTGTACCTATAGCACATATGGCGAGAAAACGAGTGTTTACTTATTGTAACAATTTGAATAATAAAGAAAATATTAAAGAGAGCTATTTTATTTAACCAACTTCCTAAAAGGAGAAGGATGACCTAACCGTGCGACCGACCCGACTGCAAGGAGAGGCGTATGTTTTTCGCGCCTATCTTTGTATGTTTGTTTTTAATATTCTTTATTCCCTCATATCTTCCAAACCACTCGATGGATTTCTTTAATTAAGGTATCGTTAGATTCGTCTCATTAATGCAAGAATTAAAAATATGCGGGCTGCTAGATTTCATTGTTTAAGGTGAATTTTTTTAAATCTTTTTCTGCAATATGGGTATCATATTAAAGGTCTCATAACAAGGATTCCAAAAAGGTATAAAATTCCTGTATTCCTTATAATAATTTAAGATAAAAAATTGTTAAATATAACTTCTAATGTCTGATTGGCAAAAACTAAAAAGCTGTAAATAAAAAAGAAATATTGTAAAAATAAGAAACTACTGCATAAAAGCTAACTAAAAAGATGAAAACAAGTTCACAAAGGAATATAGTATTATGTAGTCGGATACATACATTATACATTATTATGTATTTGCATACATCTTGCGGCTAGGATGAAACGTGTACGTCTCCAACTGCATAATACTACGAGTATATTCCTCCGTGAACTTGTTTTCATCTTTTTAGTTAGCTTTTATGCAGTCGGGATTTTTATTTTTATAATATATATTTTTTACTTGTAGTTAATGTTATTTATAAGTATCGATTTGTTTGACACACCGCTAATCTATAAACATAGTTATTAGTTGTTATACATAGAAGTCTACTTATCATAATAAACAAAAAAGTGGTAAGATCTATCTTTATCAATAGTTATTTATAAATTCTAGTTATTTATAATTGCTAAGACCGCATTTGCTTTGACTAATTCCTAGCAAATATTTTCGCTTAACAATAGCAAAGATATATTTAAAATAATACTTTTCTCAACCAAATTTTGAAATTAAAATTCAGTACAATTCATACAGTGCAATTTACGTGGTACTGAATTCATTTCTCTTTTGAGAGAAGTAGTCAAGATTTGTAAGGTTAATAATCTTTGCTTCAATTAATGGAACATGTTCATAATATTATGTACATACGAGTATATTAGAGATTTCCACAATTCAATACTTAACGGTTAAAAAATTACACACAATATTTATTTCCGAATACGTTTTTAAAACTGCTGAACCGAATTCGCGCGACTCTAATTACGTTTTAATGTTTAGTATACATTTCTCAGAGATAAGATATTTTCTCGCAGTAATAAGTATCCTACTCGTATATGTTGATCCGGATAACTAGATATCATCATACAAAATTTCATCAAAATCTGTTCAGTGATTTTCTCGTTATACATTCCCAAACAGACAAACAGACGAACATTCTAAAAACTATAGATTCGGCTCTGTATCGATAATAATGACGATTTCAATAAGATTTTCTAAAAAATATTTAATGTACAGATTTGATTTAGTTAGAATTTTATTATAATATGTATTGAAAACAAAAGGTTTCAAAAGGAACACTATTTCTTATATGTATTTAATTTTCTTAAATCGCATGAAGCTACGGCAAACTATTGTAACTGTTGCTACAACTTGATATGGTGCTGTTATTACAATATTATTCATTCTAATAAATTAAATTTACAACTACACTGGGTTTAGATTATATTTTGTATACTAGCGGCTTACCCTCGCTTTGCTCGGGTTCGCCTCTAGATAAACATGAACAAATCTATCCCTCGGGAACCGTATATTTTTCCAGGATAAAAAGTAGCCTATTGTTTGACCGGCAATATAAAGTGCATGCCAAATTTTACTAAATTACGTGCATAAGTTGTTCTGTACTAAGCTTTATAAGTTACTATAGTTTTTTAACTATCCTACGAGAACGATTTGATTTTCCGGGATGAAAAGTATTTAAAATGTTGACCGGGGATATAAGGTACCACCATCAAAATTTCATTTAAATCAGTCCAACAGTTTTGCAGATTAGCCCTTATAAACAGACAAACAGACAGAAAAAAATAAATGAAAAAAAAAACTGGATTTGTTCTATTTCTCTTCTTACGTCCCCGACTCGGCTTTTAACATTTTTTTCTATGTACAGACATTCGACCTCTTTATTATATGTACCTATAGATTATATTATACCATAGACTGAGTATATATAATTAAGGGATTACAATATAAATTATAACTACCAATCATCCTATAAGCTCTTACAATATTACCGATTTCCAATACAAACGTAGGGTGAAGCTCAAAATCTCGCGATTGACTTCAAATTCCAAATTCAACTTAATTTCATAATGTAGCTATGATATATTTTTCAAAAGATTGTTGTTCTTTTGATTATTTTAGAAAAATCGTAAATGCGCCATGCGCGTATATTTTCAAAAACGATTTCAGCACAGAAGGAACGTAATATGGGTGACGCGTATGGAACAGATACCTCAAGTAAATCCACAACGCGTTTTCGATTTGATTCTCATCTCAATAATAAGCCCCGTGACACAGAAGAGACAGTCTAAGGATGTCCTAAATGCAAAATTGAGCCAAGAAACTACTAAGCCAGTGCCCGCGCCGGTATTATTCAACAAGCTTCTGATAGCATACATATCTTTACAGATACATCTTCTCGATCTGAACTTCGATATAGTAGCGAAAACTATATTGAAGAGCTCCTCGAATCCCATTCCAAGTATATAGAAATACTTGGAATGGGATTCGGGAATTTATGTCCATAATGAAATTTCATTGAAATCACAAAAGTTTAACAACCATAAAGGCCAATAGACAGTTCATTTGCTTATATATTTAATTAAATAAAGAATTGTTTATCTTTTTCTAAATGGAAATTTTATAGGAAAAAACTTATATTATGATTTATGTTTAACATCACTCATTTATGAAACTCAGCTTTGAGATAGCCATGTTATTAGCAAATTCAGGTCTAAATATTTAATTAAGTATATATTGTATAACTAATTAACTATTTCACCATTAAATATTTAATGTTATTAACTAGTTTATAAGTTATAACTGACTAAATTTATAATACATATCATGAAAATATTCCAATTATTTTAAGTTATGTTAAATGAATTGAATATATTGAGTACAGGGAATGTTTATGCAGAAATTATTATAAAATTAAAATATATAATTCATATAGTATAAAATAAATTTATAATATACATATAAACATACATTGTCTATTGGAATTAATACTGCATGTTTGTGCATTCTAATCTATATTATGACTGAACAGATTTCAAAATCAATATAATTATTTTACTCTTTTGGCTACAACATTTACTTTTCTGTGGTACTTTCTGGGGTACTTTGAAAAAGGATCTCATGTTTTTTCAATTTTAAGTACTATACTATAGTTTAGAAATTATTTTTCTAGTTACTTTGTATTGTTATATTTTTATAGCTAAATTGTTATTTAAAACTACATTCATCTAGCAACAACAATGCTACATAGAATCACTATGGAATTTTATAAATTGCAACATGAACATTAGTTAAAACAATGAAAATATTACTCTGTATCTATTTTTTTAATACCTTGAATGGAGCTTTCTTGCTTTTTTTTTGCTTGCTTTTTGAAAATGAACAAGCCTCAAATTGTTTAAATAGCATGATGTTAATACAAAATTAAAAAATATATTAAAAAAAATGTAAGTACATACACATATACATACATATATAGCTATAGCATATTCTACATATTATTAATAATTATATTGTTATGTTTTTAGTTACATTTATTTTTGATCATAATAGTATTGTAGTTTTATTAGAATGTAGTTTTATTTACCAACAACAGTTTGAAATATTATGAACACTATAAACAAAAGTCATTTATGTAATTTATAGAAATATCAGATCGATATACTCACTCCTAAAACTTTGATACCGTCACAGAAGTGCCAACCCATGAGCCAGTCTACTTCATAACTATGGTTCATAATAAGATAGCCATGTTCTTTCCCATAGTATCTAGGTATCATCATTCTTTATGTATATGGACAACTTTGTTCCTGACCACCATTCAGATATAAACACTAATTCTGAAAATAAATTACCAATTTCTATTTCATTTCTATAAAATTGATTGACACTTTAAAATAACATTAATATATTATAATACTTACGACAGTAAAACGAGTATGACGGGTATTCATATATTTGACATAGGTACCTTCAGTCTCTTTACATCCAGGAACGCAGCATTGCTTGTCTGATGGCATAATTGGGCCTTGACCTTCTTGATGAGCACACCAAAAATGAAAAAATCGCAAATAAACCCAAACGCCAGAAACGAGTCCTAACTCTGTTCGACTAACTACGAAATTGTGATATATTGAGATCACAGTCATATGAATTTATCGAAGGAACATAAGCTCAACTCAACGTTAAAACACAATAACGGGCACTTAGTTTGGGGAAAATTATAAATTTTTAAAATATCACATTGTTAAAGATACCTTTATCATCAACGGCGGACATTTAAAAACTCATCTCATCTGGTCTCAGCAGTGACATCTATTGAACGAATTCAAAAAAATTTATAAGTTTTACCCTGCCATCTCTATTGTATAGTGGGACAACTTCAATATTTGAATCAGCCCCGGCCGAGCTCCATACAAGCGCATATTCATAAAACCGAAGGCGAATAAGACGAAGCGGGGGCCGGGGGGGTCAAGATAGTCAAAGAAAGATTTTTCCCGATTTAACCATTATAAATTAAAAATAGCTACATGGGATATGTTAATTAATATCTTATTATATTATAAAATATACTTAAGTTAAATATGTTTATAATGATTTTTTTTATAAATCATATGTGCTATATATTGATTTATATAATTATATTCTAAATGATTTTAACTATTATCGAATATCTTATATTTTAATTATATTTCATATCAAACATAAAATATCTATTAACATAGGTTTTTATGTTATAAAAATTGATTTATATTTTAGAGCTGTGTCATGATATTTGCCTTAATATGGGGACAGTTATGGCATAAATGGCAAGTCAAAATATGCTGTCACTTTCACGGCTATTGTATTTCTTTTGAGTCGCCACGCATCTCTTTCTAAGGGTATGACGTCATATGCGAATCTGGGAGAATTTAGTTCGTAGTGATGTGAAAATCGGTATTCATTACGATTACGATTAAGTAGGGATGTTTTTATCGTAATGTTATCGGTATTCAACAACTGTTATCGGTTTTATAGTAAGGTTTTCATTTTTATGATATTAATTATAATTAGAAATAAAATACAAAGATAGGTTTCTCGTTTTTTTATTTTACTATTTTAATGCTACCACTAGTTTGGAAAAATGCCTCAGACCTGAGAAGAATTAGCAAGGACTGAGGTCCTTGACGGGATAACCTTTTTTTTAACATTTATAACACATTGTTATTACAATAAAAGGACATTTTTAAAGAATTTTATCAATTGAATACAAAATACAAAAAATATAAATTAGTACAACGATTTGGTATAAAATATTACAATGCAATAAAATTAGAAGTAACATAGAACAATAGTTTTTGTTAATAACAATATCATATTAAGCGAGTAGTAGGTTTAATTGTAGGTATAAATTAAAATCTAGCTTTTGTTTGAAGTTTTAGCTCTAGAACCACCTTCATCTTCAGTTTATAAAATGCAAAGATTCGAGATTAGCGCATTTGAAAAAACAAACATTTTAATCTTATATAAATTAAAAAAAAAATGCAAATTTCAGTAAAAAATGAATAATAAAATTAATTTTCTTAAAAGCTTAAGAAATTTAAAATCAATATGTACATAGTAATAGTAAAAATTTGGTGTAAAAAGAAATAACAGCTAAACATACTCTAAAATAAAATTTCTAAATGCATATTTCTATCAAATGTAACAATTATAATTAATATATTAAAATTATATACTGCTATAGTAGTATATTTTAAGAAATTATAATATTATTTCACAGAAATCAATTGAAATATTCATACATTATTTTTATACTTAATAGAAACATAATGAAAATGGAAAATTCCAAGTGATTATCTTTTAAATAACCAAGAAATGAAACAAACAAGACTAATAAATATTAAAAGTTAATTAATGAAAAAATATTGGAAAATCATTCACTACTCTGAATCTAGTCTTCAGACTAGATGAGTTCAACCATAGCTAGGCCCTTCTGAAACTTTCATATTAAGCAAATTTTCAATTCTTCAATTAAAATTTATATACCTGTGTCTAACTTTTATACATATCATAAATAATGAGAATGCTCTTAAAAATATTTCTCTATGATCTACACAAGTGTACCAAGAGGTATCAGATTTTCAAATGCTTTTATTAAATCGGGAAATATGTAAACTTTACAAATCTTTGGTAATTGTCTTTTAATTATTTAAATTGCATACCATACTAGAGATGACAGATTCTTAGAAGGATCATGTATTTTATTATTAATGAATAAAATAATCTCAGATGTGAATAAGCCATTCTCAATATTTATGTTTAATGTATTACAATAATTGTGTTCTTCCTGGAAACTAAAAGCCTTTATCAGGAGACTTATAGATGTTGAAACACTTCAACTGCTGAAACACCTGCGCAGCATATACTTCACCTGTAAATATATTATTATAATAATGTAATACAACAAATAGTCACCATAACTATATAGTATATGAACTAGTAACTACTGTAGATGAATAGTAGCTTATTTAAATATAGTAATAGTTTAGTATTATTAGGGTCTAGGTAGATAAGCCAATTAGGCCCTTAAATAGCTGTTAACATTATACAATAGATAGGCTATAGAGTTGATAAATTGTTTTTAATGGACTGAGCATTACATGGATAAGTGCATTCAAACAATAAACAAACTATTCAATTTTACATATTAGAATAGAATAGTATAATAATAAATAGTATAATAATATCAATAGCTTCAAGAAGTTCCTTCTTAAAAACAAATTCATATTAAAAATAATATCCAAGATCTAAAGTAATATAATAATATCTTAATTTACTAAACTGAACAATATAGTTACCTTCATCTTAACAAAAGAGTTTGGATAAATATGCCTGTCAGTAAGTTTGTTAGCCTTGCAGCACCTTTATGGTCATCTACTTTATACAACATATAAACATAATCCCATTGAGCATGCTGACTGCCAAGGAGCAAATTCTTTTTCTGAAAATTATTACTGAAACATTTCAGTAAATGAGGTACATCATACTTATGATAGGTTTTGTTCCCACTTCCCATTAACTTCATAATGGATAGCACTTGATGCATCATTGGCACTACAAAGTATATTTACCTTAGTATCAGAAATTAATGAATTTATTGCAGCTACATTGGCAGAAACCTGGTCAGATAGAGTTACTCTAGAAATAAACCGTTTATAAGAATTTCTATAAGTATACGTTATAAAATTGAAGTGCATCTTTATAAGGCATTCTATGGCATGAAAAATCTTCTGTTACTTCCTGACAATTCGGAATTACAATGCTTTCCCATGATTACACAACATTAATAAAAAACCAAAAAAAGGAAGAGAAACACTAATGAAGAAATAACAAATTATGTATCCAAGCACAAATCTTAACTATATCACTGATCTACATTAATCCGCACTTATCCACATTAATTAATACTAATCTACAAATTGATAAAATGTAAATTTTAAGTGTAAAATAATATAAAAAACGGCAAGCCCTCACACCCTAGTCCCCAGGGGCGAGTAATAACGACGGTTAAAACTTGAATATTTCAAAAATGACAAAATATTGCAGTGACGTCACAGTAGTGACGTATGTAACTGCGACAGAAATAAGTTGTTGTCCCACTCGTTGTCGCCAAATGTAGAGATAGCATGCTAGTTACCAAGCAAATGAAAGGGATAGATAGATGCACCAAGAGCTCGTATGGAACTAATTCATCTATTTTATTTGTCATCCATGATTTGAATTACCACGTGATTTGTATATAAGTTGAATGACCCTGGACTAAATAGAGATAAGAATATCAAAATATAAAATTACATAAACAATTTATCACCATTCACCACAGATTATTATTTATTATAAAGAGCATCAGCAAACTGTCATAACTCCATTTGTCACTTAACACATATTTAAAATATTTAAAATACATAACCTAATTTAATATTATCTATTAAAATGGATTTTGAAATCTCACAAGATACGAACATAAAAAGTACTAATAAAAATTCAACACTTGGGAAAGTTTTAATATACGCAACAGGTGGCCTGGCTTTAGGTGTGAGCATCATAAGTATTCCGTTTGTTTCACCTGCATTTCGAAAAATTTGTCTACCATATGTTCCAGCAACTACAGATCAGTTGTTAGGAGTTAAATTAGCGCTGAAAGGCAGATCTGGAAGATTATTAGATGTGGGTTCCGGGGACGGTAGAATAGTATTTACAGCAGCTAAGTTAGGTTTTCAAGCAGATGGAGTAGAATTAAACCCAGTCTTAGTATGCTATTCTAGAATATCAGCTATTCTGAACAGACGATACCGAGAAACCAAATTCTACAGACGAAATTTGTGGACATTTGACTTGGTGCCCTATGATAATATTGTTATATTTGGAGTGGAACAAATGATGATTGACTTTGAAAAGAAATTATTAAAAGAAGTTAAGGAGGGTACAGTTGTGGTAGTATGTAGATTTCCTTTACCAAATATGATACCAGTTGAAACAATAGGACATGGTGTGGATACAGTTTGGAAATATGTTGTTTAAAGATAAGAAATAATATAAAATAAGTATTTATTTTAGCTTAAAAGTTACATTTATATAAACAAAGTAATATACATTTTAGGTCAAAAACGCCCACTTCTTTTTCGTCCTGTGTACTTAGTGTCTGGTTTAGTCTCTTTACCCTGTTTTCGTCTTCTTTCTTTCTTCTCCAGAAGCCAAGCTCTTGTGTTTTTTAAAGGTTTGCCTCTTGCTGCTTTAGAAGCTTCTCTTCTTGCATATTTAATTTGCAAAGAATTCTCACTTTCATCTGTGCCTGTGTATGTACATAGCATAAAAATTATGAATTAAATTTCTAAACAAACATTGTATTTTATAATTAAATATAGATATAGATTATATATTTCGTATTAATAAAAAAATCTTAAATGATAAATAAACATTTATCCCAGAAAACTAAAATATTACCTAGAGCTTGTGGTAATGGTGCAGCACCTCCTGTCATAAGCACAAGGAAGAATTTTTTAGCTTTGGCAGAATTAGGAAAGTCAATGACAACACCACCATAAAAACCAGCTTTCATAGCCTGAGCTGTCACAAGATCCAATTGATTTTCATTTTCTGGGTAGAATTGGAAGACTGCTCTTGCTGATCTTGACTAAATGAAAAATAAATTTATTATTTTTCAAATGCAATCTTAAATAAACACCTTAAAAGGTCATTTTATTAGAAAAAATATACTAAAAATATGTTATACCTTAGCTAAGTAAAAATACACAAATTGGCTTATTTCTTTTACAAATATATCCAAACTTTTTTGAAATATATTTTTTTAGTCAATAATTTATAGCTATATAACCTTCGCGGCCGTGTTTAATAATTAATCAGTAGAAGATATATCACAAACACACAAACTTTCTCATATAAAAATCATGTATTCAGAAAATAAAATCATCTCATAAATATTTCAAACTTACCAATGAAGCATATAAGGAACTAAAAAATTTATATAATCTCTTGACTGGTTGATGTGATTTTTTATCAGCATTGAATAGCCACTGGAGAGCAGATACAGAGACTGCTCCATCAAAACTACCTGCTTTAAAAGGCACTCCTTCACCCATATCTGCAAGAATCAAGTCACCTTCTGTTTCTCTTTCTATTGCAACATCTGAAAAAGAATATTATAGTAAAACTATTTATTATTAAAAGTTGTTTTACAACACTTTCATAGGTCAAAATGCAAAACCATTTAATTGTATACTTACCCAACATAGATGGAGAAATATCTAAGCCAATCCACATGTGTCCATATTCTTCAAGCACTGCACCAGATAAGCCCGATCCACAGCCAATATCCAGCAGAAGACATGGTGTGTCCTCAGGTAATAACAACAATTCAATACATCTTTCTGTCATTTGAGCTTGAATGTCAATGATTCGGGAACTGGAATTTTTAAATTATATGTTAGACAAAAAAAAAATTGTTACAATTTGAGAAAAGTTTAAAAAATGTACGAACTTTTGTGTATACTTTCTTGCCTCATCGTCATTGTAAAACTGTAAAAAAATAAAAATAAATTATATCAGTCTCTCCCGTGACCATGATTGCTGTAAAGCATTCGAAACGTCGGGAAACAAAAATACAAATAAATCCGCGACAAAATCCGAAAAGATAGTTTTATTTAAAAATAAATTACTTAAATTTAAAATAAAAGAATTTAATTTTAAAAGAATAAAATCAGTTTTTTTACCAGTTCAGGTGGAGCTTGATGTTCAGGTCTTTTAGACATTATTAATATATTTTGGTTGTTCTTAAAAGGTATTTAATGTGTCCTCTTATAATTATAACCTTCACTATAAATAAACTAACGCACGTCGCACATTGTATTTCTTTTTTTTTTCTTTGGCTCAGAATTGACACTTGACATTGTATTTCTTTAAACTGTCAGCTGTGAACTGTCACGTATGGAAATTGAAAGGTAGCAGAACTCAGAAGATAAAATATTTCAGTCATGAACGAATGTGGTTAATTCGTTCATGATTTCAGTCAATGACCCTTTAAGCTGCGTTGACATGATCAAAGTCTGCTTTGGCAGAGCATGGATGACAAATAAAAGAGTGGCAGAGTAGTTTTGATGACTGACGTATGACGTAACTTTGATTATGTTTAAGGTTTAAACCAAGTTTAAACAAACAATTAAAGCGCACTTTGATGTGGACGTTAATCAAAGTGGACTTGAGCTTTGTTCTACTTTTCTCAAAGCCTGCTTTGACAAAGTAGTTTTGATGCTGACGACTTTGATTGTGTAACGAGCAATCAAAACGCATTTTTACGTCGGGGTTTAATCAAGGTAGACTTTTTTTGTTTGTTTCAAAAGTTTTTGTCATAGCAGACAGCAGTTTGTCAACAGATATCCAAATAAACTTTGATCAAAACTACTTTGTCAAAGTAGACTTTGAACGATCAACGCGGCGTTTTACATGGATGAATAAGAAAAGTACATTATCAAAGTTATTGACAAATCGATTATCATGGATGACACATAGAAATTATTATAATCATAATAGCAATAAATACTTTAAATAGACCATAGTGACATAATATCGTAGCCACACCGATTTTCCAACACGCTTTAATAGGACCATAGATGTAGAGCAAACCGTTTACATTTTTTATCTGGACTTTCATATGTTTTTTAGTCTGCTTCATGTACGCAAATTTACGCGGGATGTCACGGAAGTGGGAAAACAACGAAAAAAGATATTTAAATCTAGTACTTTTTCTAAATGCTGTAAATTAAAAAAAAATACGATAACTAAGTATATCTAAGAACTTATTTTAATTGATGTCTGCGTAGTATTGTCTATTTTAAGGAAGGAGTACAAATTAAAGAACATAAAATGCCGAAAGCTTTAAGTCTCAAAAAAGTGAGTTTTAATTAACTTAACATTTTTCATTTCTCTATAATGAAATGTCTGCATTAAAAATTAAATTTCTTTTAGGTACAGAATGGTGCAGTAAAAAACCAAAAACCGATAACACAATTTTTTAAAACTACTCAACAGCAGTGCAACGAAGAATCGCAAAATAAATATCAAAAATCAGAGAAGTTTGACTTAAAGTACACTAAAAGAAAAGCATCATCTCCCTCTAAAATACAGCCAAGTGTCGCAAATCCTCTTAAAAAATGTAAATTAGATAACAGCTTTGAGAATGGTAACGCTTTTAATTTCTTATATTTTATTTTCAAATCTATGTTATGAAATACCCATTCTTTATATAAATTACTAATTATTTGATTACAATATCTCTGATAAGATTATTTTTTCAACTTTAGGACAATTTATTGAAGTGCCTGACAATAAAACAAGCTCAGTTTCAGAATTGAAAGGAAATTGTAGTAAATTGTATGCAAAAGAAAAGGAGAATGATGTCAGCAATATTAGTGAAGATGGGATTGTTGATAATGTTTTAAAACCAAATATGAAGTCCCCTCCTATAAGCCCTAAAGGTATTTTATCCATTTTTTGTTGGAAATTCAGTTATAATGTCCCTTGGTTATGATTGTCAAAATATTTTAGTATAATAGATTTTGCCTTATAGCAATATTTCTAATTATAGAATATACTATTTCATACTTAGGTGCAATCTTAGATTTTACATTTATATCATTTTGGTTCTAAAAACTAATGTGAAGACTTTTAATTGTTAAATTATATTAAAAAAGGGGTTCTACAAGTCTTTATAGAAACTTTATAGAAACTATAAACAAGTTAAATTATATTTGTCATGTTAATTCAATTCAATTTTCTTCTTAATGGCTATATGTAATTTTATTATTGTCTCTTGAGTTCAAATGTATATTATAATTTTTAAAAATAGATACATTTAGGGACTGTCAAGTGTAGTGTGCCTTTTTATTTGTATTACTTTAATAAATAATAAATTTTAAAATAATGATTTTTATATGTTTGTTGTATTTCTTTAAAGCTAGGAAAATTATGTCACCTGTTGAATTTGAAAATGAAAAAGCATCTCTGTCTGGATGTACTGAAAAGATGCAAGAGTTCTCAGAAAATGATAAACATTTGGATTTGTTTGAAGATGAATGGGACCATAATTTAGAGGTAAAATTGTTATTTCAATAAAAGTAATGTATTTCTTCACCTTAACACAAGTAGTAATTATGGTCAGAATGATTTACACATGAAAATATCAGATATGCAAGACCTGGGATTTGAATTTTGAACTCACTTAACTTGGTTTGCCAACCAAGTGTGCGCTGGGCCACTGGGCTAGTGCTGCTTTTTTGCTATTCTGTAATAGTGTTTTAGTTATTTTTTACCTTAATTGTGTTAAATAAAAAAAATTCTGCTGTTACAATTGTTCTACTGGTATTGTTTACTACACTGGAGGTTGCAGTTCAATTGTAGTTCAAAATAATAACATTAAGAATGTAGATGCTTACATCCATTATATTTATTGTAAAACAACACTTTCGTTTTCTTTCAGATTGAGGATCATTTAGATTTAAGTGTAATGCAAAGGTGTAAGATTATTTCTATCGAAAAACTGTCACATAAATTAAAATTAAAACTTCAAAATGATAACAACAATACAGGTGCCTGTATTGTAGAAGGTGTTTGGTAAGTACCAGGGTATGAAATTATCAAGATAAATATATATATTGATAATCATCGCGATAATTATCTTGATAATTATCGCGATAATATCAAGCAGATATAAACATAGCAATTCTTGTGTAGGTATTGGTATTTGACTGTTTGCCTATCATAATTTACGTTAGAATAAATTATACACTTTTAACACTACATATACAAACTTTTAAATAAAAATAGAATAAATTTAAGCAACTATAAGACACTATTTAATTAAATTAAAGGTCTCTGCCCACTACACCGTCTTATACCATGACAGTGCTAGGATTGTGTCAGGCAAAAAAATATTCTTTGTATTGAAAAATATGTGATTACGCCCATTAGACGTCCATCACCGACCAAGACATTTCCGTCACCAACCAACACCGTAGCATGCCGTGCATGGAAAGTTAACAATAATGGTCTTTTAGTGATAATATTTTCTTATAATTTTTTTTTTTTAAACGGCGTGAACCTAGTAACGTCGTGATCGACTGATTTTCTTTCTTCCTCGTCTGAAACAATGGCTATCATCGTAAATTTTCCGTCGGACAGGTTTCTAATAGCGATCGTATAGTTATGGGAAATAATTTTCGTAACAAAAATATTCACTCGCTCTTTCTGACGTGGCTGCCTCACGCGAAAACACAGGTGAATTACTACGACTGAGAAAACTTGAACTATGTATACGGATATGACACGCGGATGATACGCGGTTGATACGCGAATGATACGTTCTAGTGGGCGACACGGACTACTATTAGTCCGTGTCGCTTGTTTCCGTGCCTGATACGTTCATAGTACGGTCAGGGTATGAGACGGTGTATAGTAGGCAGACTCCTTAATGATTGGAATATCATCCTTATCCTCCTCAACTGTATTAACTCAGTTTGCTGATTGAGTTTTTTGAGCTGATTGAGAGAGTTCTGTTCGACAATTTGAAGAGTTACAAATTAAATATTTTCAATTATATTTATCAAAGACAATTATCAACCCATATTTATGATGATAATTATCAAAGATAATTATCAATGATTATAATTATCGTTTCGAACCCTGGTAAGTACTTTATTTTGGTGCTCAGCTGGTTCATTTTAAAGCCAGATATTAATCCCTCCATGACCGCGGACACGCCGGCGCTACAGTTAACAATAGATTTCTTAGAATTTTAATTAATTTCTTAGAAATTTACCTGGAGGTGCTAACAAGAGAATTAAACTGAAGTGCACATTTTAATTTTTTTATAATTTTTTAAAAATGGTATAAGTATTGAGAAAGCAAATATTCCTGACTAGATTTTTCCAGAATTTTTTATGCTTTCTTAGACCTAATTCCTTTTTATGGGTATATTATAGTCTAATATTGTTTCCAAAATTCTATCTTTGTTAAAGACTCGAAAGATGAAGTAATTACTAATTATAAGTACAAATACTAAATCAATATTTTTAATTGATATTAGAATACTTCTGTTACAATTCAATAAGACAGCGCAGCTGATCGAAATGTAACACACACAATCACTCACAAATTTTCACATTGATAATAATGTGTAATGAATGATTTTCCGAGGTATTATTTATTTTATGTAGATTTGACATACAAATTTAACGAGGCGGCCGATATAAATATTTTAAAGAGTGTTTCACTATAAATATTTACAACTTTTTTCTTTCAATAAATAGGAAATTTTCGATTGTGGTTTATATCCAAGAAATTTTGCACGTTTTCCCAGGTTACACACACCATTAGAGGCAGGGGAGATAGTAAGTATAATAGCATCGCGCGACGCTTCAGGCCAGTTCAGCGTGAACAACACGTCTGGGCTGCTGGTGCTGCGGCCGGACCACCTCATCTCCACAACAAACGTCGTGGCCGGCGTGTTCTGTAAACGGAAGGCTGTGCTGCAAGAGCGATGGCGAGGAATCGATTCGGCTAATACTGCGGTAATTGTTTTCTTCATAAGTTTTTTATTTAAATATTTATTAGTATGTATTGCTCAAACTTTGGTACTTTTTTCTTCTGAATTGACGTAAGTAACTTGCCAATAATGATAATAGCAGGTAGATATTTGTTTAAATATTCCTTAGTATTTTGCTGTTTATATATATATATATATATTTTTAATATAATCCCTTTCATTGCAGATGACATTAGGTATTCTAGTCCATGAATTAGTACAAAAAGCTTTTATGAATAATATATCAAATAGGACTCTATTGGGCGTAGAGGCTGATAGTTTATTAAAGGACTCAATTCAAATGTTATATAACTCAGGAATTAATGAGGCTGAAGCGCGATCAAATATGGAATTGTATATAGGGCCACTGGCTAAATTTATGGAGACGTATGTCGTTAACAAACCAAAGAATATGGTAAGTATTTAAATATAGAAGTTCATAACGTATCAAATTAATCAATGGTTGGAATCAACCCCTTTCAATTTCGATGTTTAGAGGGAAGTTTTCTTTTAATACTAAACGAAAATAACTTATTTGTGCAATAAAGAATATAATAACGAAGTTCTACCAATAGAATATTTTTTTTTTTCATAAATTATGCAAAATTTAAAATTTCACTATTTTGCCACTTTTTCAAATTTATTTTTTGCATCCAACTATTGGTCAATTATGTTGGACATGGACCAATGTCCAATCGACCAATAGAATAACCAAAGGTAAATATTATGTTCAGTATTACTATGAACTGTGTGTTTAGGTCAATTGCTTAGAAGTCTGTGGTATTTGCCATATGCGCGTGAAGATACATGGCACCACTTAGTGGGCTTACAGAAGGAGAGCTCCCCTTCAAGGCCAAGAGGACATTGTATACCGGACCTAATACACTAGAAGAAAAAAAATTCGTTCGATTAAGTTTGGTGTTCCAAGATATTTTGTTGTTCATTTCAAATATTTTTTTTTGTTACAGGATTCTGGTAATGGTAAATGGAATGGTTTTGTAGATAAAGTTCTAGACACTGAAGAAAATGTTTGTTGTCCACAGTTAGGATTGAAGGGAAAGATTGATGCTACCTTACAAGTTACTATACATGAAAAACGAAGTAAGTAATTTTAAGATTTTATGTAGTAAAGGCTTGAGAATAAGTTATACTTGATATGAGTTATATTTATTGATTGAGGATAGTTCTGCTATGAATTTAACACAATTATCAAAAAAACACGTCATGCCATCTTTTGTTATTTAGTAAACTAACCCCTTTGTAGATATTATAATCTCAATTCAAGCTGATATATCAATACAAAATTTCAGAATGTCAGTCAGCAACAGTGCCCCTGGAGCTGAAGAGCGGGCGCGCCACGGATTCGGTCGAGCACCGCGGCCAGGTCGTGCTGTACGGCATGATGCTAAGCCTGCAGCGGCGGGAGGACCCCGCCCGCGCGGCGCAGAGGGGATTTCTCTTGTATTTGAAGTTAGTCGATCTGTTTTTAACCCCCGATGCAAAAAAAGGGTGTTATTGACGTGTCTGTCTGTGTAATCGAGGCACCTAAACTAATGAACCGATTTTTAATGCGTTTTTTTTGTTCAAAGGCTGACGTGATCGAGATAGCTCTTAGATAAAATTTATGAAGATCTGTTCAGGCGATTAATGATCATTAGCCCATTTCCTACTTGATAGAAGGGTCTTATTAACTTTCACAGATCCGATTGAATTGAAATTTAGAGTACAGTTACTTGGGTTGTATTTCCAAAACATGCTAACGTTGAGCTGATGCTGTAGCGTCAAATAGTCTGTGGAATGCTAAATTCCTCAGAAACTTACAGCAGATATAGCGTGTTTGGGCTCATATGAATAGTCTCAATGAGAGTGTTCTGAATTAATGTCCGCGAGTAATTCAAAACGAATGAAATAAAAATAAAATTAAAAATTTAAAGTATCTCCCAAAACACAAAAAAAGAGAAAATTTATTTTTTTACTTTTTAGAGTTTTTTTTGTGTCGGGGGATACTTAAAATTTTTATTCGCAACAAGTAATCAGTATTAAAGGCAGCTTTTATGTGTTTTTACTGAATTTGACTTTAAAGCTAGTGATCATTCATAGTTTATTTAAATTAAAGTTAATATTATATATTTAAATAGTAATCAATATTAGAATAGAAAACAAACTTTAATAATTTTTATCAATATATATTTGATGTGGAATTATTCGTCGTCTATATTATTACGATGTTAAAACTACGAGCGCTTGTGCAGAGAGTGCGTGGACCTGCGTGAGGTGAGCTGCGGCTACCCGGAGCGGCAGGGGCTGGCCGCGCTGCGCAACGAGCTGGCTCTGCACCTGGCGCCGGGCCCGCGCGCCCTCGGCGACCCCGGTACGTGTTTGTACTTTGTATGTTATATAAAGTAAACTAGCGACTCACCCTCGCTTTTCGTTGTTCGTCCCTTTTAGTGAAACAAAAAGTACGTTTTAATTTTTTTGAGTGAGTTAAATTCTTTTACTATAATAAGAGTAGCCTATGTTACTCCCTATAACATCAGCTATCTTCCAGTGAAAGTCCCGTCAATATCAGTCCAGCCGTTTCAGAGTTTATTCACAAACAAACAGACAAAAATTAAAAATTTATCTATATAGATAAATTCATATAAAGTTGTATGTGTCTCTTTGTTGAACGGCTTTACGGACTTGGATGAAATTTAGTTACAGATATACTATAACCTGAAGTAACATAGGTTAATGTTTAGCCATCTAGAAACACTCAAGTGAAGCGAGGTTCAGCAAGGGTTGGTAGTTTTTTTTATAAAAATAAATAGATATAATTCCAGTTGGGTCTTGTTTTTAATCAATTATTTATTTTTCTAAAGCCTTCATTTATTATTACTTATAAAATTATTCAAGACTTGTGTAAGAAGTAATGTGAACAGGTCTGGTTGCTTAGTGCAAATTTCATTAAACTATTCCAATGACTTCATCATGACGTAAATTGTATAAGGGCCATGTTACCTTTAGGATCTGACTAATATTTTGAAAATCTTATTATTATATTTTAATTATTATTATTATTATCATAATTATTATTATCATAATTATTATTATTATCATATTTTAAAAAGATTATTATCATATTTTAATTGTATTGTTAAGTTACCAGGCAAATATAGATTTAGTTTCAGGAATTTAGTGAAATTTGCCCTTTTAAAACATATTTTAAATAAATAATTACCAGAATACCTAATATTTGTATTTCGGATCACCTAGTTGATATAGAAGACGCGTCGCGAGTGCTGCAGCAGAGCTTGCCGGAGCCGGTCGACCGTCACAACGCTTGCTCTAAGTGCGCTTACTTAACCATCTGTTCCTTACATTTATGGTAATTTCTTATCTGTCAAATTTACTTCTTTTTATGTATACAAACAGCCTGACGCTGTCACTTTATGCCAATCAAGTATTTGATATTTAAAAAATAATCTATCCCAGGCACACCAATGGTCCAAAGGTGTCAGAAACTCATCCTCTATCGAAGTTAAAAGAAGAATCTCTGGGCCATCTCTCCTTAAAACATATAGAATATTTTTTAAACTGGACGAGTCTGTTAAAGTTAGAAGAAAAGGCACAAATGACAAATTCTCCATTACATGCATTATGGACTGAAAGTGAAGAAAAACGGTTAGAAAATGACTTACACCGTGAAATTAAGCTTATGAATACAAAATAGCAATACAGCTTTTGGATATTATATAAGTTAAATAACAAAATATTTATGTTGAAATTAAATTTTTATGCCAACATTTTTTGCACTAATTACTTTATTATTTTTAGATCAAAACGAGGGGTGTGTGCTGCTAATTTGAAATTGAAAAATGTTACAAATTCGGGAGATAGATTTTTACATGTCTTTGTTAGACAACTAACAAGCTCAGGTTAATTTTGTTCTAAAAATTTTATGAAGGAATCCATAAAGTTAACAAATATTTTTATAAAATTAATAATATTTTTATGTCATAGGTTCATTAAATGGAAGTAAAGCAGCAAGTGGACCCCAAGCGGGTGAATTTTCGATAGTGAGCATAGAAAATCGACCCTGGATCGCAGCTGGAGTAGTTACTCTATCAAATAAAAATGAATTACATATACTTTTAGAAAGGTAAAATATATTAAAAGTCACATTTTAAATAAAACGATATTTTCGGATTATTTCGCGGATTTACTTAGACTTTTAGTTCACGACGTTTCGAATGCTTTACAGCAATCATCTAACAAAGTATTTCAGTCACATTTATTTTGTCAATTATATTAATATTATATAGACAATTTCAAATTTAAAGATATATGATTTTCGATAAGGTAATTAGTAATTACAGTACCCTGCCATGTTAGATTATATAATATGAAAGATGACAAGAAGTTTGTTTAATTCTCGTGAAACAATAATAGGCTATAGTTTTTAAAATCAAATAAAAATACTTCTTATATTTGTTGTTTTCAGAGATTTAAGTCGGCGTTTAAGCAAACAAACTCTGTTTCACGTGGATACTTACGAATCGAACGCAACTACAGTACAAAATCTTACTAATTTGGGAGTGCTTATGGAAGACAGTGACCGAGCCTTAAAGCTTAGAAAGTAAGTTAAAGTTTTTTAAACCTGCAAAATATGTAGAAAATCCATTACTTTAATTATATCGCTAATTTTCATAGTCAAATCTATTTCTCTATGGTAATCTAATAGACGCACTAATGCCATTTCTGTACTATTATTTTACATTTTATCTTTACCAAATAAAAAGTGAAAGAAAAACAACTAAGATATTCACCATATAAATACATATTTATGATTAAATTACTATTTAGTTAACTAGTTACAACAATTTCAAAATCACCTTAAAATATATTATTGATTCCTGCATTTCTTTTCCCAGTAGTATTAATTCTGTATATTAAAAAAACCCATAAACCTTATTCAAGAAAAAACTTAAAGTTTTAAAAATCGAGTTATCTTATATCTTATATAATATATAAAAATCAATTGTTGTTCGTTAGTCACGCAAAAACTCAAAAAGAACCTGACCGATATGAATAATTCTTGTTTTGTTGAGAGTGTGTCAGGGGTGGTTTAATTATAATAAAAAGTTGGGGAAAACCCAATAAACAGCTGGAAAATCAAAAAGTTCAGAACTGTGTTTTTGTACCTATTTATATAAAATATATTGTCTATCTATTCAATACTAATCGTTAAAACGTACCTAGGGATGAAGATGAGTCGCTAGTAATAAATAAAATATTATTATTTGTTAGATTAATAATAGACAAGGAGCCGGCGTCGTTCGCTGCGAAGCTGCCGCGCGAGGTGGGGCGGCTGGGCGCGCGGCTCATGCGCGCGCTCAACGTGCAGCAGCAGCGCGCCGTGCTGCGCGCGCTGGCCGCCGCGCGCCTGGCGCTGCTGCGCGGCCTGCCCGGCACCGGTGCGACCATATTTTTATATAATATATACTTTTTTTTAGGCTAGCCATGTGCAAAGAAGATGTTATAGTGCACAAGAATGCGCGCAAGCACAACGTAAAACTTCCTGTCAACGTAAAACGTAATACTACCGTAGGACGACATTTCGACATGACATGAGACATTTCACGTAAGAGATAAGTAGCTGTACCGATGGCTTTACGTGATTGGCGAGGCACGATAAACACAACCAACTTCCCAACCCTGCATGGTTACTGAGAATTTCTTGATAGAAAAACGCTGTGACTAAATTTAAGTACTCGAACTTAGGATCTTTGTATTTGCAACCATACATGCTAGCCACTAGACCACCGAGGCAGTTTTCCATCCATCCCATCTCAGATGCAACATCTATCCTATTTCCCCTTTTCTATAATCTATATTATTTATTTTGGCCGCGAAACCTACCGCATAGTAGGTATATGCAGTCCTAGTCTATATACAATTTTTGTTCCAAATTTCACTTAAATCCATTGATCATTTACAGCGTGAATAAAATGAACACACATACAGTTTTTTACAAACTTTTGTATTTATAATATCAATATGATATATGAAGCTGGGCACATTGTATGATCGAGTGTGCTGGTCCAGGAACTAGCTGTATAAATTCAAAATGTTATTTTTAGCTTTTATTTTGTTAGTCTGCTTATTTACCTAATAATATAGTACTTAAGACTGCGAACCTGTGTCGTAATAAAATGTATTTATTTGTTTACATGTAAAGGTTGAAACTGAGTCCTAAAAATTCTTTAATTAAACTACTCCACGACTCTATTAAGCTACTCTGGATAAATTGAGGCATTTGTTTATTCACGTACTACGTCACAGAAACACTAGTTTTATTTGAATTATTATTACAGGAAAAACGCAAACGATCAGCGTGCTCATCCAAATGCTCGTAGCTCTTAAACAACGCGTCCTCGTCACCGCGCACACGCACTCCGCCGTCGATAATGTGTTAAGCAGGTTTGTGTGGATAAATAAACGAAAATAGATACAATCATAATATCTATGTATACTAGGGTGGGTCGAAATTTACTTTTCTCAATTTTTTTTCTAATAGTCAAAATATAATGTCTTATTAGATAAATAACAAGCCTGTAAAATATTATTTAAATATTTTCAGTGGAACAGCCCGCGCATTGTACTTTATAAAATTTAAATAATGTAAAAGTTGTGTAAATGAGTATATGATACTAACACCCTTAAAAATATTATGGTAGATAAAAACTATTCTGAAGTATTGTTATTGAAATGTTAAGTGATTATTAACTGAGATTGTTGACTTAAAGCTTAGTTTTTGTTACCTAAAGAGGGTAGTAATAAGTGGTCGTGGGCTTATTTTGTCACTGAGTTACGTTAGTGTTTTAATTTGACTTTGGTGCAAAAAAACAATATTATATACGTGAAATTAACTAAAATCTGTTGTGTCTAAATAATTTGTTTCTTTTTGAATATATAAAAAATAAAAAGATTTCAAGAAGACAAACTCATCAGTCTCCCGTTTTCGGAAGTATTGAAGACAATAAGGACAATATGTTACTAATTTACGAAGATATCATGAAATGTTATAAATGGAATAGACTACAGCTGAAAATTTGCATCAATACAAAGAAAGGATTACCTTTTTAGAAATTGCCAAAAGAAAAGCATCACTTCCTACTGTGTCGCACACAAGAACAATTCAACTCATAAAAGTTTATTATTTAAAGTACAAAAATGTTATCAAATCTCTAAAAACAATGTCTGAAGATCAAAAAAATGGGTTCTTGCAGAGTTTTATTTTACATTTATGTACCTATTTAAATGTAAAAGTTAAGAACAATGTAATTGTCCGAGAGAGCATGAAACCCATAAAGAAGAACAAAATTTTTTGATTGATCCGGAGAGAGGAAAGGAAAACAGCAGGAATTAGGGTCATCTTTGAGTGATTCTGAAGATAGTGTGTCTTCATCTAATTTTACCATTCACATCACAAGAAGACACGAACTGTAAAAGTACTATTAAAAATTTGAATTGAATTTGTCAAAAAACTGCGACCGATATGGTATTTCTGACAGAGCAGCTGCTGCACTTGTTTCTTTTGTATTGTACGATATAAGTACAGATCTTGGAAGTGATTGATAAATCAAAAATATGCCGGAAAGGAAGAAAGAACGTAAGGAATTATCTAAGCAACAGACATAGGTTCAATTGGTTTCTTTATTTATTTCGATCGCTCAGTAAAAATAGTGACAGAAGCATCTATAAGTAAAATGTCTTATAAAGACATGTCAAGCTATGTTACATTTTAGTTTTCATTCATTTTTGTGCTTTTTCTTTAACAAATATTGATTTTTATATTAAAAATTGTAGGTTTTTAATTAAATAATTAGGATTGATTTTACCTAGTTTTTTTTTAATTTTCTTCAACTTTGAACCACATGCGCGGGCTAAAGTTTCAACTTAATTTTACTTTTTTTTACCCAAAATTATTTGTTTACTCATAAGACAATAAAATATCGCTATTAGAATGCAATCACAAAACTTTTTTTTTTCATACATGTGCGACCCACCCTAATGTATACATAATATATTTGATAGATTAGCTACTTATTTTGAAAAATGCCTAAAATTATGTGTTACTCCTTACTTACTAAAATAAAAAGTAAAAAAAACGTAAGAAAGGCAACTTTTGTATTTATAATAAGTCCAATTTTCAATATAAAATGTAATATAAAGGTTACCAGAAGCACTCAAAATACTGCGTCTGGGCCCGTCCAGCCGCGTGGCGCCCGAGTTGGCGGCGCGCGGTGAGCACGTCCTGCTCCAGTCTTGCCACACCACAGAAAAGCTGGCAGCCTTCTACGATTCTATGGTACGTTTCATTTTAATTCCTATTTAATTCTATTATATCTTAAAGAGTCTATCGATCCTTAAATTTAGTTTGTGTTGAGGTCTTTATATCGTTCAGGCAAAAGATCGAAAAGTACGATTTTTATTTATAGGTTTTATTAATAAAGCTTAAATATTTTACAGGAAGTGGTTGGAGTGACTTGCCTTGGCGCCACGCACCCAATGTTATCCAAAACCATGTTTGATGTTTGCATTGTCGATGAAGCTACACAAGTGAGCATCGTTTTTATTCTTTATTTCCGATTTGATTTAATGAATTATGAAAGTCCCTTTTTTAGAAATATAAAACGAACAGACAGTTTGACGGGGAAAGTGATAACGTAAATAGTGATTATTTTACCTACAAAATGCCCATTTATGAGACGATTTATTACAAGCCTATTGATTCAATACATAGAGAGTTTTCAATCTTAAATATTACAAGTTCGAAGATTAATTACCGCAAACATTCCAACTCCCACTTACAATTAAGAAATTCATGATTGCAATTTAAAACTGCACTTTGTTTACTTATTTATTTTCAACAGGTATTACAATGCACAGTGCTAAGACCACTTTTCGCCGCTCACCGATTTGTACTGGTTGGAGATCCTGAACAGTTGCCGCCTGTTGTTAAAAGCAAAGCGGCTAGGTATGTTTTCTAATTTAATAAAATATCTACATAAACATTCCGAGTAATGTTTATTTTATGATCTATCTTGCTTCCCTTTACAAACTTTCATTTTAACTCCCTTATGGGATTATTTCCGAGATAAAAACTATATCACTCACTCATTTTTCATATCATGAGATTTAAATCTTATTTTAGTATTTTTTTTTATTTTTTATTTTCTTCTATACAAAGCTTGTCCTGACAATAACAAACACAAAAAAGAATTATCCAATTTGGTGCAGTCGATCCGAAGTTATGTGCGTACATACATTTCGGTGATTCATTTTTATTTAATAATAATATTCTTTATTGTACACCAAAATAAATATAAAATAAAAAAAAAAAAAACAATACAAAGAAAAGATGCACAGCAGGCGGCCTTATCGCTGGAAGCGATCTCTTCCAGGCAACCTTGAGGTGGAGGAGTAAATGTTCATAAAAACGGTAGGCGGTGTACTTGCTTTAACACGTTTACTATATATAAATACTTATAGATAAATAGATACATACATACATACATACATACATACATACATACATACATACATACATACATACATACATATATACATACATACATTCATACATACTTATATGCGTTAAATTTACACACACACATAAAAAAGAAAAAATCAATCAAAAAATAAATAGGATTAGATACTAGAACATAATAGAGGAAATAATAATAACGATGATATTAGGAGAAAGGACTAAGGGAAAGACTTAAAGAGACATATAATAATCTTTTAATAACTTTTTAAATTTATCTAAGCTTTTAGCAGATCTAATGCTTAAAGGAATAGAATTCCACAATCGAGCAGCTTTTACTGTAAAAGAATTTGTGAAGAAACAGGAAGAGTGAGTAGGAATTTTAAGAAGGAAATTTTGAGCAGAGCGAAGTGAACGAGCATGGGAATCATCCAGAAACTCAAAACGCTCTTTCAGATAAATAGGAGTTGAAGGGTTAAACAGCACGCAGTAGAGAAGATGAAGAATATGAGTATTCCTGCGGAATCGGATTGGGAGCCACTTGAGCTTTTTACGAAATTGAGAAACATGGTCATATTTTCTAAGGCCGAAAATAAACCGTATACAAAAATTTTGGAGTCGCTCAAGTTTATTCAAGTGCTCCTCTTTGATGTCGAGATAACAAATGTCAGCATAATCAAGAATCGGTAGTAGGAGTGAATTTGCTAGCGCAATTTTGGTAGGAATCGGAAGGAAATTTCGCAATCTGCGAAGAGAAGCAATCGCTCCAAACATCTTCCGGCTCAGTTCACTCACTTGCGGATCCCATGACAGGTGTTGATCAATAAGTAAACCCAGATTTTTAACTTTTTCCTGAAAAGGAATCTGAACACCATCTAGCAATATTTCTGGTATTTGTATAGTTTTAATTTTTGACAACATCCTTTGACTGCCAATAATAATTGCCTGCGATTTCGTTGCGTTTAAGTTAAGGCCGTACGATTTACCCCATGTAGCTATAGAGGAGAGGTCTTTGTTAATATTTTCTATTGTTTGTGGTAAATCAGCCACAGATGTCACGGCATAAATTTGCAAATCGTCTGCATATAGGTGGTAGTGAGAAGAAATTTGGAGACAAATAGTATTAATAAAAACTGAAAATAAGAGAGGAGACAACACGCCACCTTGTGGAACACCGGCAGTAACTTTGCACCAATCGGAGTAAGAATCTTCAATCCGAACTCGTTGCCGGCGATCGCACAAGTAAGAACGAAACCAGTCAACGACCTCAGGAGATATGTTTAGAGAAGATATAATGGCAAGCAAGATGTCAAAGTCCACCGTATTAAAAGCATTACTAAAATCTAGTAGAACCATCACAGTAAGTCTTTGATGGTCCATACCTTTCCTGATATCATCTGTTATTTTGACTAAAGCCGTAGTCGTACTATGATTAGGACGGAAACCAGATTGAAAGGAATTTAAAAGATTATGTTTGTAGAGGAAAGCACTCAATTGCTGGTGAACCAATCGTTCGAGTACTTTTGACAGAAAAGGAAGAATAGAAATAGGACGATAATCAGAAAAAGAAGATGGACTAGATATTTTAGGAAGAGGAAAGATTTGCCCATCTTTCCAGGAAGAAGGAAATTGATTGAAATTAATTGAAGAATTTAAAATGGTAGTAATAATAGGAACGATATAGTCAAGAACGGGAAGAATCATTTTACGGCTTATACAGTCTGCCCCAACCGCATTAGATTTTATTGCCATAATATTTCTCTTAACATCACTTTCGGAAAATTGACTAAAAGAAAAACGGGGAAAATCAGGAGTAGGTAAAGTTGAAAGATAGTTGAGTGTGTTTAATTTATTTGTACTATTAACAGTAGTAGAAGAAGAGAAATGCTGATTTATCAGATTTAAATTTATATTGTGCGGATTTATATTTTGCTTAGATTTACCTACTCCAAGGGATTTGAGAAACTTCCACATTTTATTTAGATCATCCTCTTCGATGATAGATTTATAGATATGGCGTCGTTGACTATCCCTACACACTATATTGCAACGATTGCGAGCCTTAATATATTTGGCCTTATTTTCATCATTAGGATTAGATACGTACTTTGACTTCGCTACAAATTTTTTTCCTTGGAGTTTTTTGATTTCAGGAGTAAGCCACGGAGCCGGAAGATGCTTCATACGAACAGGGCGAACCGGAGCATGGATGTCATACAGTTGGGTTAACAGCGAATTAAATATTGATACTTGCTCATCAACTGTGCTTGCATTAAAAACAGCCGACCAGTCGATATTTTCAGCATCTGCATGTAATCTATCTAAATTGATACCACTAAAATTGCGCTGCAGAAGGATTCTTGATTTTGCTTTTGGCGGTTTTAATTTATAAGATAAATATATAAGATCATGGTAAGAAAATGGGGCAGAGCACTGGCCATGTTTTGCAACAAGGTCGGTGGAAGATACAAAGATTAGGTCAAGAAGAGAAGGTACGCAATTTGGAAATCTATGAGTGGGATTTAGTGGTAGAATATTTAAATCGGCTGCATTTATAAGAGAACAAAGTCGATTAGCTCTATGATCATTTTTTTGAAGACACGTGTTGAAATCACCCATCAACAAAGTGTGATCATACAAAGGTTTAAATTGCTCTAACAGGGTTTCAAATGATGAGAAATAATCGATCGTATGACTCGGATTGTAATAAACGCCCAGGAGTATTTTAGAGTGAGATAATGCGATCTCAATAAAAAGATGTTCGGTATCTACGTTCCCCTGATGTTGAGACATGCTAACAATTGAAAAAGGAATATGAGAACGTAGATAAATGGCTACTCCACCTCCTGTACGTCCTGTGCGATCATTTCTAATTAAATGAAACCCTGGGAGAGAGTAAGATGTTGAAGGAAGACATGGTTTAAGCCATGACTCTGACACTAATATAGCGTGAATGTTTTTACTTGTAAAAGATGACAACATATCAGGATAGTGCGCTGGAATACTCTGAGCATTTATGTGAACCAGATTAAAATTTTTCAGAACATCTGAGAAATGTAAATCGAGAGTCTCGCCAAGTGAAAGGATACTGTGAAAACTATCGTTGCTGCTATCGCCTTCAGATGTAGTGCAGGATAAGAAGGAATTATTTAGGCTAATATCATTCGAACTCATAATATATGTATGTTATGATAATATAAAATTAATATAAAATAAATAAAATATATATGTATAGTTTTAAAACTAGATAAATAAACAAAATAAAATATTATAATAATTCAATAACTTCTTATGTAAAGATAATAATAAAATAAAAATAATATAAGTAACAAGTAAATACTACTCACCCGCCAGTTGCAAGAAAGAAGAAAAATTTCACAACGTAAAAAAAACAAACATGAAATACAGAAGAAAAACAAAATAAATTAAATAAATTAGGTAATAGGCATTAAGATGAATATATAAACTAAATTACTAAAAGAAACAAATAAACTCAAACAATAAAACTAAACAAAACCCAAAAAAAAAAATTGATAAACAATGACAAAAAAAAAGTTGATATTTGACAGATTTGTATCGTGTGTACAGAACTTAAAATTTCATAAGCAATAAAATATTATCTACGTTACACTTTGTTCATATAATCTGTCACACTATTGTCTATACCATAAAATAATCGTAGTGCGTAAACAATATTAAATATTTAATATGGCCTAATACCTAAAACATAAAAGTTAAACGTATGAAACAAAAGGAAAATAAAATAATTTTAACTATTTTTTTACTATTCGTTTAACGCGAGAAGCCACCACTTTGTCTGTTGTTTTGGGAACTGATACGTTCTGCGGCGATTTAACTGGATTGCTCGGAATTACACTTAAATCCAGTTTACACTCCACACGATGCCGAGACCCATCCGGGGCTATAATGTGGATGCACCCATCCCGAGTCCAGCACTTGGTGACACCAAAACGCTGCCTTGCCTCCAAAAACGCTTCGTGCCTACTCTTCGTGAGGAACTCCGACTGGGTGAAACCAGTGCCTTTGAGTTTGGTTTTGGCGAACCACACTTTATTACGCACATTAACATCGCTAAATTTCACTACGATAGGCCTAGGCTTGTCGGCGGGGCGGCCTAAGCGATAAGAGTCTTTAATGCTTTCGGTAGAAAAGTTCTGCAGATCGAGATGGTCAGCGATCAAACTTGTGATTCTGGCTGCACTATCTTCATTTTTAATCTCTGGGACACCGTGGAAAAGAATCATCTTACGCCTTCTTCTCATTTCATGCCGGTCAACCTCTAAAGCAAGATATTCAACTTGACGTTGCAAAGTGTTTAGCACGGAAACAATGAAGCTCCTGAAGTTATTAAATTCAGTTGGCAGGGCGCTAGATGAAACAGGTGACGAAGTTTTATGCAAGTCTTGCTGAAATTCATTCATCCGGGCGTTAAACATATCAGTCAGTGTAGACAAAGACTCCTTGATGGATTCCATAGTTATGGATGTATTAAATGTTGATTTAAGTGAATAAGCACGAGGAGTATTCTTGCTGGTGGGTAAATAAGTACTCACATGCACATATTATGTTAAAATAGTGTAAATATATAACTTAGTTCTCAATTTTAAATTTAAATAAATCAGCTGATTGCGAATTGACGTGTGTTGCGTTTCACTCCTACCCTCAGAAACTAAAATTTATTTAGATTTTTATCTTTCCTTTTAAATCTGAGAAATGGATCAAAATATTTCAACCTAAGTAATAGAGAGAATTTATTAGTAATGATATATCGAGTGTTTTAACCACGTTACTAGCGACTATTAGGTAGGTTTCAACGGTTAGTATGGAATAGACTATATATTATATTACTGCTCCGCTCCCTTGAGTAGTAGCATAATGATATATAGCCTATAGTTTTCAACAATAAATGTGCTATGTAATGCAAAAAAACTTTTCAAATCGGATTAGTAGTTCCTGAGATTATCGCGTTCAATCAAACAAGCTCTGCCCGTTTATAATGTTAGTATAGATGTTCAAGTAGTATACTAAACACTATACTTTCTTTTATCAGACGTTTAGGGATGGAAGAAAGTCTCTTCCATAGACTTATGAACGAAGAAACGACGACCACTCTGCAGCTACAGTACCGCATGAACCAACCGCTTGTAGATGTTGCGAACAAGGTGGCATATAATAATTCATTAAAATGTGCTAACCCAGAAGTAGCCAAAGCGTGTTTAAACGTAGATATACAGGTATATTGAGTTATAAAATATTTTCACATAGCATATGAAATATCGTAAAAATAATACTTTCGTACTTTTTGCAGAAAATATCGCTAAAATATGCGGAATCTCCATGGCTCATTACCGCATGTTCTCCAGAATTTGAAAATGCCGCAATTTTTCTGAACACGATCCTTAAAAGACAGTCTGCGAATGAGAAAGTATTAGCTAATACAGAAGAAGCATGTGTAGTTATGACGTTAATAGACACTTTAAAAGAGGTGAGATTTTTTATTATACTTCTTTTGGCACATTTGGAAATAAAATTTGAGTGTAAAATTTGTACGATGGGCGCGCACACCACCAGCCAAAAAGCGACACGATGAAGTTAGCTGCAATCCTTTCACAGAGTTGTGACATACGAGATGAAATCTTTAGCTATTTTTGTTCTGCTACGCCAAAGAAGTATAATTTCTTACGTGCGTACATAAGCACAGACACATGTTTTCTTTTTGGAAAAGTTTTTTTTTGTGATAAATGGATAATAATAATAATAATAATTCTTAAATGTATTTATTTTAGGGTGGCATCCTTCCATCCGACATAGGTGTCATAGCTCCATATCGTGATCAAGTATCGTTACTGCGTCGTATGTTGGCTGGTAAAGAAGTTGAAGCCAGCACGGTGGACCAGTTCCAAGGGAGGGACAAGAGTGTCGTTATATACTCGTGTACCAGACGTGACGAAGACGGGCGGAAAGTTAAGGTTTGTATACACATACATTTATAATTTTAAATACAAGTCCAAATTGGGTGTATGTATGTATGTTTGCTGCATAAGCTGCTGTATTTCTGATAGGAGCATTTATAAATAAATTACATTTTTAAATGATTTTTCTTACTTTTAATTAAAAGGAATGCAAGTACAGCTGAAAAATTCAGTAAATGTTAATACTTACTTAATTATGTGCTTTAATAATGATAAAATTTCAATTGTAAATATACATGGATAAAACTTTGATTAACAGGAAAGCGAAGTCCTTAACGATCAAAGGCGTTTAGCAGTGAGCGTGACGCGAGCAAAGCACAAATTCATCATGGTAGGCGATCTTCGGGCTTTAAAAAAATATACACCTCTTCTACGGCTGATCGAAGTATGCAAAAATGTTGATATAGACCACGACACGATCGCACAACTAAATATGAAATATGGCAGTGGTTTGTTAGAATAAATGTCGATAATAGAGTAGATTGGAGTAGATAAAATAATGATCCTGTATACAAATTGGAATTTTGTGTAATGTTATTGTTACAATTTTAAATTGAGTTCAAGTATTTAAAATGTAAGTAATTTTATTTAATGTTAGCGGCCTACTTGATTTTTTTTTATTTGTAACTTCACTCTTAATTTGAAGAATAGAGTTAGAAGAAAGAAGCGCAACAATTTCCTTACTACCTCACTATATTCTCTAAGAAATCTCTTAAAATATGCCATCTTTTGTTACTCTTCTGTATTTGTAATGAATCTCAAATATTGTTGTTTAAATTATTATTATATTTTTTTAAATATCGAAATATTTGACGTAGTATAAGAAAAATTGACAGAAAAATGTGCCTAAAAGTATTGCCGCCTAATTTTGTCGGCACAATAGGTTTAATTTTAGTAATAGTAAGATAAGTATCGACTCGATTGTGTTCATTTTTAAGCCACTCATGAATCTACAAAAATCATGCAAACCACCTTTATATAATGTTTAAGAATCTAGGCATATGTATATTACGGATTTTTCAAAATTTTGCATTTCTATATTGAACGTTAAATATATATTTTTTAATATTTTTGTACTTTTCGTTTCATTTGATCCCTATTACTTATACAATAATAATATTAATTTTAAACTAGCACACATACAACAGTCATTAATTATTTATTAAAGTGCTTAATATGCAGTTTAAGCGTAATATATCGTAAATGAATGTAAAACGATGAAATATTTTGTCATTATATTTATTTACTAACACGCATGTAGAAAAGCACGAACAGATATTATATTCCACGGGGGCCGTTCATTTTTCCGGGATAAAAAGTAACGAGTGTTGTTTGACTGGCAATATATGGTATCGGCATGCCAAATACTAAATTAGGTGCATAACTTGTGTACTAAGCTGTATAAGTTACTATAGTTATTTAACTATCCCACGGGAACTCTTTAATTTTCCGGGATGAAAAGTTGACCGGGGATATAAGGTACCACCATGCAAAATTTCATTTAAATCGATCCAACAGTTTCGGAGAATAGCCCGTACAAACAGGTAAAACATTTTTTTTTAAATCTGGATTTGTTCTATTTCTCTTCTTTTATCCCAGTGACTCGGATTTTACTTTTTAGCATTTTTTTTCTTTGTACAGACATTCCACCTCTACAGTTTTATTATATGTGTAGATTAAGATTAATTTATATTTTTGCAACATCAGATTTGTTTAAACAAAAATGTGCTTTGTTACCTTTAAACTTGAAGTGTACAGTTATATTTAATTATTGTTCAAATTAGCTGTTTTTAATTTTTATAAGGTTATACAACACTATACTAAAGCTTATCAAATTTACGAAAAAATTTAGTTAGTAGGATTAATTTTTAATACCCAAATGCCTACTCAATTTATTTTCTTTTATCTTAAGTAATTTATAGGCATATTTTCAGTTGTGGCGATACCGCATAATTTAGGGGTGCTCCACACTATAGTGTCGATCACAGTCTGTTAACAGTCTGGTAAAGTATTTCTATACAAGAAACGTTGCTCGAGCGTGATTCGATCGGAACGCGAGTCTTACATCAAGATTCCACTCATTGTTTCTTATATAACAATACTTTACCAGACCGATATCGCATATCGGACCGAGAACGGCTGTGATCGGCACTATAGTGTGTGCGGCCCTTATTCTGTGGTGTCAACAGCTGATTAGATAACAGCGGTAAGCGCCGGCCGCCGAAAGTCGAAACGTCAAAACCAAAAGCGCCGAGCGAGGCGCGAGCGGCATATTTCAATTTTATGAGCCTGTGTGAGTAGTTGTCAAATCGGCATGTTTACACTTACGTATAACTTTATTTATAAATTGTACTTTGGTGTTGTTTAATCAAGACAACTTTAATTTACATTGGTAATGTTTGTGCTGTTTTTAGATAAGAAGGCGACTATACTTTAACTCATATGTAGACAAAAAATCACGGAGTGCCAAACTATTTGATAGTTCTATTAATAAAATTTTACTAGTTATTCGTGCATGATTTATGTTTTTGGATTTATTTCATGTATTTTTACGTACAGTTTTTAACTTATAGAGAGCGTTATATTTTTATCATATTCTTGTTTTTATATATTTTAGGGATCATTTTATAGGATGTTATAAAATTGAAGAAACTTGGATTAGTTTTACATTTATTTTTAAAGATTTTTTAAATTTATCAAGGTAAGTCCAATTTAATTTATTTTAATAAAATATACTTTTGTTATGAGAACAAGTGACCTATAAGAATAAAATAATAATTCATATAGTTGTTGTTAATTAAATAATTATTAAATATTATAGATGGTGAAAGCAGTCGCAATTATCACTGTCAGCGACAGTTGTTTTAAAGATAATTCTAAAGACACATCTGGACCTGCAATATTTAACTTTATACAAGATAAGTTTCCACAAGCCAATATTCATACAATAATAGTGCCTGATGAAAAAGAAATTATAGAACGAGAACTAAAATATTTCTGTGATTCTAATATTGATCTTATATTAACTACTGGGGGTACAGGCCTAAGTCCCAGAGATGTGACTCCGGAAGCTACAAAATCTGTAATACAAAGAGAAGTCCCAGCAATAACTACTGCCATGACAATCGAGAGTTTAAAAAAGACTCCGATGGCCATGCTTTCTCGAGCTGTAGCTGGTATTAGAGATAGAACCCTCATTATTAACTTTCCTGGCAGTGAAAAAGCAGTAAATGAATGTATTCAGGTTGTAAAATCTGTTTTGTCACATGCCATTTCATTAATTGGTAATGAATTAAATGAAGTAAGGACTGTTCATGATAAAATGCAATCTGCATCAGAACATGTTTGTCCTCACAAAGTATTCAGTAAAGTTGATATATCAAAAGTTGCCTTAAGACCACGAGAATCACCATTTCCTATGTTGGAAATGTCAGAAGCGTTTAATATTATTGATGCTGTGATGATGAAATGGAATGAGTGTATAGAAGTCATTCCAATAGAAGACTCTGTGGGTCGTGTTGTAGCTCAAGATGTTATAGCTAAAGAGCCAATGCCTCCTTTTCCTGCATCTGTTAAGGATGGTAAGTTTTTACAGATATGCTTCAGAATTTATGTATATTACCTAAGTAATATTATTTAAATATCTCTTTATCTTTATATATAAAATCCAGTGTGTGTGTTAATCATAAACCAGATCTGTTAGTGTACACCTTTTAAAATTACTGCAATGACCAAGTATTTCAATTCATCTATACTTATATTATACATATATGTATGTGAAAGTTTGTAAGTATGGATATAATATGGATGTTCGTTACTCTTTCACACAACAGCTGAACGGATCTGGACGAAATTTAGCACAGAGATAGATTATAGTCTGGAATAATACATAGGCTACTTTTTATCGTGGAAAAATGAATAGGTTTTTTTTTTTTATAACATAATAATATCTTAAATTTATCTCTGAAAAATAGTTCAAGGTGATCTAGTTAACACTGAATATAACATTTTATCAGTATCAATTGGTTTGTGTATTTAATATGTATTCACCATATATTATGAACCATAATTTGATGTCTCAACATTCAATTTGGAGTTTAGTTCTTTAACAACTAGAGTCTAAGATTAATTGAACCAACACTTAGCTTCGATATTAATTAAGAGCCTAACTTTTTTTAAATTCTATTTAAATATTATTTAATGTTTTATGGCTCTTCTACAATTGAATTCGGGTTATGTAAACATGTATGTTGATTCAGATAACTAAAAGTGAGAATGATATGGCATAAATAATGATGTTCATATCTCTAGCATTGTGTTTTCAAGGCTGCTAGTATTTGATTGGGTTGTATTGTTACTACCGTTAATATACCACATTATCTATGCTTTGCTGTACTATTTTTTATTAAGTATATTAAGTACACAAAATAAACATGTGGTCAACACTTATAATGGTCCTATTTTTAAGTTCCCACTTAAGTTGATTCTTATATAATTTAAAATTTTAAGCTATGTAAATATCTGTATATATGTGTTCGCTACTCTATCATATCATTTTGAAACTAGGTACTTACTTTAGGTACTTAGCGGCTCACAATCGTTTCGCTCGCATTTGCCTTTAGCAAAAACAAACCTATCCCACGAGAACCGTACCATTTTTCCGGTATAAGTCTATGTGTTATTCCAGACTATAATCTATCTATGTGAGACTGTGCCAAACATCCAGATCCGTTCAGCCGTTCTGGCGTGAAAGAGTAACAAACATCCATACTCACAAACTTTCACATTTATAATATTTATACAGATATTTAAACAGATTATATCGAAGCACGTAGAGTAGGTAGGGAAGTCTTAAGTCATATTTTATGTATAGATTATTACATTACCTAAATAACAAAAAAAAAAATTACAAGCTTTGATGCGTGTAAAAACAAGAACAGCCGTTTTATAAGAGGTTAAAAACCTTAAGTAACACATGACGCTTTATTCATATAGTTTAAATGGCTGGCAATTTAACTACAAAGTACGAACGAGGTTCGTTCGTACATTGAGGTATAATAAATTCTTACAAGTTACAGACCTGTGAAATTTAAGTTTTTTCCTTTCAAATAATTATATTTTTTTAGTTGTTTAGATAATATGTTGTATTGAAATACTGTTTTTTAAATAGCACATTGAGATTTTTCTCTTATTGAAAACATGCCAGCATATTTACAGATTTTCCAACAATTATAGTTTTTAATACCCACCGAAATGGTTTAAAGGGTATATTCATTTTAGGGGAAATTATAATGGGTTTGAGTAATCATTACACGGGATCTAAAATAAACTTTATAACATTTTATTTTATTAGGATATGCATGTCTTAGTTTGGACGGAGCTGGTATACGAAAAGTTCGCAGCGTTGTGACTGCGGGTGATACCCCGTATATGCCTCTAACACCTGGCGAATGTGCTAGAGTTAATACTGGAGCCCCATTACCATTAGGAGCCGATTGCGTGGTACAGGTAAAGAAATACAAAACTTTATAGTGATACTAGCGACTCATCCTCGTTCCGGGTTCGTCCCTAGGAACGTTTTAACGGTTAGTATAGATTTCTCAGAGATGAGATATTTTCCGCAGTAAAAAGTATCCTATATGTTGACCCGGATACTCGGTAATCATCATATCAAATTTCATATAAAAAACTGTCTAATGGTTTCCTCGTGATGCGTTCCAGACAGACAGACAAAAAGTCTAAAAACTAGTTTCGGCCTCTGTGTCGATAATAATGACTATGTATATCAATAAGATTTTCCAAAAAATATTTAATGTACAGATTCGACTCAATTAGAATTTTATTATATGTATAGATTACACGCGGAATTATTAAAATTATCTATTCACTTACATTCTGGGTTTCTAAATCTCAGTCCAGCCTATACTGATGGGCTGGCAAATGCACTAAACATTGCAGGTTTTACAGTTAAAAAATAAGACTACTCAATATAAATTCGGCTGCATTATATATATTTTCGCTACATCTATAGCATAATATATGGTACATATACTACGATGGCTATAATAAATTTATTAAACGTTAAAAATTGCAGATATTTTTTATTATTAAACTTTCAACGAGCGTTTTAAATTATTATATTTGACGTTTTTAATTAAACAATATTGAAATTTTATTTCATTACTTATTTAATTTACGCAGGTAGAGGATACTAAGTTAATAAAAGCCTCAGCAGATCACCAGACCGAGCTAGAAATCGAAGTGCTCGTAGCGCCTCAGGCTCACCAAGACGTACGCCCCATAGGGTTCGACATTCCTCTTGGATCTGTATTGGCTGAAAAAGGTTATTAAATCGATATTAATATTGTTATATTAGGTATAATTGAATGATTAATCTCGTTTGTCTAGTGGCTCGCATTCACAACTGTAGATGAAAATGTCCTGGGTTAGAGTCCCGGGTCGGGCCTTAGTAGGATTTAGGGCTGGATTTTTCTGGAATCAGTCACTGGGAATTTGTCGTTGTTAGTACTTCTGAGCCTCGAAGAGTTTCAGTGAAATATAGGCCGCCGTAACCGAAATTCGGTTCAGAGTCGGAACAGCATTTTACTTGTAAGATTATTACATTTGAATAAACGAATATCAAATGCAAACTTACGAAATGTACTGTTATAAAGTAATTTTAAAAAAAACCTAAAAATGTTTTGTAAAGTACATTTAATATTTATCTATTTATTTTTTACAGGTGATGTTATCGATGCAGCACAAATTGGAGTATTAGCCGGTGCTGGTATTCAGCGTATTGCAGTCAGAGCATATCCTAAAGTATGGTTCTATAACATTTTTTATATTATTTGAAGTCTAATCAATTTATTTTACATCCACTAAATACTCATCATCTGTACAATACAATAAAAATATAATATAATTTCATCTCGTTAAAACAGACGGACGGACAAGAAGAAATATAAAACTTCATCTATGCAAAAGGATAATTTTTCGACAGATATTTAAGACGACTCACATTCAAATCAAATTATATTTTATTCAAACAGACTTTTAAAGCAATTTTAAATCGTCACTTTTTAAAATTTAATAATTGAAATTTAATGTAGGTATATGTAATGTATGTCCGTGAGGAATCTACCACCGGCTCGGAAGTCAGTTCTGCTGAGAAGAGCCGGCGAGAAACTCAACAGTTGCTCTTTTAAAATAATGTTTAGTACAAAATTGCAATATAATAATTATCTACTTATTCTTCAATTTAATTTTCTTGTTAATAGCTTCAAAGCATGCCGATTGAGCACAGAAGATGCAATCAGAAATTAGTCCCACACTGACACCTTACAATATTATATAGGCTTAATAATTATTATTATAGATGTTTTATATAATAATTAATTTTATCCAGGTTGCCATCATGTCAACTGGCAACGAACTACAAGAACGTTCAGAAGAAACGTTACGGCCTTCTCATATCAGAGACTCAAATAGAATTATGCTCAAATTATTGCTTAGGTAAGTTTTTTCTGCTTGGAGTTTTGGGAAAAAAATATTTTATAATAGAGGTTATTTTACTACAATTTTTCCCGGTTAAGTGAAAATATGGCCTTAGGAGCCGACAGTGTCAACACAATAAGCATTATGAGCTATTTATGACATTGAGATTGGTATTATTTTTATTATAATACGCTCTACGTTCTGATTGCGTTGATGGTCTAGTGGCTATCATATACGGTTGTAGTTAGAAGGTCCCGGGTTCGAGTCTCAGGTCGGGCCAAGTTTAGTATAATAATGTTTTTCTGTTAAGAAATTCTTCGTAATAAGACTTTACCTCTTTATAATATTAGTATAGATAAATAAAAATGAATAAGTGATGTGAATATGTGCAGAGAGCACGGTTACGAGAGCGTGGAGTGCGGCATCGCGCGCGACGAGCCCGCGGCGCTGGCGGCGGCGCTGGCGCAGGCGCTGCCGCGCGCCGACGTGCTCGTGTGCTCGGGCGGCGTGTCCATGGGCGAGCGCGACCTGCTCAAGCCCGTGCTGCTCAATGTAAGCTGGCCGAGTTTAGTTATTTGCCTTGTTTAATTGAGCTCTTGTAGTTTTCAAAAAGAAAAAGAATTAATTTAATACATAATTAAAATTTTATATTAGAGAATACATTTCCATATTTTGACTTAAACTATTAATCCTAAATCTAGAATATGTGATTATTTGAATAATTCTAACCGAACTAAAAGCTAGTGAAATCTATTATCAAAATATCTAAATAATAGTTAATTTAATAAATAATTGTAAATAGTCCTAGAAAAAGTCCTTTTTGAATTCTGTCAAAAATATAAAAAAAGAAATAAACAGAATAATTTCGACATTGGAAATGTTTATTGATTAGTATAAAGCTTTACTTATAATATTTTTAGGACTTCGGAGCTACAATACATTTCGGTCGCGTTCGCATGAAACCTGGAAAACCTAGCACCTTTGCTACGTGCGAGTTTCAAGGAAAGACGAAGTTTATATTCGCTTTACCCGGTAAGAAAAAAAATTATTACACTTAATAAACTTTTAAAAAATATGAACTTTAAAAACTATATAATTTATTATACTCCTATTTTGAAAAACAAATTATGAAATTTATGAAAAATACATATTTATAAACTAGCCTAGTTAAGTTAGTTTCTATGTAAGATGTTTCTGAAAGATGACTATCAGATTAGGTTCAGCTCAAAAAAGAAATACTGAAAAACTTGAATTGATTGAAAAATGATTTATTATATTATAATGAAAATTTTATTTACTCCTTCACGGATCGATTGAACGGATTTTGATGAAGTTTAGTAAAAATATATACCATGACTTGGAGTAACACATTACTACATACATGGCATATAGAGACGTACCCGTATAATGCTAGTTACAAATAAAACGAAAAAGGAAACTAAAATTCAACAACAACGTACAGGCAACCCGGTGTCGGCGTACGTGTGCTGCCTGGTGTTCGTGGTGCGCGCGCTGCGCCAAAGCACGCGCCACGCCAGCGAGTTCGCGCGCGTGGGCGTGCGCCTCGCGCACGACGTGGCGCTGGACCCGCGCCCCGAGTACGCGCGCGCCGTGCTGCGCTTCCCGCGCGCCGACGACCTGCCGCAAGCCACGCTGCTCGGCAATCAGGTAACCGAGCTTTGTACTCGCTTGTCCTTTGGCGAACTTTAAGCTTTATTTGAAGAACTGGTTATCGCTAATACTGGCGTAGGTTGTCGGCCAATACCCTCCTCCTCCATACTTTTGCCACGAAAGTCGCAGCAATCCATGTTTCTGGTCCCTCATTATATGACCAAAGTATTCTAGCTTTCTTTTATTTAGCTTATATAACATATAATGCTTAAACATATGCTAATATATAAAAAAAATTGAAAACTGTGTACTCTTCACGTTCTTCATTTTAAAATCCATTTTTACGTAATGTTTTATAAGCCGAAATGTGCGATTTCTAACATAGAGTGATGAATATTTGAGAGCTAAGCTAAGAAAGATTTAAAAAAAAGTTAGGGTACCGCTCAAAAAAAATTTAAACATACGCACAGACGCGTAAGTCGCTAGTTATACATATAATATAATCTCCAAGTGTCCCAACAGTGCAGCAGCCGGCTGCTGAGCGCGTGCGGCGCCAGCGTGCTGCTGGAGCTGCCGGCGCGCGGCGTCGTTACGCGCCTCGCCGCCGGCACCGTCGTGTCCGCGCTCGTCACCGGCAGGATCGATCTCACTAGGCTTTAGATTTTTGCTTTCACTTTTTTTTTTGGCATTCAAGTGGGTAGTTGGTACTAACAATTAATGACATAATTTTTATGGGCTATTGTATATGTTCCCCCATAGATTTTATATAACCAATCAGCAATCTCCTTTGCGTCTTCTCCATTCTACGTGACATTGGAAGTAAGCTGTGCTCAACTGGTTCGCTTTGAAGTCATTATCAAGAAAATTGAATTGAATTGTAGATTTTATATAGCGCTGGCAACTGTAACGTCACTTATTTGTCAACTCAATTGACTATTGGTTATAGAGCAACTTAATCCGTTTAATTAATCTTTAAATTAACCTGCTACTACATGTAACAAAAGTCCAAACAAATTTACACTCTATATAAGTGAAAAAGCGTTTAACGTAGGTCGAACGGACGGGCCTACCGACGCGCGATGGGCCGGCGACCGCCACGCGGAACATAATGCGTGACGTCACCGGCTCGTCGCGACGCACCAGTGGACCGGCGCTGGGCTAGGTATAAATATTTTTTATATAACTAATTATAGAGATTTTAGCAGCTGAATATTATAATAGAAATCAGTTACCAAGATCATAATTAACTAAGCACTATATATTCTTTGGAGAATGGAGGCTATTGCACAATACATATTATGTTTAGTTTTAATTAAGAAATACTCACATTATACAATAGGATAGTTAAGGCTATGGTATATTATTATTTACTTACACATACAATTTTTATATCAGGAGAAGTAATTTCGTTATTAGTAGATTTGGTTTAGTCTCTTAAGAAATGTTTTACAAATTAACTGATGCGCCTTTATTTGTCTGTCCGATCTGCGTGGTCCACATACTATAACAATATTTTTTTTATTATAATAAATATAATACTACTCATAAGTAAAGCTCATGAACGAATGGTGGCTAATTCGTCATGCTAAAGCTAATGTATAGCTTTAAAATTTAAAATTATATAGCATTATAATTTGATGGCGCAAATCGTTAATGGACCCCACAAATCTGTCGCACTGTAATAGAAATGCGTGCAAGTAAAAGCTGCAACACAACATCGAACCTACACCTGTTTCACTTTGTTGGGTAAATTTTAAAATATCTATTTTGTTTAATAATCGCAATATTAATACTTAGATTTTTTACTTACGTATCTATATTTTAATTTATACCTTATACTTTTTATCATTATGAATTTTTATTTATAAAATAATTATAACATAGTTGTTTTTTTTTTCTATTATGTTTGTACATTCCCTTTCTAGATTATAGCATCATGCATATGTTAGATATATTAGAATCTCTTGCTTAATTGTTAAGAAATGTTCCTGTTTATTAGTAAAATTGAAATTTAATTACTTTATCCTCTGTGGGGGTTACTTTTATACAAGCCTAGGTAAATTTATTTTTAAAGTTATTGTTATTTAATAAAAATGTATATTATATAATGTATATTATTAGTATGAGAAGATGAGAATGCGATGAGAATGAGATGAGAAGAAATTAATAGTATGAGAAGATAAGAATGCTTGAGTTATAAATTTATATAACCTTTTAACATGTGTAGAAAAAATATGTTATAGCTAATAAGTTCTGCAGCACAACTACTAAACTATCTCGCAAAAGATAATCTATATTAAAAATATATTTTATAGAAGATTACATTTCTCCAAGATGTTAAAATGACTATTAGTGCACTAAAATAATACTTAATAGTTAATGTATTAGATATGTTATTGTTGAACTTTGGGTTTAGGGAGGATTATTCTAAAGCTCTAAATTGTATTTGTCTCACTATGCATTATAAATATTAATTTTAAATGTATCTAAACTAATGCTGATCATCTACCTGTTACTTCTTTCCCATAATATATGTATTATAAGAAAAGGTTTGTTTTGTGCTCTGTTTTGAGACTACTGAATATTAATTTATAGTAAGAATTGAATGTTGATTTATGTAATTGATAAAAATAAAAGAAAGCTTAAATCAAAACGTTAGTTTTTTTTGCATATCATTCTATCATATACAGTGTTAATTATAGATGTTCTTTTAATACAAAATTAAACAACATTAGTATGAAAGAAATATTTTTACTATGTACAAAAAGGAAATAAGAAAGAAGTAATTACAAATAGTAATTTTATTTAACACTCAAAAATAAACACTGTTATTATTTTAGTTCTGCTAAGATATGCTTAATTAATTATGTAATTTAATATGAAGTTTTGTTGAACATATTTTAAATTTGAAGCTAACACAAATAAACAGATCTTAACACGAATTGTTTTAATATTATCCAAAATATTAAATGTAAGATTGAAGATTGAAAATTTGCCACCAAAAATATGAACCTGTGATGTCATAAAAACAATCAAAATTAATAAATAGTACCTCTGTATTCACAAAACATCAGAACACTGCACACCAAAATGATTTCGTACTTTTCAGTCATCAATATAAAAATTTATTAAATACTATTAACTTCCTATGTAACAGTAACAAATGTTAGACAACACGTTGCACTTCAAAAAATCTTTTTAGGTAGTAGACCTGTCCCAGGGTCATTACAAGTAGTACTGAAGCCTCAAAGATTGACCACAACACTACACGTGAGTTTGTGCTTTCGTTGATAGCACGGTGGATGCGGTCTCGAACCTGCAACAAGCAAATAGTATGTCTAACTAGCAACAGTAAAAATAAATACACAATCTGAGAAAATCGATTTAAAAAAGAAAATCATAACTATGATTTCTTCACCATAATTTTAATCTCAAGTTTGTGACGTTGTAGGGGTAAATATATTGAAATTTGGTAAGATAGTTTCAAACCCTGGAAAGGACTACTTTTTATCCCGGAAATCATCTCTTAAGGGGGGTGAAAATGGGGATGAAAGTTTGTATTGGGAAGCAAGCTAGTAAAGAATAAATATATGAAACTGCACTAACCCACGGCTACACCCGCTTTCAATATACAAAAAAATCTTTGGCTTTATGTTATACAGCATATGCTATGTATTTATATAATATTGTTCATATAAAAATACTAAAATTGCGTATAAAAAATGGGGGGTGGTGGTAGGAGGGTGAAAAATACTTTATGACCTATTCTCATACCCACCAAATATACAAAAAAAATTAAATTGGCCGAGCCTTTTTGGAGGAGTGCGACAAACACCATGACAGATTTTTATATATTTGATTATTTAATATAACAATTAAACATAATAGTGAGACCAATTTTAAATCAAGCTCTCAATAAAAGAAATCAATTAAATCTATCAACTATTCTTTATAGCTATTTAAAAAGTGATATATGTATAATTTTAAATGTTAGTTTTGCTCTAATTCTATATGGGTTATAAAAAACAGAGGAAAGATAGTTGTAAGATAATGAAAAACAAAGGAAAACTTGTTACAAAAAAAAAAAACCATCAACATTAGAATTAACAATTGAATTGTATTGAAAAAAAATCAAATTTAATTTATTAGTAATAATGATAAAATGTACTCTCGAATGATATCGGCCATGGAGACCCATTTTACTGACACTAGCCAACTTCAAAGAAGATATATGTGCAGAAACAAAAATGCACTCTTTAATCCTTTTAAAGTTAGATAATTTGACATGACGGTCAGTGATTAGATTGATAGACTGATGGCTTTGAATGCTGTATAAGGCATGAGGGTGTCACTTTGCTAAATTTACAAATTTGTGCTGCTATTGATATTTTTTAATAGATTAACCCAATTAGACATAGCCTGACAGCAGCAGCCATAAATGCTAGTTAATTATTTATTATTAGACCCACATGGCAGAAGATTTATTTAACTTTTTGGTACTGCTACATTTAATATAACAATCTAATCTATTGTAGTGTATTAGAAACACGATTGTACCTGCATATATTCCTGTTCATGTTTGACTGTTTTAAGTGTTGTGCCTAGCTCTTTTATCATGTCCTCCAGCTTATTATGGTTCACTTCATCATCTTTTTCATCTGTCTTCTTGTTTGGTGCCTCCCCTACTTCCAAATTAAACATTACTACCTGTAATTCACAAATAAATTAGAGAACGCATGCATAACAATTTTTATCAATATTGTTTTAAAATCAAAAATTATTTAAGTATACAACTGGAAACTCTTCCTTTCTCTATGTCTTAGTATATCACTCATGCAACAAATAATGCCCCTTAGCCAATTTGATTATGATTTTAATATTATAAGTAATTAATCATATTATCTACACAAATAAATAAAATGAAGTGTCAGTTTGCAATGTAAAAAAAATGCATACCAATATATATAATTATATCTTATATATTTAAACGAGCTATTCTTGTATATATATATATATATATATATATATATATATATATATATATCGATATATAATCTGAATCTCGGAAACGGCTCCAACGATTTTCATGAAATTGAGCAAACAGGGGGTTTCGGGGGCGATAAATCGATCTAGATTAGTCTTATATCTGGAAAAACGCGAATTTTCGAATTTTCATGCGATTTTATTTTGCATTTTCACAATTTTTGCATTGTCACTTCTGGTGAGTGGGCGGCGCCACTGTGCAACTGTCAACATCGTGTCCGTATTTACATCAAGTTTAATTAAATTTAAGTGAAAATAATCTAAAGAAAAATTAAATCTAATCTAAGTAAATTTTTAAATAAAACCTATGGGCAATATGTAAACATCACCAAGTCTTGATGTGTTGAAGAACAAATCAGCTTTTAAAAATTCACCTACCAAACAAATACAAAAGTGACAAACATAACTTAAAGATACTATCAGTGCAAAACCATCTTTTCTGTGTGTGATGACAATAAAACAAAATAATTTGTGAAGTGAAAGCGTCAAATATTAAAACATAAGTTTATAACCTCAAAAACTAATAGGTACTCGGTATAAAATTGCAATTCAACTAGGTATAATTGGTGCTCTTTTTCAATCAGCTTTTCTACTTCCAACTTCACACTTAAGATGGAGGACATAAAAAAGTTGCTAATAAACATGCAACAAGAAATAAGACAGCAGAAAACAGAATTGTTAGAAATGAAAGAAGACATTAAAAATACAATCAATAATAATATACTTAAATGAGAAATTTAAACAGTTAGAAATAAAACTTGAAGTTCTTGAGAAAAAAATCCAGGAACAAAGTACCTCAATAAATAATTTAGAAAGACATATTAGGCGCAAGAACTTGGTTATTTTCAGAGTAGAAGAAGGTGAAAAATCCTATCATGAACTAGAGGAAAAAATAGTCTTAAACTAAACGGAAATAAAAAAGAAGTCTGCCTGTATCTCCAGAAACGCCTTACCTCAATTATAAACAAAAACTAACAAATAAACAACATACAAAGAAAACCATACCTGGTAATATTAAAGACTTTATATTACAAAAACCAAAATTAACTTTCAACTACACAAATGATAACCAGGAACAACTAAAAACAACGCAGCAAGATATAGTATATTAAACACCGTAGGAACCTCCTCATCTTTATCCACCAGTACGGCCGGTCACTGTGGGGGAAGTTCGACAGTAACCCTCTAAAGAAAAACAGACATACAATGAACAAAGGTATACATATCTTCACCAGAAAAACTTCTAGAATTAAAAGCAGCATTTCCTACAACAAATCAAAAGAACACAAAGATGAAATTATAAACTTTATAGGCATATCAGAAACAAATTATATATTGAAAACAAAATTTGAGAGAGAGAAACCCTTTGCAATCATACAAGCATAATCTCCAATAGAGAGCTCTATGCAGGACTACTTTGGAGGAGGCTTTTAACCGAGAGGGGTCTATACATGAAAAAGACATTTACTAAATAAATACATTTAATTATGAAATTAAATACCTAATTTATAACTATTGTCAGAATTAATGTATGGAAAGAAATTTTATTTATATTTATTATTGTGAAATGTTTAGTATTTACTCAATTGAATTATTTAATTTATTGTGATTGTTTATTTATTTATTTGTTAATGATAATTTATATATATACAATATCATTTCAAATAATATGAAGATTTTTAAAATAATTTAATTCCAGATTACAAAATTATTAGTTAAAAAATTTTAAGTTAATAAATAGTCACTAAATTATATAATTTTATATTTCAGCAATGTGATATAGACATTTTTTTTGATAATTTCGCACGCTCAGATATAAGCATCATGGTCAAGCGTCCAATGCGCAAGTTTGGCAACCACAGGTATCTGGGTTCGTATCCCGGTCGTACACAAAGTTTTTAATTTTGTTTTTTTTTTGTATTTATTCAAATTTTTAGTTTGTTTTTTTTAATGTTTTTTGTTTGGCCAAAAACTCCGAGCGAAGCTCGGTCGCCCAGGTACTATATATATATATATATATATATATATATATATATATATATAATAGGGATGTACACAAGCAAAGCAAGAGTAAGTCACTAGCGTTTACGGAGATCCTTTTTTAGAGTGTAGTGATTTATAACTCAACTTTCTATCAAACAACATAGAGTATTAAGTCACCTTAGGAGTCATAGTTGACATTTGATTGCTGAAGCAGTATGTGTATCGACCTGATGTAGGTGCAGAAAATGTGTACATCCCAGAAGATTCTCTTTCGCCTTTATATATGACGGCCCCATCTGGGCCCGTTATTTTAACATCTATATCTAAGAATCCTCCTTCAGCTATTTCAAATGTTAAACCTGAAAGAATTTAAATTTATATTATAAAATATCTAAAACTAACAACTCACAATAATGATACTAAGTATTGTAAAAAATTATTAAGCTTCTTTTAAGGGAATTTTAAGTAAATATTTAACGAATAATATTGAACGATGATATATTAAATACCCATTTTAGTGTCGGCTTCGACGTTTTCAAAAAAACACTCTTCGGCGTGTGCGTCTACTGTTATAGTGTAGCCTTTGGTAATTGTTATTAAAGATGCTAGAAAAGTTGAAAGAACCCATAGTATTTTATATGAATTACACATTGTTACAAATATATATGGGGTTATTCTAATCAATCCAACTAGAGGCTATACTTAATAATGAAACAGCTTGTTATTTTTTTAGTAAAACAGAGTTTATTCGATATTCTATTTCAAAGGCCACGTAATGACAAATGCTTGACACTTCATCTGTGTCATATTTTTTGACATAATATATTAGAATGCGTTCAAGTTTATTCTATTTTATATTTAGCTATTTAGTCACAATCAAGATTTTATTAAAAATTATATATTTGTCAGCTTGCGTAGTTGGTGCGAATATCATCGTTAGAATATTTTGAGAACAATTAAGGAATTATCGTATTAATATTTTAATTATTACACTAAAAATAATATTCTTATCTGTTATGTCATAAAAGCCGTAAGTATTCATTTTGTTTATTACCTCGTCTGTCGATCGACCTTTTAAAGGTCGATGTCAAAAACACCCCTGTCTGTCAAGCGACCTTTTAAAGGTCGATTGGTCCCGATGTCATTTAATGTGTGATTTCTCGCATTTAAACTATATTTATTTTTATCTAACTTTTGTAACGTGTAAAGAAAAATACAAGCAATAATATCATACTACATGTCAAAAAAGTAATAACTCCAATAACATAAATTATTGTAATTTGTGCAGACAATTTATTTAAATTTTGGCGATCTTTTAACTCAATACTTGTGAGTAAAAAATTAACAAAATAGTGTAAAATTATTAGTATAAGGATTGGAATATGATGGAAGGGTAAGTAATTAACAGTTTTTATTTCATAGGATGTGTATTGAATAGAGATTTTATACAGAAATTGTTATATTTGTCAAACATCGTAAGCATTCACGCGCGCTTAGTCCTTATATTTTCACTTTTTCTGAATAAAAAATACACTAGTGATAGCATAATATTTTTATTAACATGATTTAAATTTATAACTAAATAACTACGTATAATTGAATTTGTAAATTTTCTATTAGATTTTAAGTAATTAATAATATAATAACACGTAACCCAAATTCGAGCCGCTATTTTTGACGGCGTTGGATAGTATGGGGAAGGCTTTTTTAATATTCATTAGAATATTTTCATTGATGTTTTTTAGGATTATTTAAAATTTAATATTTTATAAATATTTTAACTGTTTTTCTAAAAAAAAATAGAATTTTTTAAAACAGTACGATTTTTATTTTACAGATATAAGTTCAACTTACACATTACGTTAAAACATTATAAAAATAAAAAAAACCTAACTGCATAACAGCTAACTAAAAAGATAAAAACAAGTTGACGAAGGAATGAAGTATTATGCAGTTGGTGACATACACATGTACATCTCGCGACAAGGATGAAATGTATTTTTTTATTTACAGCTTTTTAATTTTATTAGAAATTTGAAGTTATAATAGGTCTTTTGAAATTGCCGTTCTACAATACTTACTGGCCATTAGAAACGTAATTTATGATTGGCCGGCAATAAATTCTAAATTCAAATGAATTTTATTTTAAAAGTATGGAGTTCTATTTTTGAATTCAGTCGTTTGTTTATTAATTAGTGTTTTGTTTTCACTACATTTGTTTGTTTTTATCAATATAAACACAATAAAAATACGAGTAATTATGAAATACGAGTTCCATCGCGGTAGCAATCCCGCACAAACGGCTCGCAACATTAATGACGCGTACGGAGTGCCGAGTGAACACTACAAACGAACGCACAACTCGTTATTGGTCTGGACACTTCCAACATCGAAATTTTGATCTTAAAAAATTAACCCCGTGGTCGCCCGAAAACTAAAATCAGTAACGACGCATTAAAGGCGATAGTGGAAGCTGACGATACTCAATCTGTGGCTGAGATAGCAGCAGCTTTCAACGTTAGCATCAAAACAATATTGGTCCACTTGCATCAAATTGCATCAATAGCATGGGTGCATATTTTGATTAATAGAAATGAAAAATATTTATAAAAATACAATACTTTAACTTTCTGTATATTAAACGACAATTTCATAGGTAAAGACTTAATATTTAGCAATTTCTTATCCCAAATTACCTTTAAACATGTAAGTTGTGTTCTCTTAATTTTTTTAGTGATCACCAAAAATCTTTATTTTAAGAGCCTATTCGATTGATTTGGAAAATTTTTTTACAGACAAATTGGCGCCTGATATCCGCCATTTTACTTTTTAACTATTTTTAATTTTTAACTATAACGCGAGTATTATAGGCTATATATAGCTTATGACACTCGCGTAAATACGAAACTAACGACATATGAATCATAGAAATCGGCCCACGCGTTTGGTCTCTAGAGTGTCATACATACATATGTACATACATACATACATAGACTGATAAACACATTACCCTCCTTTGCGTCGCGCAGTCGGGTAAAAAATAAGTTTATTTTCATCTCTTAAACTAGTATCATGTTGCATTTTATGTTTATTAAAGCTGCACCAAAATTGCTTAAAACATGCCTTATTAGATTACAATATTATGATCGGAGGGTGAACAAGAAAGACCAATTGTAGGCAATGTACACCATAGAGCGAAAGCGAACAAGGGTGTAGTATAAATAACTGTTTATTAAAAAAAACTTCCAGGCACTAAAATGTGTAAAATAGCTAAACGGAGGTTTTCATTTAGAATAGATACCTAATCAGATATTTTCGAAGTTGGTGCCAGCCGACAATATTTTAAGATCTAATACGTAAATATGAATTTTATGTATCGAAATATATTAGATTTACTTTGCATCGGCTGGAACTGACTTCGAAAATATCTGATTTATATATTATACCACGCCTTTGTTCGTTTGGACGACGTGACTGATCATCGAAGACGTGGTGAACATTATATGGGAGGAGGTTAGTATAGTTACTTATGTATCTTTACTTAGTAATAATTAGTATTTGTTGCTTTTAGGATAGGTGTTCATCTTTTTTTTTTTCATTTAAAATAAATATGTATAAAAGCATCTACCTGCAAGCAATATTCATTAAAAAGTGTCCTTTACCTAACAAAAGGCATCCAAAATTTTCTACTTCAGATTTAAAACATCTGTGAGTACTAATTACAAAGTTTTTATACTCTACTATTTTTTTTTACTACTATAACTATGGAGTCCATCAAATACTCAATACAGTAACTGGCACAATACTTCAATCTTATAAAATATAAATGAAAAATTTAAAAGTAACCCCGACATGTAATTCACCATTTTGTGGTGGCGACCATCTTGGATTCGAAAATTATACTAGTCAAGGCTAATTCATTTGATACCCATATTGAGGGAGTTGTGAAAAAATATGTAATCCGCTATTTTGTGGCGGCGGCCATCTTGGATCGATTTTCATCAAACATAGCTAAGAACACTTCCGAATTTTTCACCTTTCAGAGAAAAAACAAAAACAATATCGGATGATCTCTTCGGGAGCTACCATACCACAGCAGACACACACACAACACACAGCACGTCAAACAAATAACTCCCCATAATATTGCGTCGGAGGTTAAAAACAGTAGAAAAAAAAAATTCCTCTCCGAATTAATATTTAAAGTTGTTTTATTTTGAATTGATGTTTTATTATCATTTTATTTCCATAACATAATCTGTTCAGATGTGATGGAATTGGTCGTATCCATACTTTTTTAGCTGTCCCTTGTAATTCTTATAGTAAAATTGTTAGTTTACAGAATTGATTTCTGAAATATTCTAATACGGCAACATGTCTTTTTATTCTATTTTTCATTTTGAAATATCACTTAATTGTAAGGTGTAAATATATTTTAAAGAAAATTTAAACAGAGTTTGCTCTGCGATCAAAAGTTTGAGATGACATTTTTTAGCACTTATTTTCTAGTGTTTGGTTTATTGTTCAATTCTCGTAAATTAAATAGTTATAAGAACTCAAACTTTGTCAGTATAACGTACGTGGACTAAACTATAATATAAATGATTATCCTAAATCTCTTGATCTTCAATGCTCTTAGAATTCAAGTATAAAAAACACCTCTTTTTTTATCCGGCGCTAAGTCGCCATAATTGAAACATGTTATTGTTAAGCTTGTGGTGTAAAGAAAATGTACAGTGAGTTGTGTTGTTTTAATCAATTAATATAAAATATTGTATCTATAATTAAATGAAATTAAAAGTTTTTAAAATAATAGTTTTATTTTATAATAATTCCTGTTTTCATACTATATACTGATAAAAAATCACTTACAGTAATTTCAACTTAGAATTAACTATATAATGTTAAATACAATTGATCTTATTTATATATATATTCTTAGTTTATTTTAAAACGATTCTAACGATATAAGCTTTATATATAGCTTATATATAAATTTTTAATAAATATTGTTATTTTAATGATGCGTACATATTTCGCGCAGGCCCTCGAAAAGTAGCCGACAGATGCGCCATATTTTTGTAAAATGACAGCGACAGTTGAGGGGTTATCGGTTATGCTGCATATTAAAAGTAAAAATTGTCATCAGATTATTAAGCTTTTAAAAAAGAAATATTTATGTTATTTTCAATTCATGTATGCATTTAGACTTTTATTTTTAATTTATGTAAAATATGAAGGTACTAGCATTGCACGCGGCTCCGCCTGCGTTCAAATGACCAAAAACCAAATTCTTAGGTTTTACATATTAGTATCTCTTACCTTATACGTTACCTTGCAGTTTTTGTAATTTTTCTCAGAAATGAGACATTTTCCCGCGGTAAAAAGTATCCTATATGTTTACCCGGATAACCAGCTATCACCATACCAAATTTCATCAAAATCCCTCCTGTGGTTTTTCTGTGATGCGGTAACAGACAGACAGACAAAAATTCTAAAAACTATAGATTCGGCCTCTGTATTGATAATAATGTTTACTTAAGATTTTCCAAAGAATATTTAATGTACACATTCGGCTTAGTTACAATTTTATTATATGTATACAGTGGAAACTCGATTATCCGGACTAATTTTTGTCGGTAGGCATTCGGATAATCGAAAATACGGATAATCGAATGTATGAAAAAAAACGGTTTTCGTACATATTACGTAATACCTAATGTTGGTGTTTTATTATAATCAATTAAAGACAAATCAACATTTATTTTATCTTTAGGCGATAACGCCACTCTCTTACGCTTTGACATTTTTAAGCACAAACGTGACACGACACAGCGGAGTAATGATTGGTAACTATAACTAAAACAAAAAACGCGGCGACAGCGAACGCGCAGGGCGAGTGTGGGTTCGGGCGGTCGCCAGTTCCGATATGTCCATGCATGTAGATTCGACTTATATAGTTATTTGATCGCCATGGGTAGTCCGGATAATCGAATCCGTATAACTGTGGGCCGGATAATCGTGTCTCTACTGTAGATATAATTAATTTACAGTTAGCAACATTTTTTAAAACATTATTTGATTTTATTATCTGTGAATACTTTCCAGCATTTTTGGCGGGTAGTTACAAAAAACAGCGAACATAAAGTAACTTATATAGAGGGAAGTTCGATAATTTATGTGAATAGGATAAGTACTCAGTTTAAACGCGTGCTTAGGTGTTCAATTTTTTGCTCTTTTCCATAGTTATTTTTCTCATATTATTTTCCAGTAGTTATTAGTTTTTGTTAACGCGTGCTTAGGTTTTCAATTTTTTGCTCTTTTCCATAGTTATTTTTCTCATATTATTTTCCAGTACTTATTAGTTTTTGTTAATTTTCATATACGTTCGTTTCAAATTTTTTGGTTTAATATTATTACCATAGTTTAAACTTTCAAGTGTACTCATGTAATTTACAAATGTAAGTAGATTATTTTTGAAATCAAGTATTATTTATTTTTAACTAGCGGCTCACCTTCGCTTCGCTCGGGTTCGCCTTTAAAAAAGCACAAACAGATCTATCCCACGCGAACCGTTCATTTTTCCGGGATAAAAAGTAACCTGTTCTTTGACCGGCAATATAAGCTATCAGCATGCCCAATTTTACTAAATTAGGTACATAAGTTGTTGTGTACTAAGCTGTATAAGTTACTATAGTTTTTTAACTATCCCATGGGACCTCTATAATTTTCCGGGATTAAAAGTATCAAACATATTGACCGGGGATATATGGTACCAACATGCAAAATTTCATTTAAATCGGTCTAACAGTTTCGTAGATTAGTCAACACAAACAGACAAACATACAAACAGAAACAAAAAAGTCAAAAAAAAATTGGATTTGTTCTCTTCTTACATCCCCCTGACTCGGTCGGTTAGCAAAAAAAAATCTATGTACAGACATTCGACCTCTACAGTTGTATTATATCTTAATATATACTATAATTCTTCTGTACGTGTTTGTTAACCAATAACCAGCTACTCGTAAAGGACTGGACCGATTTGAATGAAATTTTGTGTGTATATTTCAATGGGCTCCTGGATGGTTTGAAAACAAATAGACCCAGTAGGTGGCGCTGCAGTCGGTGTGCCACTGATCATCTTCTAAACGGCAGGGACGATTTTAATGACATTTTTTTTTGTGTATGTTCGAGTCGGTCCCTGCAAGGTCTGAAAATACAAATGGACCCGGTAGGTGGCGCTGCGGTCGGTGTGATCATCTCCTAAACGGCAGGGACAATTTTAATGATATTTTTTCTGTATGTTCGAGTGGGTCCCTGTAAGGTTTGAAAACACAAATGGATCCAGTAGGTGGCGCTGCAGTCGGTGTGTCACTAAATTTTCATAAAAGACTCCATTTTCCAAGCAATAAATAAATTTAAATTGTTGATTAAATAAAATAAAAATCGATGGTGTTGTAAAATCGATGTTTCCTATGTACTTCAAAACAGCTGGAGCTATTTTGGTGAAATTTTCAGGTAATCTTCGGATTAGCCCAGCGGGTGATCAGCTGCTGTGATTTTTGTTAGCGATTGGAAGTTTAGACGCGGGTGAAGCCGCGGGTACTGCTAGTGTAGTATAGATTTTTAATTTTCGATTAGATGACAGTCCGACTTGGATACCGTAGGTTGAGAAGGTTTTCTCCTCGTTAGGTTTGTTTTATTTCAAACTTAGAAAGTTTTTTATTAATTTTAAATGCGGTGATAGATTGTTACAGAATGTCATTTGTAATTTACTGAGACCTTTTAGGAATATACTGTTTACATCATAATAACAACATCTGTAAGAAAAAAGTAAATATTTTTTTATTTTCATACAAAAATAAAAATATATTTTTTGGACCTAAACGGTATTAGTCCTAGCATCTGGTCAAATTTAAATGAGTAAGCGCCGCCTCCTGCACACCTCCACCCGTCCCACTTCACCGGCCTTGCGCTTTCTTTTGCTAATGCTAGGATATTTACTGTTTAGAAGGTGCAATAAAAATATTTTTATTTTTGTATGAAAATAAAAAATTAAGAAATATTTTTTTTGTAGATGTTGTTGTTATGATGTCTTATAGTTACTTACTGAAAAATCTTTAAGAGGTGGAATTTTGCTTCACACTGTGACATTTACCGTACGCTCGATCACACTAATAACCCCTGGTATTATTAGACAAAATGCAATTCTACAATCGTTTACGAATAGAAATGTTAATATGTTTATTGCATTGAAATGACAAAAAATCGTTATGTTATAGTATCATAATATGTAATTCACATAATTTCTAACTTTCTAAGCTCTCTCTTCTGCTTCAAAATTCCGATCAAATAAAATTTTATCATTTTTTTAGTTGGAGTATTATGATTAAAATCTGCTAGGGAAATAGCATAGACTGGAAATTGGAAAATAAAATAAGTTGCAGTTGATGGGGCACACGGGCATTGACATTTTGCTTGTAGGCCTTAGGCTTATTATGTAGGACTGGTTTAAAGTCCGATTTTTATTTATTTTATTTATACATGTATTAGCCCATTATACATGTGGTAGCCCAATGGTAACGCGCTCGCTTGGGAAACCGAGTAAAGCGGGTTCAAATCCCGGCTCTCGCACCTCTGATATTTTCATGTGCTAATCATTTCTCACATAATTACCATTATTCTTACGGTGAAGGAAAACATCGTGAGGAAACCTGCATGTCTGAGAAAACCTAGCAAGTTTTCAAAAGACATGTGAAGTCCGCCAACCCGCATTTGGCCAGCGTGATGGACTATGGCCTTATTCCCCTCGTACTGAAGGTAGGCCCGTACTCAGCAGTGGGACGTTAAAAAGGGCTGAATACATACATACATACATACATACATACATACATACATACATACATACATACATACATACATACATATGTACATACATGCATACATGTATAGTAACATCGTATTTTATCTATACTGGATATATGGATGTTTGTTACTCTTTCATGCCAGAACTGCTGTTTGTATCTGGATGAAATTTGGTACAGAGATAGATTATAGTCTGGAATAACACACAGGTTACTTATTATCCCGGAAAAACGTACGGTTCCCGTGGGATAGGTTTGTAAATAAATAAAAGTGGGTCAAGTGCGAACCTTACTCACCGGACGAAGGGTTCTGTAGCATAAAAGATTAAAATAATAATCGTGAAAAAACAATTCTCTTTTAATGATGTAACGATGGTTTTCGAATATTTACTTTTACTTGTGCCTAGTACAGTATTATATGATCTATGCTCGTGCTAAAGACATTGATTCTTTTCAAATTTCATGATTCTAGTTCAACGGAAAGTACCCTATAGGTTTTGATTCCCTCAAGAGTGTCAAAATAAGAGGTATAAAGGGCTATATCTTTTGATTGCGTTGACTTAGAAGTTTGATTTTTTCACGGCTTCAGGGGATTATAGACCTGAGGATTTTATATTAAATTCAACTTAATACCTCCAGGCGTTCTTGAGAAAGGGGGTCTTTACAGAGAGACAGACGGACGATGAAGTGGTCCTAAAACAATTCCTTTTTTCCATTTGAAGTACAGAACCCTAAAAATCAAGTAAAAAAAATTCAAATAGCTAATAACGTTTAAAATGTTTGTTTAATCAAAAATATCCCATAATAAAGGTAAGACACAGGTGAGGACATTTTATATATTTAGACGAGTTGTAAAATTTTAAATTGTTGTCTAACTCAGACCAATAAAAATTTCATTGGTCTGAGTTGTCCAACTAGTTTTTCAACCGATGATATGTGAATTATAATTATAGGCACTACTAGGTATATCTCTTTTGGTCCTAAATAATAAGTAAGTATATACTATATACATAAAAATGATAAAGGTTGTACTTCTTTCTTGGATTATTTATATGAGGAAATAATAAAAATTAAGAGCTTAATTATATTTTGAGTCATTACATTATAACTTATAATATGCTTTACTCTAGGGGCTCAATGATGATAAATTATTACTAGACCTCAGACCAATAAAAAAGTATTTTATTGGTCTGAGTATTAGACAATACTTTAAAAACTTTGTAGTGAGCTTCTTCCTTTAACTGGAATTATGTTGTAGTCCGTAGGTTTTAATTGCCTATGCCGTACAAAAAATATAAAACAACCATATCAAGGTTGGTTCTCAGTTTAGCTTAACTTGATATTATTAAACTGTACATTTCCATAGACTTGTTTGCTGTCGACTTCTAGAAAAGTCAGCAATTTAATTATGGTGACTTGCTTTGCGTAATGGAGATATTTATTAACTGCGTCAAGAAAAAAATATTTTTATGTGGATGTATACCTAAACATATTATATTATAATATTGGAAATATAAATAATTATTAATTATAATTAATAAAATAAATTAATAAAATGTTCATTCAAATTAATAAAACGTTTAAATGTTGAAGTTAAACTATTATTGGATAAAATATGTTTCTATTTTCTTAGGTAGGTATATTTATTATTTACTAGTACTGCCCGCGGCTCCGCCCGCGTTCAGATGACCAAAAACCAAATTCTTAGGTTTTACATATTATTATATGTACTCTTACATTGTAGTTGTTGTATTTTTTCTCAGAAATGAGGCATTTTCCCGCCTTAAAAAGTATCCTATATGTTGACCCGGACAAATTTCATCAAAATCCCTCCAGTGGGCTTTCTGTGATGCGGTAACAGACAAATAGACAAAAATTCAAAAAAACGATAGATTCGGCTTCTGTATCGATAATAACGTTTATTTCATTAAGATTTTCCAAAAAATATCTAATGTACAGATTCGGCTTAGTTACAATTTTATTATATGTAATGATAGATTTTAGATTATCAAAAAATATATTTCGATAATATTCTAAATCTGAAAACTATCGTAACCAATGATTTTGACTTTTGTTGCTTTTTTAATTTCGCAGGCTCTCTGTCGTATTTTGTGTGTAAATTGTAAAACCAATACTTTGGTACTGTCCAGTGTCCATAATATGTAAATATCAGTTATACAAATATATTAGTACTCACTTCAAGGAGGGAATGTAAATCTGCATTAGATATAAGTTTTACAAGTACGATCAGTGGATAGGTAATTGATACGTAGATTTTCAAAAAAAAATTTTTTTTTATATTTTTATTTTGCTCTGCTCTGAATAGGACAAGTAGGTATATGAATTAAATCTAGTAATTATTACAAAAGAGAATGAGTAGTTTACGTATACTAATTTATTTATATAACAAAATAATAATACTTAAACGATTAAGAACCAGTATATAAAGACGTTTTACGATTCATTCACTAAATTCTATAATTTATGTAACCCAATCGAATTATTGTTCGATTGGGTTACATAAATAAATCTACCTACCTACCGAATTATCAATGATTTTTTATAACTAGGTAGGTACCTACCTACTAATTGGCACTGTATACATAATAATGTTTTATATGGTAGCATTTAAACTGGAACCTTGTATATTCTTGTTAAAAATTGATTCCAAAATTTTATTTAAATTACTATCTGTGTACAAACATACAGATGCACTTTTAAAACTTGATTTACTGCCTATTATATCCGAAGCATTAAACTGCAAGTTCAACAACCAACAAGTTCACCTTGTTGCAATTTAATTATAATATAGCGTATTATTATTGATTGTATTACCTACCTATTTCAAACTGTGACTATAGGTAAGTATAATAAGATACTGTCCACAATTTAAAGGATAACTGTTTCAACTTTTGTATTTAGAGTTTTTGAGTAGAAAGAATGATCATATTGTGGAGAGCGATGGCGGACAATATATGTGTTTGTCTACAGTACCGTCTTTACCATCAACCATGCACGGTGCACACGGGGCACCGGCCCAGGGCCCCCAGTATCATCACGGGGGTCCCCGCAAAGATAAAATATTCGTTTACATAGAACAAAGAGAGCTCGATTTTTGTCTATTATTATTACGAACTATCGATTTTTTTTAATTAAAAATATAAAACCATACCGAATTTCGTAATATTGTCAAAGCTAGATATAAAAAATAATAAACATTTGTAGTGAAACTGCGTCCATTCGGCTGAATAAAGATCTGAGTAGGTGGTTAGCTGTGTGAGATTATTAGAATAAATAAAACTATGTTGTTTACAAACCCGTTACTACTAATTTACTACATACTTTAATTTTTGCATAACAGCAAGATTTAATAGCCTTTATCTTAGTTTTAAATAACCTCATAAAAAACCGATATATGAGAATGGATTTTTCCGAAGTTGAAGTTGCTATAAGAATATTCCTATGCTTAATGGCCACTATTACTTATACTGTTATTTAAATAATTATTAATTTAATAAATATTCATAAAAAAAATTAGCAATTTAATATGAGTGACAATATTCCAAAACAACATTGCTTCTTTGGTATTGAGCCTTTTTTATTAACTTCCCATTGCACTGCTGGCTGGTGATGGTGGGCCTCCATTTAATACGCGGGGGATCAGGCCATAATAATTGCGGTGTCGCTTTAATATATCTATTACATGCTGTAATTTGATTTGTAAAAAGAGCACTTGTTGAATTTATCCTGGCGATGCTTTACTCAGCAGAACTGCCTTCTAAACTGACTATTATTATCGTTAAATTAAATTGACAATTCAAAAGTGATTGTATAAATCTAATTGAATAAAGTTAATTTTCATTTTATCATTTACATTTTTTTAACTTTCTAAAGGGCCCCAAAATTTATATGTGCCCAGGGCCCCTAAGTGGTTTAAGACGGCCCTTATTTGTCTAATATAATATTTTCTCAATACATATTATATCTCTTGAATTACCACATAAATCAGTATGTTATTGTCGTCTGCTCATGAATAGTTCCTGTTTTATTAATATTAGTTTATTATTTTATATGGACTAGGCACGACAATTACGTCATAAAAAATTACTAAGTTTACTTGTATTATTTACAGGTACATTTTAAAATATTATTTACTAAAGATCAAAAAAAAATCACAACAAATAAAATCCAATAACAAAATCCAATTTCTAGGTATCATAATTTTCATTATTTTTATTTCCATAGATACATATACATATGTACTTACTTAATAAGCTTGCAACGTTGTACGTACTTAAAATATATAAATATTACTACTATTATAAATACACTGACCTATTTCCTAGTTCATGTATAGAGATTTAATACGTTATCTGTACATTTAAAATTTCAATCATGTCCAGTGCATTATAAGGAAGCGTCTAAGGAAGATCATGTTTAGACAGTAAATAACCTATTTAGATCAGTGTGCATTATTCAAATACCTTATCTCATGATAAAATGTAAACATGTTGCCAAGTTCTATGTTAAGTACGCAATTAACATTATGTTTACTATAAATGTATTTGATTTCTAATACTATACTTTATTATTATATAAAGTCTCACAAGTTTGTTTCATTAAGAAAAATGCTCGGTAGGTAAATCTAACAGCTTAAGAAAAGAAAATTTACAAATATTTATGTATATTTTATCGATAAAAACACCTCTTAATATTGTAGATACTGGTTTACGATACGAGTTATCGTCGTATTACAGGCGCGGTTACAAGCAATCCATATCTATATATAGTATAGAGTAAAGTCGCTGTTTTTGTCTGTCTGTTTCTCGGCTAACTCCTTCTAAACGACGCAACGGATTTTGATAGGATTTTCACTGTCATTTAGAGAATTTCTTCCGGATGGTTTACCTAATACCTATATAATTTTATTAAGTATACGAGTATGTATAGATTTAAAATTATTAATCGCTCGCACCGAAACAACTAACATTTCATCAAAACAATGTGGTAGAAAATTGTAGGTCTTAAAAATCCTACAAAAAAGTCTGCGATAGTATCAGTGTCTATCTCCTAAACTACACTCATAAGAACTATTTTTATCTATTTAAAACGTACGTAAAGACGCACCCGAGAGAAGCGAGGATAAGCCGCTAGTCTATACATATAATAAAATTCTAACCGAGTCGGATCTGTACATTAAATATTTTTTCGAAAATCTTATATTATTGATACAGAGGCCGAATCTATAGTTTTTAGAATTTTTGTCTGTCTGTCTGTCTGTTACCGCATCATAGAAAAACCACTGGAGGTAGTATGGTGATATCTTTATGGTGCCTATCGTAATTTTTTACATGGAAATTAATAATTATTATAGCATGAAAGAAATAAGTTTGCTTTTCAGAATATTTGTCAAAGATACTATTATGAACAACGAACTAAAAACTCGTTGATTATGAAGCTTCACGAAGCTCATGATGCATCATGATGCAACCATCATGCTCACGAAATGCCCAAACGATTAATTATCAAGTTTTTAAGTCGTAAATTGAGTCACAATATAAGAGCCTGAGATGGGATATATAAGCCCTCAGATCTACAGAGACACACAGATACAATAACAGATTTTGATTGTTTAAGAATTTAATTAGGACGAAGAAGACATAACAACTGACTGTCATGGCTGACGAGCGACGACGACCGCCGTCACCTTTTATGAAAGAAGATAATTTTTAAGCAAATAAGAAAAATCACACAATATAAGATTCGTGTATTTTTTGTAAATTACAATATTATGCTAATACATTTAGTCAATTTAGGCACTATATGTTTTTAATAAAAAATACTATATCTAACTATAACTCACTTTATTGTAAGTTATAGTAATTTAATTAGCAAGCACTATAGATTACTTCTCGAAGACTTACAAATATGTACAATATATTGTACAATCACTATAAAAGTAGGTACTTATAATATAACAATATCCATAATTCGAAACGGTACTGCGCTTTATAATTCCTTCCAAATTACGTAAGTCATTTGTCAGTTGGAAAAGATCTACTTGTTTAGATCTTTTATACCTATATCTAAACAGGATTTTTCTCACTCCTTATAATCATCCATTTTCACTAGTAGGTAATAAGCTTACTTTAATTTATTGAAAAATGATAAATGTAAACTACAATTAGTAAAATTAGGCAGTCTACTCTTTCAGATTCACAATTTTAATAAAAACTAAAATTAACTAATCGATATCTAATTTCCTGAAGGATCCAACAACGCCATAGATGTCATTGTCGTATTGTGTATCCGGGCATACATTGCATATTTCGCTTAAGTCGCGAAGATAATCTCTCACTTCATCTACTCGACGACGCCATTTCTTATTCAGTATTTCGATCGACTCCTCCTCACCTCCCCACTCAATAGGCAACACTCGCGCTGGAAAATGTTCTAACAGCTCCTCCGTTTTCGAATGCAAGTAGTACTAGAAAAAATACACTCTTTTTAATATCTCATTTTATCAAAGTTGATTAGTCAGTTCAATAGCAGCAGATTTATGATGATTTAAATTTGTAATTTTTATAGACTTAATAACGACTTCGACCATTGAGTTCATTATCAAGGTAACATTTGACGGTCAAATACAAACGAGTTTTTATATTCTTGCTATCTTTTTTACCCGATTGCAAGGAAAGGGTTATGACGCCTATCTATATTTGTTTGTTTGTAATATTCTTTTTTCCATCATATCTTCCAAACCGCTCGATGGATTTCTTTAATTAAGGTATCGTTAGATTCGTCTTATTAGTCCAAGTGTTCTTAGATAGGTGACATAAAAAAATATGGGGGCTGCTAGATTCCATAATATGAAAAGGAAAAAAAATGAAAATCGATGAACTACCTATGTCAAGTGGGGTATCGTTGAACAGGTATTAAAAATCATTTTTAGGTTTCTTTCATCATTTTTCATTTTAAATAACAGTTTAGGATATATAGCGATTTAAAGTTGGTTAACAACCATTCTCGTTAATTTTCCTGCTTAAAAATATATAAAAAGCTGTAAATAAATAAATCAAATTTGTTTGTTTGTCCTTCTTTCACGTCAAAACGGAGTTACTCAATCGCGTGATTTTTTTGTGGAGATAGTTGGTGGACTGGAAAGTGACATAGGCTACTTTTTTCCGCGGGAGATGATCTCCTTTCCACGGGAAAACATGTTATAATTCAACCCAAAAAAATATTTTTGATCAGAATTACTTGAAACTTGGTATTAATGCTCTTCAATACAATTAAAAAATACGTGTTTTAGCATTTTTCGAAATTCATCCCATAAAGGGGTAAAATAGGGGATGAAAGTTTGTATGAAATCTACCTTTTTAGAGTTTTTTATAGTTTTAGCGCGAGCGAAGCCGTGGGTTCTGCTAGTATATTATAAAAATAAAATACCCGACTACATAAAAGCTAAATAAAAAGATGAAAACAAGTTCACGATGGAATGAATATAGTACCTATTATGCAGTCGGAGACATACATACGAGTATGTACATACATCTTGCGACAAGGATGAAACCTGTATGTCTCCGACTGCATAATTATTAAACTGCCTCCTATAAATAAAATAAAATTATTTTACACAATATAAAAATGGTGGTATATACCCGTTTTCTAATTTTCTCATTGACGCACGCACGCATAAGGTTCAAGGAGGAGGCGACCAACGTAGGTGCTCCAACGACGTGAATACGGCGCATTCGCTGCGGGTAAGCAGCTTGCGCCAGCTGTATGCTGCGGCGTACTGAGCTCGCCGAGGCCGCCACGCGGGCGGCGATGGATGCCCGCACGTGAGAGGCCTGCACAAAGATTCACTCAGTATATTACTTGCTTTAGTTTGTTTCCTTAACTTAACTAAACTTATAATATATATGTATAACTCTATATATATATATATATATATATATATATATAAACAGTACAGCATTAATTGCTTTGCGTTTAACTATACTGTCTTAATTTAGCTAAACTTAAGAGAGCATAGTAAAGCGTACATAAATATTTATTTGTCATGTAAGTATGATGTTGAGACGAAATGAAATATAAAATAAATATGTAAAATTACGTAGCTCGACTATGCACAAAACGTGCGTTCACCTTGTCGTGGTGGGGGTCTCAGTAGTGCCCGGCAACCCAACTGGGCGCGAAGCCAAGAAACGCACAGGGAGGTGGCCCACTTCGGTGGGCGGTGGGAGGTGACCCTCTTCGGAGGGCGGTGTACCATGCGGGTTGCTCCTGGTATTTCTCTGATAGCAGAGTGGACCTTGGAGCAACCCCATGATTGTGGTGGTCTGCTTCGGCAGAACTGCCGTCGGGGCGTCGTAGTTGAATGCGTAAGCGATCCTGCTTAGATTTTGTTGGGTTTTAATGTGTAGTACTGGCTTCGCCGGTGAGTCCCCCACCTCGTGCGTAAATGCATTTCTCAACGTTAAAAAAAACAGGTAGCTCGACTACAACTGATGTGGTTCTGGATGCGAATTGGACTAGTCAAATCTGGTTTGGGTTAAGTGTGTCACCAAATTGTAATAGGCATGTTAGGAAGCTGATAGTGTGTTACGTAGCGTCTGACGTAATCGATCCGCATGAACGTAAATGAAAATAAATAAATTATGAATATTTCATATTTTAAAGATAATTGAGGCTGATCCATTATTGATTATGTCATCTAAGACAATATTGTCAATGTATTAGAAAAAATCATTACACAAACTAAAAGTTCAATGCTCTTACCTCCCATATAAAAACATCACCGGCGATTAGTGTTTCATCATGCAAGCGAACATCGCATATGAGCAGAATCGCGCGAACAGCTGCGTTAATTTCTGCTGCGCTTTCCGGATAGTTTGGTCGCACTCTAAAGATCGTCACCCGAAGCCCTTCGTCTGTCAGTTTGGGAAGAGGCACTATGTCTCTGTAGGTAAAAAATGTTACACTTTTAAAATAACGTAAAATAATAAAGTGAAGTACAAAACCACAGTGATTTCAAAATCATTTTAAAAGTAATTATTTCACCCTAAGTCGTGTGCGCGTAATATGTACACAAAGACATACCTAGCTATTTACTAACAGAAATGACGACACGTTTGGATCAGTTTGTAGTGACCCTATTTTTTATTATTGCAGTGCCAGCGGTCGCAGGTTCGAGTCCCGCTGTTCGAGTCACACAAATGAATGCCATTTGTGTCATGAGCACAAATGTTTGTACTCCGGTCATGGGTCCTATATTTATAATATGTATGTAATATCACAGATCATAATATAATACCATACTAGTAACCGAGGCAGTTTTGTATACTAGTAGTAATACGTATTTAAATTTATATACCTATGTTTAGTGTATCAACTATCTGGTATCCATAACACAAGCTTCGTCGCTAACCATAGAACTAGACGGTGTTGTGTGCATTGATGTCCCAACATATATTTATATTTATTAACTATTTAAAATAATTTTCGGTGTCATGAAAATAGTAGAAAATTAAATGATTTAAATTTTATTTTATCGGCGTACAATCTATACAGATCAATAAAATTAACGTATCTGTTTGTAATGTCAAAATAACAGCTTTTTACTAAATGCATATGAAAGTATACGGTACTAAAACAACATTTTTTTTATTTTTGTTTGTCTGTCTGTTCCGGCTAATCTCCGAAACGGCTGGACCGATTTTGATGCGACTTTCAGTGGCAGATAGCTGATGTTTTAAAGAGTACCTAACTTAGGCTGCTTTTATTTTAGAAAAAGAATCAGGATTCCGCGCTAATAAATTAAAAGCCCATGAAGTTTTTTTATTCCATAACTAGCGACTCACCCTCGCTTCGCTCGGGTTCGCCTCTAGAAAAACAATAGCAAATCTATCCCTTGAGAACCGTATATTTTTCCGGGATAAAAAGTAGCCTATGTGTTATTTCAGACTATAATCTATCTCTATGCCTTTCATCCACATCCGTTCGGCCGTTCTGGCTGGGGGCTGCCATTATGAACTAGTTTTGCAGTTTTATAGTAACGTCAATAATTTGAGATTTTTTAACAACATGTTTTGCACAAACAAGCAAACATCCTCTCACCCCAAACGCATATACCGTCTCCGTTCCGGCGGGGGTATAAAACGTGGCATGACACGAATTTGGTGTCGTGGCCGTTTTAAGTTAGCCATGACGCATTATGAGCGCACTTTTCGCACAATGAGTGTTTCAGACATGGACCCTAACATGTAACTATATATGTATTTCTAATAACATTTTACATATATATATATAGAATGCTTTTTATTTGTATTTAATATCTAATTTGGCATTAAAACAAAATAACTGAGAATGATTATAGGTACTATCTCCACTTTATTGAAAATAATAGCAAAGAAAAATACTGAGAAAGCAATAATTCCCTTGACCTGCATCTTGAGGAAAAATTAAAATATATTAGTGTAGTCAGCAGTAGAGCATCAAATTGCAAAACATCGATTGAAATAGTAAATATTTATGGAACATTAATTAGTCTCTCCCCGCGGTTTCGTTTATAGTGTTTTTGTTCATTCTCAACCGACTTCTTCAAAAAGGAGGAGGTTCTCAATTCGTCTGTATTTTTTGTTTGTTACCTCAGAACTCCGTCTTTTATTAACCGATTTGGACAATTTTTGTTTTATTTGAAAGTGTATACTTCCAAGTTGGTCCCATTTAAATTTGAAAAAAATATACTTCTTCTAAGTCGTTACTCTCTTGACAGAGTGGTCGTGGTCGTCACTTGAGCGCTGTGGCACGCTTGACTACTCGTCGCCACTCCTCTCTAACAGCCGCTTTCTTCGTGCATTCGTGTAAGGGAACATTTATCGCAACCCTACTTTTAATTGTCATATTGACTTGAAACTTTGCTTTGTTTTTATTTCCGTTGATAGTGCAGTGGTTCGGTATTGTCGACCTGATCTGATGGTAAGGCCAGAAGGTGGAAATGGAAAAATAAAAACTTAAAAAAAACCGACTTCCAGGTACTAAATGTAAAAAATAACTAAACGGGGGTTTCCATTTAGAATAGATACCTAATCAGATATTTTCGATGACAGCCGACCATATTATAAGATATGAATATCTAATCTATATATATAAAAGAAAGTCGTGTTAGTTACACTATTCATAACTCAAGAACGGCTGAACCGATTTGGCTGAAAATTAGTGGGGAAGTAGTTTAGAACCAGGAGACGGATATAGGATACTTTTTATCCCGTTCGATTGCGTTCCCGTGTGACGTGACATAAAACTCAAGAACGGCTAGACCAATTTTTATGATAATTGAATTTTTGGATTTCTTAGTTAGTCCGGAATAGGATAATAAATATTAAAACATCAAAAAAAAATTATGAAAAAAAAAATTAAATTTGTATGGCTACCTCTAGCTAATAACTATTTATATCTATTTAAAACGTACCTAGCAACGAACCAGAGCGAAGCGAGGGTGAGCCGCTAGTAGGTAAATATGATTAAGTATTTAAACTCTAATTAAAGTTAAAATATTATACATCAAATTGTGACGTATTTTACGCATCGCATTTTTTAAAGTTTTTAAATTATGTATGATAATAGGAAGATATCTTTTAACAAATCCAAACAGGGAAGTCAGCACTTGATTTACATGTGACCATGGATTTCTTAAATGAATGTACATATCCTAGGTTTTGCCTGTTGGTCATGATTAAAAAATTATCAAAATATTTATCTTTCTCTAAATCAAAATGTTTGATATTATACGATAATATAAGACATAGTTCTTTAAAGTTTACATTATATTAACTATCATTAATGACTAATATGCAATACATGGTGCGCATGTAGAATCCGATAAATAAGGTCTGTTGGTCTGGGACTACTGCTAGTACTGGAATATAACAGGTACGCTCGTAATTTGTATTGTGACTTGTATAGTTGTTTATTCTTTGGTTTGATTTTGTTCGTGATAAAAACAGTATTACTCCGACACATACATTAATATTAATAGTTTAATATAGTAAAAACAATATCTATATAATATTAATTTAAATTATGATTTATCTGACCATTTTTATTTTTTTATTTAATTTAATCATGATAGATGAATAATAACCTGATCGATTCATCAATGTGTTATAATAATGTATAGGTAAAGTATTTTATTTATAATTATATTTTTAAATATTTCGGTACAACGAGTATGTACTTATGTATTCAATGGCTCTAAATGCCGCCCCTATTTTGTGCCGATGATGCGACCATCTCTTTGTATCATAGCACCGCACGGCCCCGAAATGAACTTTGAGTTATTTTATATATATATATATATATATATATATATATATATACATAATAAAATTTTAACCAATCCGAATCAGTATATTTAATATTTTTTTGAAAATCTTACTAAAATAGACTGTCTGTTACCGCATCACGGAAAAAGCACTGGAGGGATTTTGATGAAGTTTGGCATGGTGGTAGCTGGTTATCCGGGTCAACATATAGGATACTTTTTACCGCGGGAATATCTCATTTCTAAGAAAAAATATAAAAATTACAATGTAAGAGTATTCTAATATGTAAAACCCAAGAATTTGGTTTTTTATCATCTGAACGCGGGCGGAGGCGCGGGCATTGCTAATGTATGTATGTATACGTGCATACATGTGTGTTTTGTAAGTCGCCATTAATTTAAATAATATAAATAGTTAATGTAATATTCACGCTAGATATTGTCTATATTAACATCTGGATAACAAACCAAAAATAAATTATGTAACAAGTTCGTTACATTTTGGGGAAAAGTAAGTAGGTACCTATTAGCTAGCATTTATGCCCACTGCAGTAGTTTAGTTGAAGCCACATTAACTAGTAGGAAGTCTGAAATTATCATATTCTTCGAGGGTCATATTTAAAAGGTCATCTACGCTATTTGCAATTAAGAAGACTACATAATATTTTATATTTCAAAGCCAAAATACCGCTAGGATAGTCTGATAGACATAATATATTAGCTATATATTATGCCGCATCTTAAATTAATTATACAGATATAAATAAGTGACTTCATATTATATTTTCCATAGGTAGACTCGCTCAGGACATTAATTTTTATCGGGTCTCGACAATAAACCCGTTTGAGGGGCCTAAATCTATGTTTGCCCACTACATAAGTGAATACTGCCTTTCAATTCTTCTACCACTGACTCCAGTGATATACTTAATGTCATTCATCTGATGGGAGTATTGAACCCACGACTTTTAGGGTCGCCCGCCAAACTGACAGACATATTTCCTTAGCTCTAATGATAGTTATCGATAGCTTACTTACAAAAATTTGCAAACTTCATTTAGCGGTGGTTCCGTAAGAGACCGATGTTCGTAAAGATCCCTGAAACGTGAACGTGCGTAACAAAATGTTTCTAGTTTTTTTCGTGCCCTTTCAAAGTCCATACGGCATCCCCTTAGAAATACTTGTAACAACTGCGTTTCTGTGGACAAGATAAATAGAATTATAAGTATTACACGTACATAAATATGTAGGTATGTTAAGCTTGAATTGTGAATATATATAATATTTAGGCTCCGATTAAGCAACCTAAGACCATGAGATCGTTCGAGTACCTATCATTCGTATTCTAACCGGGCTGCCATATTGTTAAGGTAAACTAAGTTAATGTTCAATTAACCTAAGATTGTATTATTATTTTTTATTACACAAGGTACTATGTAAATTCTTTAACGTCATAACGTATTTTAATAAAATTCCGGACAAGTGCGAGTCGGACTAGCCCACCGAGGGTTCCGTACAAATTTGTAGGAAATCTGTTTAATTTTAACTTTCAACTTTTTTTTAATTTTTGGATTTTTTCCTTTATTTGTGCTGTAAGACCTTGTTTTTTGCCAAATTTCGTGGTTCTAGGTCAACGGGAACTACCACATAGGTTTTCGATCCAAAACCTATAAGGTACTTCCGGTTGACCTAGAATTGTCAATTTTGGTTAAAAGCAAGGTCTTACAGCACAAGTAAAGGGAAAATTCCGAAAAATAAAAAAAGGTGAAAATTAAGGTAAATTTTGATACTTACAAGTTTTCGCGAAAATCTAAATTTGCCGATATCTTTTTATCGTGTTGACTCAGGACCTTGATTTTTATACACCTAATAAGGCCTTTAGACCTCAGTACTTACCTGGTATAAATTTCAACTTGCTAGGTCCACCCGATCCTGAGAAAATCGTTGGTGGCACATGGACAGACAGACGGACAATAAAGTGATCTTATAAAGGTTTAGGTTTCTAAAATGCATAGGTGATAGGTACATGCATAATACGCTATATTGTATGACTTATAAAATAGGTAGTAGGTACCTACAACGTGATAAAACATGAAAGCGAAATTTTTAAATAAAACTATCTTTTCGGATTATATCGCAGATTTATTTTGATTTTTTGGTTCCCGACGTTTCGAATGCAATTTCTTCAAAATGAAAAATCGAATGAATTCAAGACATGTAACACCTCAGTCTCTCCCGTGACCATGGATGCTGTAAAGCATTCGAAACGTCGGGAACTAAAAAATCAAAATAAATCCGCGAAATAATCCGAAAAGATAGTTTTATTTAAAAATGTCAAACATTCGCGTAAATTTAAGAAAGTATTATGAAAGCGAAAGTTTGTGAGAATGTATGGATGTGTGGATATATAGATGTATGGATGTTTGTTACTCTTTCACGCTTAAAGTACTGAATGAATGAAACTTTACAATAATAAAGTTACATACATACATCAGAATAACACATAGGCTAATTTTTATCCCGGAAAATGTTCGGTTCCCGTGGGATAGATTTGGTTTTTTTTTGTAAAGGCTAACCCGAGCGAAGCGAGGCTGAGCCGCTAGTATTTATATATGTGGGTACCTAATTAAGTGAAATGTTTCATTAATTGTTCGATTTCTTAATAAATATCAATTTATATGCTTAGTGAATTCTTGAATCAATAAACATAAACGAACATCAAGGTCCTATATTTAAATATCCTGTTGTTAACCATACACGACATTAAAAACAGAATCTAGATACGTATAATAAAATTGTAACAAAGCGAAATCTGTACATGAAATATTTTTTAAAAACAACTGTTACGTATTATGTACAGAATCTAGGCTTCAAAACTTCGGTGTCGAAATTTCGGTTCACTTTTCACGCTAAAAGTACTGAACGGAATTTAACCAAATATAATTTATAAAAATAGCTAATCAAATTAGATAATTGCAATTAATTCTTTTAAGACCTGTTGATAACAATCATTTAGTTTTTTTATGTTTTATGACATTAAAACTCAGTAAAGGTTAAAAATTTAGGTCGAAATTAATACCAAGTAAATAAATTATTTCACCATAAAGGTTAGTGTGAATAGGTAAATTAAGTAAAGATTATTCTTTTCTATACATATAATATAAAACTCAAATTTCATCCAGATCCAAACAGCAATTCTGGCATGAAAGAGTAACAAACATCCATATATCCAGTATAGATAAAATACGATGTTACAATTCATCTATACATATAATAAAATTGTAACTAAGCTGAATCTGTACATTAAATATTTTTTTGAAAATCTTATTGAAATAGCCGTTATTATCGATACAGAGGCCGGATCTATAGTTTTTAGAATTTGTGTCTGTCTGTCTGTCTGTCTGTCTGTCTGTCTGTCTGTCTGTCTGTCTGTCTGTCTGTCTGGGAACGCATCAAGAGGATTGGACACTGGACAGATTTTGATGAATTTTGGTTCAATGATAGCTGGTTATCCGGGTCAACACATAGGATACTTTTAATGCGGGAAAATATCTCATCTCTGAGAAATCTATACTAAACGTTAAATTATAAACTGGATTCGAAAATAGAATTCGATGAAATAAGTATATAACAAATGAGTATAAAAATAAAACTTTAGATAGTTCTTACTGAATTTCCGTTAAAAAAGAGATTCGATTATTTATATTACTCCAATATTTTTGCCAATTAAACAGATACCTACTTATGAAACTGAAATTGTCGCATCTCTACTGTAAAGAGTTTAATGACGTAAAATTGTAATATTGTCAACCTAATTTACATTTGAGAAATTGTCTTTGTTTTTAGTTTTACGAGATTCATTCTTAATGATAATTATGTTAATAACTTAACATCATGTGTAACGTTTGAACAAGATTTTTGCGTAATAAAAATTGACCAAACGTCTAAATGTATTTCCTAGATTTGTTATAACGTAAAAAACATAACATGTAAAAAATACAAGTCTCACAACGCAATCCTTCTACCGTTAAAAGTTTTCAAATCTAATGTAAAACCAAGTCGCCTTGGCCATCATTCACAGCAAATAACAAAATTTATGATATATTTCTGAGCGCATTATTGCGCGTGTGTTTGCATAAATTTGACCCGCTATCGGTATGTTCAATTAGAACTATAATACTAAATTATTCTTATGTAATTATGTTCCGATTATTTTGTAAATATCACGATAACTAAATGATTCTTATCAATCATTTGAAATATGTATATGTTCATAATTACTAAATTTTAATATGTAAGATTCTAGGTACCTATCTAAATTTATATACACAAAATTTTGATATTTGATTTATTGTCGTATACAAAATTCTAAGATATAGGTACCTACCGTTACTCGAAATAAATTATGATGATAATTAATTTGATCTTATCCCGGTCGAATTCCTTCCAGCCCCCTAAGTCCTAATCGGCCATGAGGTCGAATAAAGGCGAATGCCGAATATTGACCTTAAAAACCAGAATAGATATATGATACAATGATTTTGGAGACGAATGTGTATTTGTGATAATTTTCATAATTTGTATTATAACAATTATAGTAGATAACTACTAGTCCGATCAATTTAGACCAAAAAATGAGAGTGAAGTTACATAAAGTCCCAACAAGCTGAATTTCTGTGAAATTGTTCAAAATATAATTATAAACAATGTCTAGAAGTTCCCCATCATTCCCCTGTAAGGAAAAAATTTTATTCAAGGTCAAAGTTCAAAAAAATGAGTTTTTCGCGATTTTCAGCAAAACGGTAAGTTTTATCATAAAAGTACCTCAGACAAAAATTGTAGATCATAAAATTATCTATAAAAAATGTATCAATACTTTATTTTTACGAGCTACCGTTTCTGAGATATAACGATTCAAAAAGTTATAAAAGTTGTTATCGTCATAATATGCATGAGTACGCCACGTATATACATCTAGAGTTGTTATATTTTATATAATATATATTATATATTAAATGTTTAAATATTTTTCTATCGGTCATTTTAACTTATACTTACAATATAAAATATACATAAGTTTTAAACCGGGAAAAGCTCAGCATCAATCAGATATAATAATATTCATCAAAAAGTTTATTTACTTTTGTAAAGTGTAAAGATCATGTACTATTTTTACACGCAATAACTGGCTGTGATACGACATCTGCATTTTACAGGAGGGGTAAAACAGCAGTTTTCAAAATGTTTGAAAAACAAGATTTAATTCAATGTGCTGAAGTTTTTAAAAAGAGTAATTCAACTCAACAAAAAGTTATTACCAACGGCATCCGCTTTCTTCTTTCTATGTACGGAGCTCCTAAAAAACTATCTGTTTAGATAAGCATCGATATGCATGTTTCGTTAAAAATACTAAAAATAAAAAACAAGTTTAATTAGCTTGTCTTCCTCCAACCTCAGTTGCTGCTCACCAACATCTTCTTCGAGTATATTACCAAGTTCAAGTGTGGCTTGGTTATCAGCTAGACATACACTAGTTACAGACTGGGGTTGGAAGTTGGTTAACAATATATTAGAGCCAGTTCAAACTTTACTTCCACCTGCGCCGGAAAAACTGCTGAACACTATTTTTTGCAACTGCAAAAAGGGATGCAGTGCTCAATGTGTTTGCAAAAAAGTCGAACTGTCTTGTTCTTTGGCATGCACAAATTGTCAAGGCCGGTCGTGCTCTAATATTGAATCACAAACAATAGAGGATTCGTTTGACTCCGACGAAGTATCATGCGATACATCGCTATTGACGCAATTTACTTGCATCCAAAATGAAGATGAAGAAGAAGCAGGAGAAGAAGATCAAGAAGAAGAACAAGAATTTGAAACTTACGAATAAGACGAATAAACTTCAACACTTTTTTTTAATTTACATCGCTTTATCTTTCCCAATCTTTGAAAATTTCCGTTATTTTGCAATAGTTTTACATTAAATAGGATCACAACTGACCCGTGGAGTAGGCCTACTGGGGAAACCACGTTAAAAAAAACGCGCTAAGTTCACTACCTCATAGGTGGCGTGGACACGTGTGCATATTATGACGATAACAACTTTTATAACTTTTTGAATCGTTATATCTCAGAAACTGTGGCTCGTAAGAAAAAAAGTATTGATACATTTTTTATAGATAATTTTATGATCTACAATTTTTGTCTGAGGTACTTTTATGATAAAACTTACCGTTTTGCTGAAAATCGCGAAAAACTCATTTTTTTGACCTTTGACCTTGAATAAAAAATTTTCCTTACAGGGGAATGATGGGGAACTTCTAGACATTGTTTATAATTATGTTTTGAATAATTTCACAGAAATTCAGCTTGTTGGGACTTTATGTAACTTCGAATGTCTAAATTGACCGGACTATACTAACGACTAACATCTATATTGATGTTAATCGTTACGTACTTGCTATTCTATCACAAAAGTCAGGTTTTGGCCGCATCGCGGACAACGGCAACAAGATTAAAATTAAAAAAAACGGCTTCTAGTAAAAAAGTAAAAAATAACTGAACGGATTTCTATTTACTAGTACCTGGGCGAACGAGCTTCGCTCGGAGTTTTTGGCCAAAAGTGCTCTTTAAAAAAAAAACTTAAAACTTGAATAAAAAAACTAAAAAAAGTAAAAACTTAGTAACCGACCGGAATTCGAAACCATACATCTGTGATTGTCAATCTCTCGCCTTGCCATTTGCCCGCTTGACCACGATGCTTATGCCCGAAGGTGCGAAATTAGCGACCATATTTTGCGTGCGTAAGAAAACCGCATGAAAACTCAGACAAGACCTAGATCGATTTTTCGCCCCCAAAAACCCCCACATACCAAATTTCAGCGAAATTGTTAGAGCCGTTTCCGAGATCGCCGGTATAAATATACAAGAATTGCTCGTTTAAATATATAAATATATTACATAGATGGATAGATATTTTCGAAGTCGGTGCCAGCCGATGCAAAGCAAAATAAACACTATTTCAATATGAGTGTTATACTGTATACATTTGTGATGTCACTATATGTATGTATAACATTTTAACTATAATTAAGGTTCATACGTGTTATATTTACCTATTTCATTCATATAATCTTAAAGCTTTATCGGCTGGCACCGAATTCGATGGAAGTCGGGTTTTTTCAGTTTTTATATTTCCAAAAATAAGGCTCTAAAACCCAATTCTAACGTATTGATCAAAATATACCTTCTGGCCTCACCGTCAGATCAGCTGAATGATACAAAATTACTGTACTATCATCGTAAATAAAAACACTGGGAGTTCCTCTGAAACATGACATTAGACTTTATAAGCTCTAGTGGAACTCCCATCTTTCAATTCTTGCAGGTAAACTCAGTTCCGCTGCCTTTGCAGTTATAAAAGTAAGAAACCTAAGGGACATTAACACTGGCCGACTTGTATATTTTAGTTATTTTCATACTATTTTATAATACGAAATACTTCTTCAAAAAAGAGCAGTACGAGCTGTTTATGATCTAACAATAAGATTTCTGATTCTGAAGAATCGTCATTCCCTGCGAGATGTTTTAAAAAAATGGTATTCTTATGGTTGCATCACAATATGTACTGTGGAATATATTATTTGCTCGCAAAAATATAAATAATTATTTAACATTATTGTGTGTCTAACACTGTTTGTGTTAGACACACAATAAATACTAGGAATAGAAATAAGCTTGATACGCTCAGATTTCGACTCCAAAATGCAATATTGCATATATAATAAGGTTCCACAAACTGTCCTAGATTTACCTTTTCGAAAATTTAAAAATATTTTATTGAGCAAAGCGTATTAAACTATTCAAGAGTTGCTTGTTGATGGAAATGTGTGGAATTAAGATATATTTACTCATATGAGGGATATCATAATATTATGTTTATTAATGTAACTTCGATATTTAAAAGGGCAACACTTGAATTGAAGGCAGTGGTAGCCCAGTGGTAACGGGCACGCTTGGGAAACCGAGTGAAGCGGGTTCAAAAAGTCTCGCACCTCTGATATTTTCATGTGAGAATAATTTCTAACATGATTACCACTTGCCTTACGGTGAAGGAAAACATCGTGAGGAAACCTGCATGTCTGAAAGAACCTAGCAAGTTCTCGAAAGACATGTGCAGTGCGCCAACCCGCACTTGGGCAGCATGGTGGACTATAGCCTGATCCCCCTCGTATTGAAGGGAGTCCCGTGCCCAACAGTGGGACGTTAAAAAGGGCTGAATACAATACCATACACTGTACAACTGTTGAGTTTCTCGCCGGCTTTTTCAGCAGAACTTTCTGAGCCGGTGGTAGATTCCTCACGGACTGACTACACTGACGCTCTTTAAATTGACGATTCAAAAGTGCTTATAATAAGTTTATTTGAATAAAGTTTTTCATTTTACTTGCAAAGTTTCAAGTCGATATGACATTTAGACGTAGGTAAAAAATACTAATTAGATGTGTACTATATCATACTTAATATTTTATGTTTTTTCCTTATTTTCTCTAAAACGGTCTACTCTATGTCAAAGAAAATTTTATGAGACCACCTCGAAACCTACCCTAATTTTAATACACTTTAAAGTAGCAAAATCGGTCAAGTCATCTGTGAGAAATCGGTGAACATACATACATAAAAAATACAAACGAACATAGCACCTTTTAAAAGTCATATATTTCTTAAATGTATGATATTAAAATCAAACACCAACACCATATTATTACTTGTGATGTCATCATGGTAGAAAGAAAACTACCAAAATATTTAAAATATATATTTGCCTGTTCAGTATTCATAGTGACCGTCTGGCTCAATTAATTATTATTTATTATTATTATTACTACAGATACCTGTTTTTATGATTACCACTTGTACGCCATAAATAATATTGGCATTTGGCTTACAATTTAATATTATTGTTTTTCTTGGGTACAGCATTTTAGAGAATTATAAAAACATTAAATAAGAAATAAGAGTAAAATAAGACATACATACCTATTACATAAAATATATTAAACAAGCAATTCTTGTACATATATAAATTATATCCGTATATCTCGGAAATGTCTCTAACGATTTAGCTAAAATTTTGTATTTAGATTGTTTTTTAAGTTTATCTATTACCAAATTTTATCTAAATCGGTTCAATAGATTCAGAGATTACCCCCTACAACGTCACAAACTCACAATTCATAAACTGTACCTCTTTATTATATTAGTATAGAAGTGTCTTTTCTGAAAAAACGCAATTTTTATATCATAGTCGAAAAACGCCGAGCGAAGCTCCGTCGCCCAGGTACTAACATTAAAATTAAATAGAGTTACTATGTAAAACAAATCGTATTTTTCACAAGTCGATGTTTATAAATGAATAAATTTTACTAAGAGATCCGACCAAACTGAAATCACATAATACCACACAATCAGATGCTCCTGGCATAGTTCTGCTCAATAACGTTTACGAAAGCGTTTCAGCATTGAATACTAATAGAGGGAGCATGTATTAAGATTAAGATCATTGGGTATTGCAACATTTCACACAAAAAGAATAAAAATGCAAGCTAGTGCTTTTTATGCATACGAAGTAATAAGAATAAATGAACAAGGCGACTTAGTCATTATTTACCTTGAGAACGACCTGCATTTAATTATTAGTAAAAGATAAGTTTATTTATAATGTACCTACATATTTTGTTCACTTGATATTATTTTATCAAAAAACATTATAATAGCCCTTCATATTCGTTTTAATCAAAAAACTACTTTAATAAAATAATTTACTTTAAACCAATTTTGATACCGTATTCTTAAAAAACTTAAATAAAAAACCGACTTCCAGGCACAAAATGTAAAAAAAAAACTAATCGGGGGTTTTCATTTAGAATAGATCCTAATCAGATATTTTCGAAGTCAGTGCCAGCCGATGCAAAGCAAATCTATACATACTTATAATAAAATTGTAACTAAGCCGAATCTGTACATTAAATATTTTTAGGAAAATGTTATTGAAATAGTTTTTATATGTATGTCTGCAAAATTTCTTTTGCATGGTAGTCAATTCAAAATTAAAATCGGTCTAACAGTTTCACAACACACAACACAGAAAAACAGACAGAGCAACAAAAAAAAAAAGACAAAAATCTTGATTTGTTCTATTTCTCTTCTTACATCCCCTGACACGGTTTTTAAGCAATTTTTTTCTATGTACAGACATTCGCCTTCTACAGTTGTATTATATATGTATATAGATACATTTTGTATTTGTATTTGTAAAAATTCAAAATACTTTTTGATAAGTTTTATGAACATCAATAATTAAATGTGACAAAAAAGTGTCTTTGAACAAATTAATTTATTAGAATAATATAAATAAAGTATCAACAAGCTAACAAAAGTGAGCCCTCTAGTAAAAAAAATAAATTAATCGCATTTTTTTTAACGTAGTAATTTATTTATATATTGTTCTTTAAACATGAACCAATATAAAAAAAAAAACTGCCAAAGAAATAAACGCTCATGCTTAAAAAAACTCAGTATTGTTTAAAAAGGTTAATTTTTCAAAAATAAACCTCATTCTGCTGATTTTTTTCGTGAAGAGGACGTAGTAAACTTAACTATTAAATTATTGTAGCATTAAATTAATGACTTGTATTTTATGAAAATAGAAATAAAAAAAAAGCTTGAAATTTTCGTTATACTGGGGTCAATTACCTTAGCTTATCGATTTTAGTTCTATTTAAGGAAATCATATTAATATTTTTAAAATAATACCTAAAGCTTCTGCCTGTGGCAAATAAGGGTTTGCTGCACACATACTTCGGAGGTCCCTAACACCCCTCTCTAGATCGTCGGGCCCTTCTCCAAGTTCCTGTTTTATCATTTCCCCCTGTTTTAAAGATGGTCCTTCAAGGAACGCCATAATTTTCACACCACAGGAAAACTTGATATTTAAATATAAACTGATCAAAATAGAATGCTACACAACGAACTCTAGCAAAGCAAGTACAAAACTGCCAATAAATGCGACTCAACGTCTTATATAAACGAGCGCTATGCTTACACACTAACCGCGGTCTACATCATGAATGAATCTAGTTTATTTTTCTATTTTAATTATTTAGAAGGCTAGAAATTTATGAACACAGTATTGTATATATTATACTTCTCAATAATCTATCAATAAATGACTGATAAATTAATTCAAATTTCAAATTTCGATCGTTCAGATCGTGTGGCGTCACGAAATTATTCTTCCAAGCGCAACTTTAAAGTTTAATTACTTTGTAAATTTTTGAGATATTTTAATACTTCTTTTATATTTCTGTTAGATATATTTTATATCAATTCATATAATTGATACATAAAAAATTGCTTACAATTAAAAAAAAAGCTTACTTCTCCATTTAAATTTTTTGTTATCATTATGAGTACTAAAAATCCTGGAACTGTAAATAAAGTCCTGAATATAAAAAAAATTAACATATATAATAGGTACATTAAAAAAAATGGTTCTCTTTTAAAAGATAAGAAAATAGCCACAATGTCACATATTAAATCTATATTATAAAATAAAATATAACGAAGTAAAAAAAATATTCTTATTATCTAACTGGACTAAAATCCTTAGGTACAGTAGCGTATGTAGGTATTACTCCAGTTTGTAGTTTATCAGTGCACTAAATTTCATCCAAATCCGTCCAGCCGTTTCAGTATGTAGGAATAACAAACACACAGACACATAATATAATATGTATATACAACTTACCCATTTTAAGTAGTTTCATTAAAACCCGGAACTCTAAATAAAGCTTTAAATATAAAACATGAAACAAAAAATGAACAAATGGCATTCTATATTAAAACCTTGATATTACATACTTAATAATTACTAGGCTTAATACAGTTTGAATTTAAAAAATATAAAAGTAATTTGGTTAGTGTATAGTGTATACGCTTCTTACATTGTTAAACAATTTTGATGACTAAAAAAAATAAAACATATTATACAGTGTAAGTAAAAACATTGTTAATATTATTATACTGTTATTAAAAAGTACATTTAATTATTGATAAAGATGATAATTATCATTTCATAGCAATTTGTTGTGATAATGCAGTCTAAATTGTCACAAAAGAATTTAAACGTACCTACAACTTTTATTTAGTTTAATTTTATTTAAATTTCATGTAAGTAACTCCGTGACCAGTGATAGTAAATATTACTATCCTTGAAATGGTAAGTAAATATATCTTAGTCAAACTATATAAATTAGAGA